>VXBR01012335.1:1047652-1112364 GCA_013400215.1 Cisticola juncidis
TTTGTGACTTTATTGAGGCATCAAAGACACACACTCTGCAAGGATTTAAATAGGGCGACTGGGGTGGTGTAGCTCATAGCTTAGAAATGAGAAACTACTTCTAAGGTTATACTAAGTATCACAGTTGCAAGATGAACATATTGAAGAAGGTTACTAATACCTTGATCTTTATTTATATGTATCAACTGGTGAAACAAACAGACAACAAACAAACCAATTATGCCAAATACAGTGAAGTGCTGTCCCTGTGTAGTTCAGTGTCTATGTAATGCTGAGCTGTCAAAGACAGAGGTACTTAAAGATGCTGAAGCAACTTTGAAAGTAATCCAGATGAGCTTAGTTTAAGCAGTTTACTTTCCAGAGTTTAACACAGATATCAGTGAAACAAGGTCTCACTTTCTAATTTAAATTAAGGTGTGTTATAACTAAAAATGCCAGAAATATAAACAGTTATTTTTTCTTTTTTCTCTTCTAAAACTGTACAGTATTTTTCCACACAGGTCTTTCTGATATTTCAGTCAATGCAATCAGTAAAAATTTTAAATACCTGACATGATATGTATTTAAACAAGATTAGTGTTTTATGTATTTCATGCTGCATTGCATGCATATTCTGCATCCTCTGAAGTCTGTGATTTACAAATTCTCAAAGGAATAGGCAGATAATCAAATTAGGACATGAGGAGATGGGAAAAAGGTTAAAGAACAATCTTCTCACTGCAAATTTTTTCTTCTACCTTTTGAAGTATCATGGTCTCCATGAGCACAGGATTCTTGTGCATTACACTTTTTAATGTTTCTGCACATTGGCATTTGAAATCACTATTGTCCCCATTGCTTTCCGTGGATTCCTATATAGAGATATGCAAATGTAACTAAACACCTTAATTTTGTTGGAAATGATTAATTACAAACACCTTTGAGAACTTAGCAGTTCTTCATACAGCAGAGTTATGATTTCAAATCTCTTAGCTGTTTATCAATGGACTACATCACTTTATTCTCTAAAATGCTGATAATTAACTAAAATATCCTGGAAGACTTTCTCCAGCCTGAAAGTAAGAAGCACGGCCCAGCCTGTGATAATTAAATTTTCTTTCCTTAGAAGAGCAGCTCAGAGGGAAGTGTCTGTGGTCCTTGCTAACCCTTGAACTGTGCCTGGGTGCTGTGAGGACATGAGCTGGTGTGGGTCAAAACTAGGCTATGGTGCATGCAAACAACTAAACAATAATTATTCTGTGTCTGTATTTAATATTGTGGCTATTGTGGATGCTGCCAATTACAGTGGCTAGCAGCCTTCAAAGACAGCAGTATTTGAGAGAAGGAGTAAGGCTGGGAAAGTTCCCCATGCGGGGGTAGGTTTATCCACTTTGTTCTCTGTGTGCAGCACCACGCCCAGACTATTTTCTGCTAAAGGCTGCACAATGGCTGTCATGTCTCTGTGTGCAGTGAACATGAACAGCAAACCACCTTTCCTCTTTTCCCTCCTGCCCCTCAACACACGTACACATGCTGCAGCCCGGCTCTCAGGAAAAACAAAACAATTCTGTGAAATGAGCCAATTCACAGCAGTACAATGACTTTGCCAAAATAACCTGTGCAAATGACGAGGAGGAAATTATTTCACTTTGTGCTTTATCCAGGGGGTGCTCTTGCATAACCAGTTCGCTGTGCAGAACAGCTCCATTCCAGCCTCATGTGAGGCATAATTGAAATAAATGCTGAGCTACAGTTTTAAAGGTAACATGGTTTCAAACTCTGTGTTATCCACAAGTCAAGAAAAACTTTTCTCTCTTTGTGCTGAAGTGTTTTAAAGCACTTATTAAGGGCACATAGAAGGGTGAGCTGAAAGTGTGAAGCTGATAATCATGCATTCATAACTAAAGGTTCATATAGAGCTGGTTGTGAAAGTGTATTACAGCTTGGTGGGTTTGATCCTACAAACCCCCACTTGACTTTTATGAATACTGTCAGTGTGTTCTGATTGCATTTGATTCAGACATTGCTTATTGAATTGGCTCCTCCAACCAGCTGGATCCAGCACCTCTACTAAAAATTGAATTTATTGGATTAAATTTATCATAGAATTAGCATTCCCTTCAAATGCATCCATTACACTGCAGGAAATGCAGCATCCATTCAGCATGTGCACTGAGAGAGTTACCAACCTTGCCAACAAAATGGATGCTTATAAGAATTTTGAATAGCGACAGAAAAAAAAAAAAAAANTCAGAGGCATGTTTGAATGCAGTGGTGTCCCCTGCACTCTGAGCCCATCTGGCAGGCAGCAGCTTGCTGGCCAGCTGGGTGGCCAGGAGGAGCAGTGCAGAGGCTGACACGCAGCCTCAGACGGCTGCATTAGAGCAGTCTCCACTAGCCATATGTCCAGCCACTAAACCATAATCCCATTTTCTTTCTTAACCTCCCTAATCCTTCCAAACTCCTTTAGGAAAGTCAGTTCAGTTAAATCTGAAGGGCATAGGTCTTTCCTCCGAGATTTTGGAAATGAACTAATGAAGCAGGAGGGCTCCTAATGTTACCAATTTCCTGCCACTGCAAAGAGATGAGATTAAAATGAGCCATCACCTTAAGTGAGCTCTTGTTGTTCCAGGGAGAGTTCTAGGAAAGCAAACAACCTTTAATAATTTTTAAAACAACACTTTTTTTCCCCTAAGTCTGAATTATAAGCCATTTACTGTTCAATTCAGTTTCATAGAATGAAGACAAATTCAGTTTCAAAAATGTTTATTTCTTTATATGTTACAAGTTCTTGCTGTCCTTAACTGAAAATTTTTATTTCCTGTATTTTAGTAAAAATATATTATGGGAATGGGCAGGAAAAAATTACTTTACCTTCTTCTGTAGTTTCCTTCATAGATTTCTGAGATGATAAATTGTTTGTAATATACTTATAAATGCACTCATTTAATTGAAGATTACTCATAACAAGATCAAAATCTGAGTTCAGTATCCAGCTGCCTCTGAGAATATCACAAAGATTCTCCTTTGGTGGCAATACTCTGACACATTAACTTAAGATTAAAGGGGTACATAAAAAGTGTATATCAAGCTAAACCTTTTCTGCTTCCACTGCTTGTCTGTATTCACTGCAACCCAGTAGGTGAATAAACACCTTAGAGATATTTAGAGAAGTCTTAGAGACTTCTGTATTGAGGGAAAAAAAAATCAATGTAAACCATAGTCTACAGTTAAACAAAGAATACCTTGATGGGGTTCTGAAAAAAGCTGTGCATTTTTATGGAATTATTAACTCCCATTTTTCTAAACTCTGCTTTTTTCATGTCAGTACCAGAAGAAGAGATGATAGAATATAGTAAGATAGTCTAATTCCTGTATTTTCAGCACAAAGAAATGAAAGGAGAAAATAGAAGGAAAATTGAAAAATTACATCCAATGTGATCTCCAGGTCCATTTTTCTGTTCAAGAGTGGCTATCAGTCTAATGTATTCTACTAAAGGCTGCTAGACAAAACAGTGTATAATTTTACAGGAGCACTGATCCAAAATGACCTTTCAGGAGGTTTTTCAAAGTTCACCATTGAAGTTCTGAAATAAAGATTGATCTTTATGTCATTTTCTAACATTTATTAATTAGCAATGTTTTCAAAGTGCATGAGGTTTTGATTTGGTGTGGGACAGCACTAGACATGATATGTAAGAAGCTAAATGCTTTCAGCCCCCACTATCTTTAAAAGGAAGAATGTGATTCTCTGCTCTACAAGGGCCCTAAGATTTCTATGTGTTTAATGCAGACAAGATCAAAAGTTTCAAATTACCATGTTCTTGTGTCATTGATTAACAAGAAAATTTTTAAATCCTAAAGTTCCTACGGTATACTGATGGATGCACACTTATATGAAACTTTTTGTGAATACTGCAGGTGGGCAGAATATTTTGGAACTATTCCTTCCAAATTTTGTCAGCTCAAAAGTACAGCTATCACTCTTGCTTCTTAGATAAATGTTGTCACAGATAGCTTTTATCTTGACTACCCATCCATTTCTGAACTGAGGAAAATGGAGGTTAAGTGCGAGATAGAATCAGAGTCACATGTGATCCACAAAGTAAGAATTACTCTCTGAAGAAACTGGAGAATGATTTCAAAGAATTTTAAGAAACATATTCAATCTGAAGAAAAACCCCAACAGTTTTAGATTAAAGTAAAAGTCAATAGAAAACATAACTGTTGTGCCATGAAGTACAACAGTTTAATGAGAAATCGCTGATTCTAGCAATGCCTGCCCTTATCAATCATATTAATTGCTTTTATATTCACTTTATGAAAAATGCTACAAGTATGTGACTGATGGTTAAAACAGTTTGGGCTGGCTTTAAGGGAGAAATGGGAGAAAGCTATGTTTTTTTATGTTAGCCACTTCAATATAAAGAGATTTGTCATTAGAAGCTGACTTTGACAAAACCCAGCAAATGTAATTCACTCTATGTTGGAAGTTTTTTGCATAGTTTTCCTTGTTTTCCTTATATGTATAATGTGATCTAAGTGCTATGCAGATTAATTTATGACTTAAGCTATATAGAATTCATGTCTTAAATATATGGAACTGCAAATCTGACAATCCTGTTAATGCCTTTGTATTAACTTTTGCTATCTAAACCAGATTTTGTTATCTCCCCATTGTCCGTGAGGTGTGTTTGCCATGAATGCAAACAGTGAGGATTTGTGTCTAAGCAAACAGACACTCCTGGAAGAGTATACAAAGTCTGTGTGGCTTCCTCAACATACCAATAAAACTTCATTTCTTTTATAGTGGTTTCTTTATTGTTGGCTTATTGGAAAGCTTTTATCAGTAAGGTTTAATCTGTTTACCTTGAAGTAGGAATGCATCTAGTAATAAGTCTTTTCAAATGGTTTTCTAAGCCAATTTTGGTTAACAAAACAGTGAAAGGATTCAAATAATTATCTTTACCATCAGAGATGCCTCAAAAATCAGAGCTAGGGTTTAACTCCCTTCTTTTCTGCACAGTTGTTGTTATTTTTCTGTTTGTTTCATTTTATTTCTGTCTTTTGTCTACCATAATCGCTCAAGATACTACTATATTGCTGTGAAGGAGAATCTGTTGAAAGGCTCTGAGTTCTGTTTAGGAAGAAAAAAACTGTTTTTTTTTTAAATAAGAGGTTTTCTGTTCAAAAATCTAATTCTTTACTCTTAAAGCAATTTCCACTGTATTTTCACTGGTTTATTGACTAAATTTCCAAGAGAATGTATTTTCTGCTCTCCAGAATCACTGATTACAAAGGGGAGCAAGATGTTCTGAATGTCTCTGGCTCTGACCTAAGAGCACAGGGTTGTGGGTATGAGAAGAAACTTCTTCCACCTCTCCCATAATGTTAAGTACATCCAGAAAGTTTTCTGGAGAGAATTTTAAAATTGTTGGTGTTCTCATCAAATAATCAAAATTGTCTGCAAACTGAATGTACTGTGCAGTTTGGGGCTGAAAGGCTCTTTAGCAGCTTCTGACTTCATCAACTCATTTCACAATGGGAATGAAGAAAGCTCAATGTGGGCACAGGGTGATACCACCCTGACCCTTTTACTCACACACAGTCAATTTTGCTTTTGTTTTTTGCATAAAAAAGAGATTTAACTTCCATAATTTAAACCAGATCTCCCACTTGTCACACAACTTTCCACAATAATTACAAGACCTCTGTAAAAAACGCAAGGTATACCTAGATAATTTAAAAAGGTGAAAATGTTATTTTGCTGGAAAAATACTGCTTTTAATGTGCAGGATCGCCCCAACACCTCTGATCAGCTGAATTTCTCAAAAAATTAGGGAAGGAATACTTACTGAGATATTCCTACTGTCTAGTTTTAGCCTTCAGATTCAGGTATTTCAAACTGACCTTCTCTGGCACCCATTTCACTCCATTCACTCCAAGAACTCCCCTCAATTATACATTTTCATGTACTGAAAATACATATAATGGTCTGATTAGAGTTATTAGGAATCTGAAGAGAAACAGAACTGTGAGTGCCTGGAAAACATCTCAAATCAGTGGAGACCAGTGCCTTCAGTGTTTGTTTTGAGAGGATCTGAGTGAGAAGAAAACAATCCTGAAGAGATTGGAATAAAATTCTGACCATAGTTAGGAAATGATATATAGTCTTCCTACTTGATAAAGACTTCCCACCATAAACAGAATGACATTCATATCATTTGCTATCCTCTCACAAATGCCAAAAATTTCAGCAACAGAAAAAGCAAAAAATTGGATCAGCAATATATAACAATTCTACTGTCTGGCTTTATGCTATTTACAAGCTGACTCCAGACAGGAATTTGCATGTGACAGACTCAGGAAGAAGAAATTTAGATGCTACAAAATCAGCCATGCAAAAGATTTGGGGGATGTTTCACCTCTGGTGAAACAGGTGCTTTTTAAAAGTCTCTGAGCACCCTCCAACCAAAGGAACAGTGCTCTAAGAGTTTTGTCTTGTGCTGATAGTCTTGTGAAGACTGTGGCAGGCGCTAAACATAGTTCTTATTCAAGAAGACAAAACCAAGGAGTTGTAGAATGGAACTGGAAAGTAAATATACGATAAAATGTGGAAAAGAACATGTTCTTGCAAAATGTCAGTATTAGCCAATGCTAATTTTTGATAGTAATTATAATAGTAATGATAATAATGTCACAGAGAAGTCCCTTCTTGGTACATGTAGATTTGAAACTGAAATGAGTGGGAAGCCTGGCTGAGTAAAACAAGTGAGCCAGATCAAGCTACTTGCTAGTTATCAGTCCATCAGTGCTTAAAGTATCCCAGACATTCCCTAGAGGCAACAGGAAATTCTAGTCCAAGACAGTAACCCTGAAAATAAAGATATGTGCAAAATGGGCTTACCAGACTACTAACAACAGAAGTGCCTGCCTCTGTGATTTAAGTGCAGTTTTAAAGATCTGCTCACCACCCAGCCCTGGTAAAATATCTTTATTGATTATAACTTGGCAGTAAGTGCTGTTTTTTCTGTTGTCATGGCTCCCTTCCCACTACATATCATCGTGCCATTCACACGTTTAATTAAATACATTTCTCTGAGTTCTGATGAAGATAAGACAAAACTTGAGGCATTCAGCTCATCCAAGGTGATGACTTCTATTGCCCATGTTATTAGCAACAGTGCACTCAGTATCAATCTGGAAAAAGCTGCAAAAATTAATGGAAGATTCCCTTAAGTTAAAAAAAAAATAAAATTATCTGTTCCAGGGCTTTCAGTAAGCTTTATAGTACCTTTCTTTCTTTATAATTGTTTATTACTTTTTTTTCTGTTTATGGTCATCATTATTACTTGGTTATTTGAATTATTCTCACATAATGATGTGAGAATTACTAGTTTATTACTAGTTTATTTGAAACATTCTCAGATAAATATAGAAACTCCTGTTTATTAAACTTTTTCAATTAAATTAGATTGTTTACTAATCTTCTTAAATTATTGATCTAATACTGAGGAAATAAAGAAAACAGCCAAAAACCCTCCGAAATACCTAAGAGAATAAAGGAAATTATAGGTTTACATAACCTAATTACATAATATTACTGATCTTACATAACTATAAAAAGATCACTGGCTGTAAAAATGTTTCTAACTGAGGGATTCAAGCACTATCTAAAAAGGTTTGACAATGTCTGCTTATTCATCTTAGCTCTGTGTAGCAGGTTTCAACAGGAAATTTCTGGGAAAAAATATTGAAAAGATTAAAAGACATGGTGAGATCAGGTGGAGTTGGGAAAAAGTTATTTACCAGTTCTTCATTGCAAGTAAAGCTACATTGCCAAGGTCTGGAACACAGATTAATTTTAAAGATACCTATTATGATTACCTCATATAAACATCACTTTTCAGAACAAAGGCAGTTTTCCATAGCCAGAGATTTTATCATTCTTCTAGTGTAGCAAAAGCATTTTTGTTCTGTTACAGAGAACTAACAATGGGAGCTAGCAGTCAGAACATTTTCACCTAAACATATAACCAAGGAGCTGCACTAGAGTGAAATTTATGTTGGAGAGACATATCAGTTACAAATGTTTTCACAGGAAGCTTTAAGAGGTCATGGTTCCCCTAGGCATCTTCAACAAGAAGGGAAAGAGAAACAGACTGTAAACTTTACATGTGCTAGCTAGGGACAAGGATTTTGAAGTAATTCTCTTAGTAAATATGTATTTAAAGGATTTCATTATTTTTGTTCCATAACTGAAAAAAAAAAATAGACAAAGAATTTGGTTCTAACAGACTTTTCTATAGATATCTATTTCTGGTTGATTACTCATCAGCCAAGGCCAAACCTTCCATGGCTGTACCCACAGACTGCAAGGCAGAAAGATGCAGGAGAGGCAGAGACCAGGAGGGTTGGCCAGCACTGTGTCCTGATCTCTGTCCTCACTCAGCCTCCCACAGCCCTGACAGTGAGCTCAAGGAAAGACAAGGTGGAAGAATGAGGTGTCTGTGTTTGTCAAATAGTAGACACATTAACATGGAGACATTGTGTTTGAGTTTCAACATTTGACACCAAAATCCCCCAAAAGAGGGACAAAGCCAAATTTTAGCTTGACCCTCATTGCTGAATGTCATTTGGAAGGTGGATTCTGAGTGCGCTGCTGCTTGCCTTTTCACTTCCATTCTTCTTCAGTTTTTCTAAGTTTTAAAACTAAGTTTTTCTTCAATTAAAGCAGAAGATTCATGACACAAGAAAACTCAGAAGCCAGTTAATTTGTAAAGGTTAATTTTTTTACTTTTTTTTTTTTTCCAGTGACTGTGGGAGGCTGACACTGTCAACTTCCCAAATTGTGGACCAAGCCTATGTATCTCTGACCTGATTTATGGCCAACTCTTGATGCTTCCTATAAAGGTTTGACAAAATCAGTCTTGGAATGTAGGTGAAGATGAATAGCACTTCTTAGCTTAGAGTTCATTATCTCTAAGCAAATAACTTTTGGGTCAGATGGCCTTCCTTAAAATGTTATAGAATATAAAATAATCTTCTTATAGCCCTTCATTATGATAAGAAGACTGTAGAGAAATATCTATGGCCAGATGAAGGTTAGACCATAACAGTTACACCCAACACATCTTAAAGCTTACAAGCTTTTAAGCCTAGCTGGTAGAGGAGGGAAAGCCACTGAAATGAGAGAGACACGGATGGAGTGACAAGGGCATCCCTGAAGAATACCAGATATACAGACGTCCTCGGGTGACTCCTTAAAACAAAACAGATAACACAATTTAGTCTGCTAAATCATGCAGCTATAAAGATGTTGTAAAATGTCACAAAGTTCCAGTAGCAACATTAATCTGCTAGAGAAGAGGCATCTTCTCCTCTCTGGAAATTTTTTTGCTTCTGTGTTTGTTTGGTTTTTTGTTTGTTGTTGGGCTTGTACTTTTTTTGTTGTTTGGGTTTTTTTGTGGTTTTTTGTGGGTTTATTTAGGGGATTTTTTGTTTGTTTGTTTCATTTTTGGTTCCCATGTTTTCAGTCTGGTTTTGTTTGTTTCTTTGTTTTGTGTGTTGGATTTGTTTGTTTGTTTTAAAAATAACTAACACCAAAAGAAATAGTTTTTTTTTTCAGAGCATTTGGGTCTGAAAGGATGACCTGTTTCTTCTACCACCAGTTCAGCAGAAATGAAGAAGGTGATTCTGCTTTGTATGATGTACAAGAATAGCTACCACTACATAAATAATCTGTAAATAAAAGGAGTTTGACTCTCACTGCATTTAGGCCTCAACTGCTGACTAAAGCTTCTAAACATGATCCCAAGAAAAGAGAAAGTACCAGACCTCAACCCGCCCCCCCTCCCCAAATTCTATGTTTCTAGGACTCCAACATTCTTACACTTGAATTCTGCCATCACTTTTCCATGTGCACAGCTCTCCCATTGAAGACAATTTTATAAGAGTCACTAGTACTACTCACATTAAGATTAAGCAGATATTGAAGAATAAACAACAGGACTAGGACACTAGCATACTCTTTTGTGTAATCACAAATGACAGTAGTTCTGTCAGTGTTCTATAAAATACATGGGAAAAACATTCTGAACAAAGAAAAGATAGACACTGAAGGCCTAGGTCACATCTCGATTTTGTTAAGACCTTAAATTTTACAAACACTTGAAAAGCTAATAACTCTTACTCTCAAATACCTGCCACATTGCTTAGCACATATAATTGGGAATCTGGCTTCCCAAAGGATTTTACTGAAAGAACCTGGTGTGATGATACATTCATACAAATGAAATGTGAATGATATGGTCACAGTGGCTTTTTTTTTTTTTTCTATTAGGGCACAGGTATCTGCATAAGATGCACAGGCACAGGTATGTGGGTGGAATTCATAGGCATGGGATAGCTCTCCACTGTCTTCTTACCAAACAGGCACTGATCTGGCCTTCAGCTCATAACACACATCTCATTGAAGGGGGTTCTGCAGAGCATCAAACCTTCTGCAGAGCATCAAACCTTCTGCAGAGCATCAAACCTTCTGCAGAGCATCAAACCTTCTGCTACCCCAGTTACATCTCTGAGTTACAGGCTCAGAATCAAATGGCTGAACAACTTCCTTTTGATCTTGCTTCACCTGAATTCCTTGTCCAACCCATTTGTCCAATACTCTGCACTAAAGCCACAACCTTACTGCTCCCTAAAACCTTTACTTCTCACAACCATGTCATTTCTTGTCTGTCATAAGCTTCTGGAAAAGGAACCTTTACAAAAAAGCAGTGATATAGTAAAACACCATTTTGGACCTGACATTGGTCTGAATTTAGGCTTCAGGCTCTGCCAGTGTCTGTGTGAAAGGCAAGAGAGCAACTTTCCCATGTTAGCCTGAGAAATCTTAAGGAGGAGTTCAAACAAACCTTGGGAAGTGAGAAACCATCTGCAGGTGGTGTTTTTCCAACATGTTTACTGGAAAGAAATGTTTACTAAAGGGTGTAGATGCTGAATAACCAATCATGTTCTTTGTACTCAACAACTCCATAAGAGTAGAATTTAGAAGAATAAAGTTTGCTCTCATCTTTACCATCATGGAGACTCATGTTGTTATTCCTGTGCCATCCGAAAACCATAAAAACACACCATAAGATTATAATTAGGAAGTATGTGAATTTGGATTGTTTCCTCCTATCAGACAGCAGAAACAGACAACCTATTTGTTGCAAAATTCATCAATCTTAAGATTTTGTTGATATTGAAATGAAGAAAACAGCATAGAAAACAAAAAGGTAAAACATAGTTAAATATCTCTCATTAGCGTGGAAAAGATTATTTCACTTTTTCACTTAGAGAGGTAAATTCCAGTCAGTTTCTGCCTGTGCATAAAATATACTTAATTAATAAATAAAACTCAATATTTTGAAAAGAAGGAGAAAAGATCAACCAAACCAAATTTAACCTACCAAACAAAAATCCCCAGCACTTTAAGAAGTAAAAGGAAGGATGTAATAAAATGAACACTTAAATATTTTAGGAAGAATCTCTTCCTGAGTAAAAAAACAAACTCAAGCTTGTTACATCATCAATGAGAGTCACAGAAAGCATATCTCAGAAGACAGAGAATAATGGAAGGTTAAGAAGACAATTTAGCCCTTCATAGTTATATCAAACCCTACAGAAGGATAACATGCCAAAAAGGAAGCCATTTCCTATGGCCTAGTCATTCTATAGTGCAAGAGACTAAAGAAAATTAATACATTTACAAAATAACACTGGACTTTCAAAGTACATCATCATGTCTTACATTGATTTCTCTTATCTGCCAAAATGAAAACACACCTTTCCAAAAAGCACAGGGACAGAAATATGCACTGAGCACTTGAAAAAGTTTCTATAAGATAATGTTTGTTTACAACAAGACAAAACAAAAAACCAAAGCAAAGCAAAACAAGACCATGATCCTCCAGTTTAAGGGGTTGTTCCCCAAACATAAAGTAAAGAAAAATAGATGAATCTGAAAAAAAATCAGGCATTTTTCTCTCATACAAAATCAGGGAAGAGGAAGAGCAAGAGATGGTAATGAAAGATAACTGCTCTGTCACTGAAGCCATGCCACATGGTTTTCCTATAAATGATAAATCAAAATATATGGTAAATTACAGAATAACTTTGATATTACATCAAAGAAATGCAAAGCTTGCTCTAGAGTGTTTTACCTGTTTACAAAATAGAAGGTTCATACAAATGGAGTCTCTGAGTTACATTTTGTTTAAACCCCAAACCCTAAATGACTGAAAGTGTTAAACAAAGAGAATTAGCAGTTCTCTGATAACATAGTAAATGAGAGCAGATATATATGGAAATTCAAGCAAGAAAAATATTCCTATCAATTATCAGTGGGTAAAATTCTTGAACTATTTAGGCCATTCCCTGTATTGCTAGTAGCTACTGCAATTTTCTGGTTCCTTTTAGCCCTATAGAGGTGTACTTGGTACATTCATTCATTCTTCTGTTACTTTGTCTCTATATACTAAACCCACAAATATTTCTTATATTATTTTTGAGCTGCTCCACCCAGGATGTGGTAAATTGAAGCATGCAGAAGCACAAAAGACATTTATTTTTGCAAGAATAAGAGTTTTTCTCTTACAAATGAAACTGACTACCAAGCTGAAAAGCGACACAGACCATGCTTACCCATTTTGGAATTTCTTTGAAACTTTAGTGTTCTCCAAAAAAGTTCAGCCTCAACAGTGATCCTACTACATCTTCATACACAAGCACAACGTAACAATTAGAAAATGCAGGGCATATCAACAATAGGAGTTTGGGACTTGGGAATTGTCTGGATTAAGCAGAATGTTTGAAATATCATAGCATGAATTCTAATGGAGGGTGCTGGAGGGACCTTCCCCACCTCTGTAAACACCGAGCCTGTAACTTCATGCACATCATCAATTTCAAAGGCTTCCAGGCACTGGGATTTTGTGGAGCCTTAATCCCGTAAACCGTTTTTACCTCATGTGTAGAAACTTGATTGCAGTTCAGAAACAAACCTTCAAAAAGGTGTACAATTTTGTGTGTACAGCAAATTTGATCCATTTGACTTTTCTTATAGCTTCTGGGCAGCACAGAGCACAGGCTTTTGGGATGATATAAAATCACAGGGATGAAAGGCTCTCTTCATTTCCTGTTTAAAGATTCCCTTAGGGGGATATATATATCTTACAACTGAAAGAATATCAAGTAATGTCATCACCTTGACTTCTGTGCTTCACTAGAATAGTGTGTGTATTGCAGTTTGAGCCAACATCAAAGATGGGTTGCAGAAACCATTACTCACTGTCACATTCCCAATGAAGAACTGCAGTGAAATCAAAGGAAAGTATAGCTTGTGTTCCATTGTTAATACAGTCTATTCCTTTTTCTCTGCCAAAAGTTTCACCTTTGTCAGTCAGGTGACCAGAGGCCTAAATATTTGCCAGTACATTGAAAGATTCTGTGTGTATGTGGTCATTGCATGGCCTTCAGCATAGAAATATCTTCAGCTGATGAAGTAAACAACATGTTTTTAAGGCCTTTGCTTGTCTTCAGCTCTGGACACAGTGCAGAAGTGAATATTGGTAAATGTTTTTTATGTCCTAAAGATGACTTTTGGCTCAGTTTTCTGATCTTAGAAATCTATATAGCACTCTGTATTGGCTTATCCCAAAAGTCTCATGGATGGTCTTATCTCTCTTCTGCCTCTTTTCCCCATGCCTTGCAGATGCAGAATGAAAGAGATGAGGTTCTTCTCTGGCAGCATTGCTGTCCCTGAGAATGCTCTGAGATGTGTTTGATCCTGCTGCTGCCAGTTCATTTACATGATATAATACTGGTCCCAGTCAACAGAGGAATTTGTCACGTTTCTTCAAAATGCAAGCAAAATAAAGCAAAGCGAATTTTTCACAATGAGAATGGAACTACATGTCCAGAGAGTCTGTGGATCTGCATGCTTACAGATTTTACAGGATAGGGCTCTGGACAACCCAAGTTGACTTTGCAATTAACCTTCCTCTGATCAGTGGGCTGCACTAAGTGCCACCCAGATGTCCCCTCCAAGCTAGACTGTGCTATGATTCTGATTTTAAGGCAGCATTTGCCAAATGAAGTGTGTAATTCTGCTCCCTTCTGTGCAAGGGGAGCAAGGTATTTATTTTCAATATGAGGCACTCTTTGTGTTATGATTGCCGTGACCTCAGTACTCTGTTACTTCAGTTCTATCCCAAGTAACAAAGAGCAGAGTGAGCAATTGTTTTAGTGGGTCCAACATATCTCTGAAACTGAAAGGCATCTGACCTCACAAAGACAGCTAAAGCAAGCAAATTTGCCATTAAAAATTGCTTTTGTAGAATCCTAAGGTAAATTTTAAAAAACAACTGGTAGCCACAGCCTGAAGAGACTGAACATTTACTGTTTGAAAGGAGCATGACACTTTCAAACTTTGGAATGCTGTTACATTTATGAAGAGGTGGAAATAGCATGGCACATTTTCCTATAACTTAGATCCATTTTTGGGCATAGTCAAAAAGAATATTTTTGTGACACTTAATATCTGAGAATAGTGTCTATTTTTCTCTACAGTCAGCAATTATCATCAAGATATGTATAACAGAAGCCAGAATCCATAGAAAATAGCATGAAAATAACCTTTTCTGAGGAGTTGAACATTATTATTTTTCATACCTTGAGTTTTGGTAGCTATCAGTATATTTTCACTTACAGAAAAGCAGTTCTTTTTCTGAACTCTCAGAAAAAGAGTGCAAAACTTACAGCCTGAGGAAAATCATATACAAAGTACAGGAGAAATTACAGAACACTACAACTTGCTTTCTTGAATTTGAAGAGTATACTTTCACCATTAAAATACTAGTAAGTGAATGAAGTAATTATTTAGAGTCATAGTATCCATATCTGTATTCTTCTGCACAATGATACTAGAATAATAGCTTGCTGCATAAACTCTCTTACTCTGAACTTGCATTATGATCATCCTTTTTGGATGCTAGCCTACCCTTGGGTTATTCTAGGTAAAATATATTCCTCTTAAGTTTGCTAGCTGGGTGAGGTTTTCTAGTATAGTACTTTCCAGCAGCAAAGTGAATCTGACAGTGATGTTTCTCACAGCTAACCCTAATATTTCTACATGTCACTCTGGAAATATAAATCAGGCAAGTCTGTTACTAGATTTTTTAACTATAGTGTTCACCCAAGAAACAATAAATTTTTAGCGGTTATATAATGAACATTGAGTAAATAATTTTGAAGTTGACCTAAAAAAACAATTTCATAACATGTTCATGAAAATGTTTAGTCAAACAACATCAAGTCTGAATTCTTAAAACACGTCATTTAAAAAAGTATTTGAATAGAGTATTGCACTACTCATAACTCCTGGCAATGAAAGAGTGCTTTAGATTTCATTTGTCTTGTTGCATTTAATTGTTTGCAGTGAG
Organism: Cisticola juncidis; assembly: GCA_013400215.1. Lineage (NCBI taxonomy): Eukaryota > Metazoa > Chordata > Aves > Passeriformes > Cisticolidae > Cisticola > Cisticola juncidis. The sequence continues at coordinate 1,063,120 of VXBR01012335.1, forward strand.
CTCCTTAGCTGCAACTATATTGATACATTCTTCTTGAGGAAGATTTCTCAGTGTCACATCAGTGACACAGGATTAGATATTCTTTGAAGTGTATTTCATGCATGACCTTTAGGTTTTGACCTTAGGTGAAAGCAGTTGTGTAGAACGCAGGCTGTTCTCATTAAATCAGAAAACTTCCACTTGCTTAAATTGTTATAATGTCCATTTACAGTAAAGCTGTAACTGCACCTCAGCTTCTCTGCTGCACAGGGGAGCAGCTGGTGGGTATCACCAAAACCACCTGTCAGGCTTCATATCAGATAAGTCTCTGATGTTGGAACTTTAATCTACAAGTATCATTCTGTAATAAAATCCTGTTTTCTAACTCAGCATCCTGAACTGCTCTCAAATCCATTTTTAAACTTACAATGGATTTTCTACCCCTTTCACTTCACCCACTTTTATCTTGCTGGTGCATTCTAAATGGAATGTTTTGAATAAATCTACTCTGAAGGTTTTTAAATGATCATTAGGTACTTTTTCCACTGGACCAGAAAGGAAGGTACAGTAATAAAACAGTCTTTGACAGACTGAAGTTCTAAGTTACCCAAATGCATGTTTCAACAATATTTATTATCAGCTGAATGAAAACAGTAGTCCCTTTCTCTGATGCAATGATTTTCAGCTTTGAATTTTACACCCAGAAAAAAAAAAGTGAGGCACCCTCAGAATGATTAATGCTGCTTTCAAAATAGGTACTCAAGTAAAAAGTGTTTGTGAGCATGTGTTATGTACACTGAAATTGTTTGTATTGTAATTGTATTATCTATTTGTACATGGCTGATAGGTAATTTCCCTTGGAAACTTAATACATCAAAATAATACAATAATATAATAACAGTAACAGAACATGCAATTAGTAAAGGCAAAGGAGAAAACTACTGCCACTTAGAGAAAATTTTGACAGTGACATAATTTAGAATTTCACTTAGAGAATGTTTTGCACCCTAAATCAACATTACTTACAATAACATAATCATGAGGGTCATATCTTAAATGGTATGATTGCACTTTTTCTGGGTTATAGATTGCCATTAGTGCCCAAGTGCACAAATTAGTTACATCAGGAGGTTGCAGCTGAACAAGGTGGAAAGGCCATAGCAGCCTAGACAAAGTAGTAGAAAAAAACTTTCCCTGCTGAGAATTTTATATAGAGCTACCTTGGGCATATCTACATCATCACTACAGTGTGGACACAAAGGAGGAGCATCCTCCAGAGATTGGCAGTGTCTCCCTGTGGCTGTGATTCAACCTTACAGCTTCTCCTTTGGCAGAACTATTTTATGGGGTTTATGTGTCTCTCCTTTCACCTTCATCCAACTCATTCTGTGAAAGAATATGGATTAATATAAGCCACCCAAAGAACATTTTTCTTTTTAATTTCATTTTTAAAAAATAATGATTTCATTGATTGAAAGGGTTCCATGATTAGACTTGTCATTCTGACAAATGGAGTCAGTAGCATCATGATAGTGGAAACCATCATTGGGAATGATGGTAATTTGGGAAAAGAAGTGATGAGAAAGGCTTAAACAAGCAGGACTTCTGGAGAAAATGTCTGTGGAGTGATCTCTCTGATGTGGGAATTGTTCATATGGAAGAGTTTGAAGAATAGGGTGATAAAAGCAGTCACTGAATCTGTTTGTGAATAATGGCTCAGCACAGAACACAGAAAATATGTTCTTATCACTGGAAGGGTGTCAGTTTCCACATAGCTTTAAAGTGAATTATTTTCTCGGAGAAACTGTAAGATTGTACTACATTTGAAATATTTGCTTTGTTTTTTTTCTAGTGCTTATTGTCATGGTAGGGAAATATAAGCAAGCCATGGGGTGAGATAATTTGCAAGCACAGTTAATTGTTCAGAGAGGAAGAGACTATATACATGTAGAATTTTTACTGGAAGATGTTAAAATACTTAAAAAACCCCATATGAGTAATAGCATCCCTTAAATTAGAAGATATTTCTTTTAGTAAGTTCATAATTGTGTCTTCATTTTATTAAAAAAATGGGGAAAAATTTATTAAATGAACATTTTTGGTTTAGCTTTTTGTGTCATTCCTCTAACAAGTTTAGCCCTTGGGATGTGTTTTACACATCCATTGTGAATGGAATTGTATTTTTTTCATGCTCCAAATACAAATGGGTTTAGAAACCTTTATGGTTGCAATGTAAATCTATGATTTTAACTGAGCTACTGAAGATCTCTTTGCAATATACAATTAACAATACCAAGATAAACATGAATTATATGTACCATTGTTGGAAGTGATCGAAAGATGATAACGTTTCTTCTCATTAATATTTAATATTCCAAGGCAAAAAGCAAGCAATCACAATCATGTGTTTCTTCACTATTTAAAATTAATAGAATAAAATCTAGGTTCTAGAAGGAAATTTCCTTCTTTCTGAAATGCACCAATGTCAACTGGATTCATAGAGATTATATCTGTTTTGAAAACCTAGGATGGAATTTGTCTTCTTTGGCCAAGTTCCAATTGCTTTCTATATCTCTCATCATCTAACAGTTCCTTCTTTACTAACAGTTCACATGCCAAAATACTATGAAAGAAACCCCAAACCAACCAACCCAAAACAACAAAGAAACCCACCAATGATAGAAATTATGCTGTGTGAGATCCATTACTCCATTGACAGGAAAATTCTCTCTTTATGTCCTTAAAATTATATATATTTCTATATTATATCAAATAATACACCGAATAAAAGACACTGATACCACCATTATTAACACAGTGTGATTAAGTGAGAATTCAGGCACTAATGGAAATTCTCTGTGGTCAGCCTGCTGACAGCTCTGTCCAAGAAACTACAACCAGAATTGGGTTCTTAGTGCATTGGTCTTTTGTAATCCTAGTCCATGTAAAAGGTGTAGGAGCAGCACTGGAATGTGACTCCTGTTGCTAAAGTTTATCCCTACATAACCAACATCAGAGACTAAACCTTAATGACAGAGAATAGGGCTGCAAAAAACATTAAACAATTTACTTCTCCCAAGCAAGACACTTCCATTTTTATAAATTTGATCTCTAGCTGATGTTTCAACAGTGTTAGGGATTACCAAACAGAATACTTTACTTTAAAATTGTAGCTTTATTCTATTTAGTTCATCTGATCTGACATTTTCAGTCCCAAAGATCTGAATTAGTCCAGAGCATGAGAAACAAACCCAAAAACATTCAGTCTCTGAGAAAAAATAGAGAAAAAATACCTCCCCATGTCAGAAAATTCTGAAAATTTTGGAAACATCTAATGAATTCCATTTAAAAACCTGGCAATTCTGTTGCATTTATACTAAGAATGCTTCTTGTCTTGTGATAAAAGTGTCCTAGATGTTATACCTGCATATAGCTCAGAGATATCTGAGACAATTCCCCAGACTATAACTGTAAGATAGTTAGGGTGGTAGAAACTGCTGATGCAGGAACCAGATCAGAAAGAGGGGCACTATTGCTAGAGTTTTCTCTGACCTCTTTGTTTTGTGCAGACAATAAAAAGGCCATGCAAAGCCCCAGATTCGTAGGAAGAACACACAAGAGGCAGGTGTAGGAGAAACATGCAGACTGTACAGGCAGGGGCAAGTGACAATTGTCTTGAAGCTGTAAGAGAGGGGAAGAAAAAACTGGATGAAATTGAAACTAGACAGGGAGCACAAATAAGGAGAGAAGTCCTGGATCTGAAGCACATAAGAAACATGGATCTTGTAAAACAGTAACATGAGTGATTTCCAGGGGAGGCAGACAAGCCAAATGAAGCTGAAAGTGCTTAAATTAAATCACATGGACTTATCCCATTCTGATGAGGAGGAGACTGAGACAGACTGGATGTGAAAACTGTTATCATGACAAGGGTCCTAAAACACAACTACTACACATACTTTCTGCTAATAAATCTCATTGAGCATTTTTGTGGGTCCATCTCACCCAGTGCATGAATGTATGGAGGTCAAATATGTGTTCAAATTTCAAAGCACTGAGAACACAGAAAGAATGTGTGGAATATTCAACACTGTTGGAATATGAGTGCAGAATGTGGTAAGAAATTCCTCAACCTCCTGAGACTGAGATTTGCATACATTTTTAAACTGTAATTAAATGAATGCTAGTTGCTGAATTTACCCATAACTCAACCCTTTGCCATCAGTGTAAAATGACAGTTATGTTTCCATAGCAATAGAAACCTCTACTCACACTGCATGCCAACTAACACATCCAACTCTGTGACACTACTTTAGCTTGCTATAGCAACCATATTTATACTGGTTTATTTAGGCTATCAAAATTAATTACAAATTCTACCCAAGGTGTCATAGTTCTGATTTCATTAATCTCATAATATTTTTTTATATCTGATAATTGAGATTTTGTAAGGATTGAGAAGGCAAACCTCTGAACAAGATCCTGACTGGAGTGTCACAGACATTTGTAGAGAGTAACACCCCAGGCTGCAGGATGTGCATTCTGGAGTGAGGTGTGTGTTCTTGGCAGGACAGCCACGACCATTTGTGCTCTCTCTGCATCATCAAGTGGAAGAGATGGTGCTCAATTAATGTATATATAGGTTATCATGTACAGGAAAACTTGAGCGTTGTGTTCAGTTCCAACTTTATCTCAGAATGTAAACCTTTCAGAGGCAGAGTGATCAATGTGATCAAAACAATAACTCAGATCCTTTGTTAAGTGAAGAGAGAGTTGCCATACAGTATGCATTTCACTGAAAAGAAGCATCTTAATATGGTTTTGGAGCAGAGAGAGGACTGAAGTATCAAATTGCTTTACTTTTTGTTTTGGTTTTTGAGTTGGATTTTGGAGTTTTTTGAGTTTTGTTTGTTTGTTTGTTTGGGGTTTTTTTGGCACATATGACTTCCTTGTTAACTTGTATGCTCTTGTAAGAATGAGAACATTTCATAGCAATGACAGCCCTGCAGTAAGCCCTTCTAATGTCTCTGGTGCAGCAGAACCAGCTGAACCAGCTACTTTGCCTTGTGTCCTCTGCAACTGCAACTGATAGGGCTAGGCTGCAATTTCACTTTGAGTCTGGCAGATTACTTCACTGCCTAAACCATTTTTGCATCACTCAGTCAGCTTCCCTTCACTGAGACTTACCCAGACCATTTCAAGAGACAAAGGTGTTTGTTCATTAGAATGAGCATTTGTTTTCTCCCAAATCTGAGGTATTCAGTAGGTCATTTGGGTTTAAAATTATTCCTTTCTTCATTTTTTTCAATTCCATATCACAGAATGGTGGACCTTTAGAGACCATCTTTTCCAGTGCACCAGCTCGAGCAGGGTCACCTAGAACATGTTGCTGAGAACCATGTGCAACTCCTTTCAAATATGTCCAAGGACTGAGATTTCACAACATCTCTGGGCAACCTGTTTCAATGCCTGCTCACCCTCACAGCAAAAGAAGTTGTTCCATTCTCTGATAAATAATCTTTCAGGTTTCTCAGCGAAAGCAAAAGCTTCTGTGTATATATACAAATATGTATATATGTATTTGTATATGTATAGGTAATAGAATACTGATATATATAATAGTATACACTTCCACAGGTAGGACTTATTTACACAACAGGTTTTTAGACAAAACCAAATGCTGATTCCCTGAGTACTGAATACTCAATACTCAAAAGCTCTTTAACTCCCTAAAGCCAGCTAGCAAAGCCTTTATCAGTGGTCTGTAAAATTTCCTGAACTATGTCAGAACCATGACAGAACTGGACAATCATTAGAACACTGCCCTCAGGACCTTGACCATGGTGCCCTCAGCAGTGTGAGTGTGCAAGTGCTCAAGAGGCACTAGAGAATCAGAGACCACAGGGCACTGCAGATGGGTGTTCTGGATTCTCCAGTCCTCCTTATCACTCTGCATAGTAAAGAAGTCACTGGAGGGGTCACACCCCTGTGGATTTTTTTTTTCTACTTTCTCTTTCCAAGGTTGCAAAAGGCACCTGAGCAGATATAGAAACCAAAAGTGCATCTATTAAACAAAGAAGGCAAAGTAGTTTTCCACAGATGAAAGTCTGAAGTCCCTACTCCAGCATGGTCAAAGGTGGTGAAAACTTAGATGGATTCAAAAACTGAGTGGACAAAATCACTGAAGATTTAATACTGGGAAAGAATTTTAACATGAGTATATATTCCATTCTCCTAAAAAAACCCAGGGCCAGAGTACTGAAGTCAATAATGTCCAAGGAACCTGGTCCAAGCTGCACAGTACTTGGTCCCAGATTTCTCCCCAGGTATTTGCTGTAGTCCCAAAATATATTAATAAGTTTTGTGTTGGATGGTGGCTGTAAATGAACAGTGTGCAAGTAGAGTTACAGTCCTTCTAGGGATGATTTCACTGCATGAAAATGAGGGAGTTTGATGCATTCTCTGTAGTGCAGTATGAGGGCAGGTTTGTATGCAGGACTAAAGACAGAGAAAAGCTGCAGAATACCAGAGTCAGACCTGATGCACGCCTTTTCATTTTGCCAATGGGAACAGTCCTTGGCACAATACAGCTCCTTTGGACAGTTCTTGTGCACTGTCACAAAGATAGAGTTAACCTCAGCCAAAACCCTACCTCAGGGCATGTTTGCAGTTGAGCATCATGGACACAACACTCACAATTCAGCTTGATCACTGGCCCAATACAAAGCAGCTCTGCTAATGGTGTAAAATGTTGGTGTTTGGCAGAAAAATGTTGGGAAGCATCAGTGTCTTCTGCTCCCTTTCCTATAACACTTCCAAAGGATTTACTATCTAGAGAGTATTTAGCTAGATGGACTGTGGTGTGGTTGAATACAGTCTTTCTTGTATTTTTTAAATTGCTCTGAGTGTAGAAACTCTGTTAGAAAGCCTTGTTCTGACAATGAATGAAAGAACTGACTCCAATTGAGCAGTGGCAATTTCTTCCTTTCAAGGACCACACTCACTGTACTGTTCTGAACAAATCTGGCAACTGGCTGAGGTCTTTTGTTCCTGCCTACATCTTTTCTTTTGTCCAATTTCTAGGGCAACCCCACAAAAGAAAAAAGCCTCTGGAGAGCACAGAATCAGCATTAACTAAGTCTAATTCATAATTATTCATGAATTAACAGATTAACATGAATATAAAAAATGAATGTTCTACAGAAAGCATATTGTAATTCTATACTTTCCTGAGATGTATGAAAAAATGTTATATTCCTCCAGCCATGACCTTAACATTAGGTTATGTTTTTAGCTAATGTTGTTTTATTGTTTGATCCTTGCACTGTATCTTCTTTGGAGGCCTGAATCACTACCAAGCTGAGTGCTGCACTAAATCTGCTCAAAACAGATTTTGTGCTGGTTCAGTCTGGTTATAGTAGCCAGCCTGTTTTCTGTAAACAGTGGTGAAGGTAATTTTGTCTTGTTACAAAACAGAGAATCCTCTTTTCTCCTGTGTAACTCTCCTGGGAAACAGCTCAAGAGGGTGGAGAGGCAGAGGGACTACTCTGTCTGACTCTACCAATATCTCTTCAAAGCAGTGAATCTCCAGGTACTTTCAGCAACTTCCTTCCTTGAGTTATCTTGCTGACATGCCAATGCTGGAAAAGGCAGTTATTTCACCTTGTTCTTAAAGCTCAGGTACACCTACAGAGGAAAGCACCACAGACTGGTGTACTGGGTGTAGATTTCTAAGATGTGAGCTATTACACCATTTGGGTTAATTTACTTAGCTGTCCTGTATTCAGTGCTCTGCAGAGATGTTGTAAACAGCTGTAAAGAGCTCTGGTAAGAAAGGTGTCTGCTTAAAAAGCCTTTAAGGAAAGTTCATGAAGGGACAGGACTATACTACGGGATATTTATAACAATAAACAAAACTAGCACAAATGAAGAAAACAGCCTGGAGTGTAAACACAGAAATTGTTATTTTAGTTTATATATCTGTGGTTTTACTGGAATCATTACCACCTTAGTACATATTGCAACATTGAGGCATGAAGGTCATGTTACAAATAACTATTAATTTTGAGAATAGTTCTCCTCAGTCCTTAAACCTGTTGAGAAGCCACAAGAAAACACATTTTTTAGGGTAGTGGAAACCTCTGTGTTGTATTTTTTCTAGCTTCTTGTGGCTTGTCAGAAGTATGACAAGCAGATACACACATACACACGTATTTCTAAGACAGTTTTTTTTTTAAAGAAAAACAGAAGGCTCCATTCCAATTTAATAAGTTCTAATTTAATATTAGGTGCTATTTTAGGAGAGGATTTCAGTTTCTGTCCCTTCTCTTGGACATATCTATGGGGTAAACATAAGCCAGACTTGAAACTTTTGCCATGTCTAGTTTTGTTTCAATATGGAGTTACTTTGCCAGGAGCTCCCAGAATATGAGATGATGATTCTTTGATTATTTCAGAGATTTGTACTAAGGCACCAGGTCCTCCTCAGTTTCCTGCAATAAGTATGTTAGTGCAAGAAGCTCCAATTATGAGTTTCCTTCCTCTTCCTCCCTCTGTGAGCAAGTGGCTCAGGATGACTCTGCATTCTGGATAGGGGCACAATGGAGTTGTGCTGGCAGAAAAATTGGAAAATTTGTAGTATCAACACTTGCCTCCTGCACTGAACCTGTGAAAGAAGAAGGGAGTTTTCTCAGGAGTAGCTGGTGTCACCAAGGCACGTACCGGAAACAGCTGTGAAATTTTCAAAACACAAGCTGTAGCTACAGAAAAAATGGTGGTATGTGCAAAATGTGACTTCTCACTGCTCTCTTAGAAATGCCTTGGCAGGCTGCACCAGCCATGCAGGGTAAAGTAGCACTGGGGTATAACCACGAGGTCCTTTATACTGTTTGGTATCACAGCTCCTGTGGCTCCTGCTCCAGGAGGATCTTGCTTACATTCACAACCAAAGCTTTTAGTACAAGAATCACAGCCTGACACCTGATCCACCTTGCAGAATGGGCTTGCCTGCAGAAGAGGCAGTGCCCAGCACTGGATCCAACTACCAGCTCTCCCCTGCTCCAACTGGGATGTATGAGATGGAAAGGAAGGCATGGGTTTCCTAACAGTCTCCATACAAAGGCCTGGAGTGTCAGCTGCTGAAAAGGCAAGTGCCATCTAATTCCAAGAAGCTGGTCCTAAGAAAATAGTTTAGAAAGATAAAGAAGAGGCTTAATTTTTCTTCCTGTTTCTCTATGACCCAGTCAACACTGAAAAATAAAGTGACAGACTGGTGTCACTATGAAAATTCATCATTTAGCACCTCCAAGATGGAGCACTGGATTGCAATGTGCAACCCCAAATTTATAACAAAAGGCTGCCCCACAAAGTCATTAAAATATAGATACCAGTTAATAAGAGAACACTAACCGTGGGAACAGTAGAACAAGAAAGAGCTAGAGCTGAAGTTGTAACATATGCTGTTAGAGCAGTAGAAGTAGGATAATGACTGATATAGATATCTTCTTTTTCTTTCCTAGCAAATTTGGTTCTATTTGGCCTAAAGAGTTTTTTTTTTTTTTTTTGTTTGTTTGTTTGTTTTTGTTTTTTTTTTTTTGGGGGGGGGTGGTTTGTGGTTTTTTTGGGGTTTGGTTTGGTTTGGTTTGGTTTGGTTTGGTTTGATTTGGTTTGTTTGTTTGTTTGTTTGTTTGTTTGTTTTTAACAGAGAGGTTACTAGGAGTGATTTGCATTTCATGACAGGAAATATACTATGAAACAGTCTTTACATACTTCCCCTTTGATCTCTCCAGCCTTGATATCGTGCATAGGTGGAAGATTTGGCATAAAATATTGAAAAATATCCTGATTGCTTACTGCAACTTTCATAAACACTTTCCTGAGAGTTCACACATCCACCCTCAAAAAAACCCCAAAAAACCAAAAAACAACTTGAATACAGAAGAGCAACATAAATCACAACACTCTGAGAAATACAAGCATTTTTGCTATGGTTAGGAAATATAAGATTTGGGATATATTTGGTGTTGTATTTTGGAATTTTCAGAAGAAATACATTCTTGCCTCATTTGGGAATTTATATGGGATCCAATCAAATAAATGCATTTTATAGTTATGGAAAAGTACTGGAAAAGCATTTGGCTAATGTTTATATATTTGATATGCAAATGATGGTATAATCATCATTTAGAATTAAATAAATTTAGCTGTTAATCTTGCCACAAAGTAAGCAAAATTATGTCATCTAAAAAAACTATTTGTGAGTCTAGTAGATCAACTCAAGGCCAAAAAATATGTTTATGTCAGGTGACAACAAATTCAGGGAGTATTAATATTCAGTTTACTGACCAGCATATAATAGACTTTGCTTTCAAATCTTGCTGTTGGCAAGATATATCCTCATTCCAATGCAAACATTTCTGAAGAGGTTCTTTATTTCAGTAAAAAGCAGTTGCTACAAAAGCAACTGTTAACCAGTGTTGAGATATGTAGCATACTTCTCACACTTTTTAGAAAAGAGAGCTCCTGCTTCTAGTAATAGTCTGGGAAAATTAATTTTTGAGATAGAAACTAAACATCTGAACAACTCCAGTGGTCCTGGTAATTCCCCTTAATATGCAGGCCTTCTTATTTTCAAAGTTTGACCAAGGCAAATTTCCTAAGAAAATATATTTTTTGTTTTAAAAGCTGTTTTCAGCCTCTAGTGAGTGAAAGGTTCATTTATTGTGCATTCTCAATTATTTATTCCATGAGTATTATTTGAGGTTTTGAAAGAAAAGAGACTTGACAAGTATGTAAAGAAGTTCTAGACCACACTAAAAATTCAATTTCACTTAAATATTTTTTTCCTTCACTGCCCTGTGTACTGCTTGCAATAACAAACCCATAATTAGTCTCACTGACATTGGCTAAAATACACAGTGACTTAATATTAACTGTGTTAAATCAGACCAGTCAGTACCTTGCAGAATTTGGAACTATATGGCATTAGTTTGGCCTCAGAAATTAGCACTTTCACCAGACATAATTAAGTGGAGCTGAAATAAAACCTTTTTTCCTCACTCTGTTTTTGTTAGTGGATATTGGCTCATGCTGTCCTATTGAAAGGGAGTTGTTTTTCAGCAAAGAAAACAAAATTTAAGGGAACATTGAGACAATGAGAAAGGAACATGGACTTAGGAATGAGGTTGGTGTTTAGACTGGATCACAGATATTGTGTTGTTGTCCTGCTTCAAGTGCCCTGAGGACACTGAAGATCACACTGACAGTTCTGTTCCCCAAAGTCCAGACCAGGCCATCTGGGCTATTCAGTGTCTTGCAGGCCCTGTGGTCAAAAGAGAACATTGTGAATTAGCCCTTCCCCACCACTTTCTTCCTTTAGCTTCAATTCAAGTGATACACAGACAGATAATATCTTCCAGAGGCTGCAGAAATACACCCTATATTCAAGTACATTTTTCAGAGATGACATCTGATGTCTCTGTTTTAAAGACTTCAACTTACAACTTACAATGAGTTCATTATCTCTCTCTATAAACTGTTCCTCATGTCTAATTGCTCCTCAAAGGCCTGTCAGGAATTTTCCTTTTATTTAAAGGTTAGGTTTGTCCAACTTGACTTTTTGCCCTTTAATTTTTTATGGCTTTTTCAGCAAGATTCAGAATGTCCTGACTGACAAACCTCTTCCATGTAGAAGCAATTGTAACACACAATGGTCAAATCACCTCTTTGCTTTTACTTTGATAATCTGGAAATGTTGGTTTTCTTAAGATTAATATTAAACAGTCTGTATGCAGCAGCACTTTCTCTTTAAACTCATTTGTGAACCAATTAATCCTTAGTAAGGTCACTAAGCTTGACCTTGTTTTAATCAAGATGTTTTTCTCTTTGTAAGGATGAGAGTAAAGAAACCCAAAAGCAAATATCAGAGCTCTGAGGACTTCATAGATAGAGTATTGGTGTCTATTTTTTTTTCTATTTAAAGTCATTCAATTTAAGAAAACATTTCTGGTGAAACAGGCAGATTGTGCATTCTTTCCAATGTCAAAACCTATAAAATATCTTTTCTGTTTTTTGCTTAGGCATAGAACTAAAATAAGAAAATCTTTTTTTAGAGAAAAATAGGAAAAAAATCAGAAAGCCAAGGATGGTGTAAGGGCCCTAACCCAGAACCAGAGAACATGTTTTCCTGGACACCCTCTTTCTCCCTCTGGGGATAAAGATGTTTTTATGTGGGTTCAGGTTTGAAAATTTGGTTTCTGTTTCACAAATATGCTCGTGTTATGATGCAGCTTCTATTTCTTACCAAACATAAGATCATTGATATTGAAACTTGTCCATAAACAAAAAGGGTGTACACAATCTGTTGTCCCTGTCAGAACTAGCTGGTTAATTTGTATTAAAACCCTCTTTTAGCAAAGCTTTCTCCTGCACATGTAGTCATGGGGTTTCTGTGGGGAAGAAGAGGACAGGATCAGAATCTTTTTTAGTTAGTCTTTCCTTTTCTGTGCTGTACCACATGATGTTTCTTCAGTCATGTAGTGTGCTGCTCTCTTCTCTGTGCTCAGTTTGGAGTGTTATCTGAAACTTCACCAGTTTTAGTTCTCTGGGTACGACAGACATTAAAGGTAGTAGATTTGGTTTCTTATAATATAAAGGATTACAAATTTTCACTACATCACAAATGTCCATTACAACTACATAAAATCAAGAAGCAGACATTGAAATGGGAAGGTTTAACTACTAAACTGAGCCTTTCCATTTTATTAATTTTACTATGGCAGCATTTAAAAATGCTATAACTTGTGATTCTTCAGTAATTTGCTATTTTATGCCACTGCTAATGAGGTGTTTAGGCATGTAGACACAGACGAGCTGATACAAGAGCATTTCAGCCCTCTCAAGTTTTGTAAGAATATTACAGAATATATTTTTGGCCTTTCTGTCATTATGAGAAACTGCTTGCAGTAGATTTGTGACATGAAATGTTCAGAGACCATTAAGTATCTTACAGAACTGGCTGGGAGAAGCATTGTTCCTGCTGCTCTGGTGCCATAACTCAAGTGTGACCTCCAATTTACTAGCAGTTACTGTAGACTTGTTTTTTTCTGAAGTAGAGTTTACTTCTCATACCAAATGATGCAATAATTTTCTAACATTAGGAAAAGTCCCACTACCCCTAGACCTGATAAAAATTCCATAGTACTCCAGTGGGAGCTTTCCTTTCCATTCCAAGAGACTTTGGACAGAATTTAGAGAAGCAACCTCCAGATTAATTTGTTTTTGAACAAAAAGAATAGTTTAGATGTGTCCTCAGAAAAAAACCAATGAATTAAATAACTGAACTACTTAACATCTGCATGGGAATAATTTCAATTTTTTTCAACATACAATTTATTTTTCTCATAATTTCTCCATTATTCTCTTCTAGGAAGCTAATTTTACCTCTTATATCTACCTTATGAAACGAGGTACATGTAAGATATGTCAGAAGAAAATAGATTCACTTGATTAACTAAACAAGCAGATACCAGGCAGCAGAACAAAACAAAACAAAACAGAACAAAACAAAACACCTTTTAAAAATTCTGACATTTCAGATCATATTAGATACAGGTTTATTTTCTCCCTATCCCCTCCCCAGCCCCAAGTTTGATTATACCTCTCCACATTACAGACATATACTTCCATTTAAGAAAAAGACCAGTCTAAAACTTATTTTCCAACAGTTTCTAAATATTTCATAAATGGAGTCAGATTATCTTATGTGACTATTAAAACCAGCTTTTTATTATGAATATGAAAGAGTGTGAATGTAGTAAATTACAATAGGAACATCAAATTAAAATACAGAAATGTATTAATTGAAAGTACTTGGAAGGAGGATTTACATAAAGTAAATGAAATATTGGAAGCAGCTTAGAAAATTGTAGTTAGAACCCTGTTCTTCTCCCTTTTTGGTGACTGAGTGACTGTGTCCCCTTGCTGTTCTTCGTATATTTATTTAAGAAGCAAGAGATGTAGCAGAAATTCTCAGACAGAAGTAATAATCTTTACTGGAAAACTGCCATACCATCACCTCTCAGGAAAGTTATATGATTGGGAGATTAACTGAAGAAATTTAGGAGGTCACCAGTGTGAAGGATGCCATGAATAAATCTTGAACCAGTGTTTTCCATCAGGAGTGGAAATATGGACTGTTTACATTCTGGACAAAATAATTAACTGAAGATCTGTTGGGTATTTCTTTGTCCTTAGCATTAAGGAACTCAGTTGCAACCACCAGTGTTCCTACTTGACTAGGGATATTCTGCTACTACAGGCAGAGGTAGAAGTGACTGAATATAGGGCCTGAGAGGAATGGAGCTGCTGAGTGTAACCAGGAACATGATGCTTCCATACATGCTAAAAAGGAAGAGCTTTAAAGATTACAGACCCATTACAAAGTTTATGTGCCTCCAAAGAGTTGTAATCAGAGAACAGGCTTCAGAATGGAAATTTTTAATATGAAAAATCTTCACTCTTCCTATATCCTGTCTTAGATACCTAAAGCTTTGCTTGGTCCAGGTTTGGGGCATGGTGACCTAACTACTAAGGCACTAGAGGTTTCAGCACTGAATCTAATGTATGGTAACAATGCAAATTCATAGTCCTATGTCAATAGTATTTTCCCATGCATGGCACTTGCAACACATTCGTCACTTCATTGTTTAACAAACCACAGCTCAAACATACCAGCTGAGCAGCTCAGTGGGTGCAGTGGACATAAATCATCCCAAGGGAAGTGGGCACAACTTCTGGAAAGGTCAAGCCAGGATCATAAAATCCTGACACATGTAATCCTTTGCTTTTGTTCTCCACTAAAGACAAAACTCAACATTTGTGAACACAAAAAGCAAGCAAGACTCTGATGGAGGTTCTAATACGAAATGAAGGAGTTGTCCAGTCACAAGAGCTACAGTTATATTTTCCTCAGCCCAATTGGCTTGAAGCCTTTCATTTTTAAATTTTAATAAAGAGAAAGGAGCACAAAGAATTTTTCCAGTGAAAATCAAATTGTTTAAAATTTGAAACTGGATTTGTTCTGATAACTTTCTTCCCTTTCAGATTTAGAAACTATGAGCATTATAGTTTCAACAAATATTGTGTTAATAATCTACTGACAAATTTGAGTGGATAAGAATGAGGAAATTTTGACCATAACAGTAAAAAACAACAAATCTGAAGACATTAACCATATTTTTCCATCACAGAATCTTCATAGCAAGAGAGATAAGCAGTACAATTATTTTTACCAGATTGCAAGCCTAGAGGAAGAAACAGCTGCACATTTGGGAAAAGAAAAGGTCTTCCTGTACAGAGAAAATCCAATTAAAATTCATAGTTGAAGAATGCACTACAGGTGAAGGTTTAGCTTTTTTAGCTTCTCATTTCAGTTAATTTGTTCTCTGGCATGTGACTTCAGCTGAACATGTTAGTATAAATTCATCACAGCTTATCCTGTAATTATGCTCCTCACTGTAACTGGATGAAAAAGCAGCATGCTTTCTCAAGAGCTGCTTTAGTAGCAGCCTTTAATGACAAACAGAGTGTATCTGTGGGGAAAATAATGAATCAAACTGGAGGGACACTTTCAGCAGTCATAATCACTAAAGGTCACTTAAGCAAAGCAAAACATCTCACTGCTTCTTTGAATTTAAATCTCCTCTAGTTAGTTGTCCTT
Organism: Cisticola juncidis; assembly: GCA_013400215.1. NCBI lineage: Eukaryota > Metazoa > Chordata > Aves > Passeriformes > Cisticolidae > Cisticola > Cisticola juncidis. The sequence goes on from VXBR01012335.1 coordinate 1,078,817, forward strand.
GATACTAAAATGGCATCTTATAAGTGAAGGCTGATATTTCCCTGTTGAAGTTCCTTATGTATTTGAAAAGGACAATAGCACTACAGCCTTATGCTGAACAAAAAAAAAGGTGCAAATCTTGAGAAAAAAACAAAAACTGCTCAAGATTCTGGTGGTGACATAATTTTTTAATATGTACCTCGTTTAGTTCACCCTGAGTCTTAAATAAGGCTGAGACCTTACCCACAAGTCAACTGATTCAAAAACTACCAAGGTCAATTATGTACCACTGGCCATATAATTCCACTCAGTTTTCTGTTGGATGTCAAGGTTATAAAACCACAGATCAGGCCAGGACATATCCCTTCCTGTTTACTCTCTACTAAAGGCTGGATTAAATGATTGTGTGTGGAGCAAAGAGTGTTTTATTTTTCAACTTAGGAGATATCACAAAGTCTGATATTGGAGGCTGTAGTCAAATAGGGCTGAAGTTACCAGTGTTTCACAGGCTTTCTTCATCAGATTAGACTACAAATGAGATATGCACAGAGGTTGCTGATAGGCTTTTCTTGGTGATTACCCTTTCTATTTCCACTTTCAGGAGCATCCAAGACTGGCCAAACCATTTAGATGTTAGTAATAGCTACCCATATGAATGTTCAAGGACCTTGTGCAGGTATAGTAAAGTTGCAAAGATTAACTCAGGATGTAATTTCTAAAATGACTGTTACAGACATAATGAGTTTAGGATTAGTCTTCAAGGTAAAGCTCCAAGTGACACTTCTCTTAAATGTATTATTTGATTCTTTAGTCTTAGTCTTTACCTAGAGGTCATACTATTAGGGAAGCAATTGTGTGGTGTTCTGCTCTGCCAGAATTCTGTACGTTACCTGTGACCAATCTCAGTTACTCTGGTCCTTCTCTGTCACACTGTGTCTGACCAGGTGTCTGACCTCCAGAGTGCCACACCTCCCTTGTCACACCATGCTTTCCTTCTGCCAGCCTTGGGGGGGTCGTTGTGGGCACTGGCCTCAGAAAACTAATTTCCTGGCAGTAGGTCACGTACATTTACTTGCCCTGAATGTGGCAAAAAGTTACTGCTATTTAAGAAAGAAAATATTGAGTTTCATGACTCTGCATAAGCTCCTGCCAGGACACATTGCCAGTGTTTGGCTTTAGAAGGTGTACTGAGGGTAGGAGATATGGAAACAGCTGTCCCCAGTGGGTAGCAGTGTGTCTCAGCACATGAACTGGGATGGAGGAGACCCCTCCCTTTCCACATTGTTAGGTGAGATATGCTGGCACACACGTCTGAAATCCATTGTACTGAACAACACAGTGAATGGCAATTCAGCTAGAATGTTCCAATAATGGATGGAATAGGCAAATTATGAACATAAAATAATATGTTGAAGAATTTGTGAATATTATATTTTAGTGAAATATTAGTGATGTGACTTGAAGGCCTTACTCCACCATCTTGAAATGAGAACACATGGACCAAGATGTTATTTCAGTATTGACAGAAGTAAACAGTGTGTGGCCACTATTTTGGGGCTGGCAAGTCTCATAAGAGTGGTGGAGTCATAACAATTTTAAGACAATGAATGTTATGCTCTCTTCTGTGGAAAAGAATGGAGTTTGCCCAGAGGACCTTTCCAAGCTGGTAAATGGGACTGTTAAGCTCTCTCAATGCAAACTGCTACACAACACTTTGGGTTGCTTGGAGAATTCATGGACCTCTAATTCAGTATGCTGCCAGAATCATCATTGTGATCACAGTCACAGATTTGCAAAAGGCATTATATAAATTAGGATATTTGGCTGGTAGAAACACAGTTAAGAAAGGAGCAATTTCTGGAGAACCAAACCCGGTGCCTTATATTTATACTTACATTTATATACAGTATTTGTTCATGCGTCAAATAGTTTTTCCCTCAGCTTTATAAGTGTTTGTTAATGTTAAAAAAGCATGCTAGCTGCTTATTTAAAGTGAGAAATCCCAATTTTAGACAGTTTCTTACCAGCCTTAGTGACCACATCTACCCCCAGTATATCTTTTATAGATAAGTTTACTCAGAATTTGAATGAAGCTGATGCTAAAATGTGTCTCTTTCATTATCTACATTTATATCCACATCATCAGGCAGGTCTGTTATGTTCCCCACTTCAGGTGACAGTTCATGTCTTTCACGTGGATATGATTGGGACAGTGGAAACTGATAAGCATCTGTTTTCATGACCTTTTTCCTGATTGGTGCAGGTTTTACAAAATTATAAACTACTCTTTGCTCAGTAAACATTATTCACATTGCTTTTCAGTCTGGCACTAAAATTTTTTGCCTGTTTAGGTTTTTCTCTGCAGAATTATTCTTCAAAAGAAATAATCAGCCAAAAGTGTAAAAAAAAATGTTGGGTTAGAGAAGGGTAGGAAACCAGTTATTGATTGTCAAAGTAAGTGGTGTTATGAGTCAGACTGCTGCAGTTTTAAATGATGTTGCAGTGCTGCATATTCCAAAGTAATAGGAAAGATCAGCAGCTTGAGGATGTGGGAGATAAACTCTTAGATATCACTTACATTGTGAGAGTTTTCAGATGGATAACATGGCTGGGCTGCAGGGGAGGTTTACAGCTGGAAGATACCTTGGAATTTGTTTTTGTTACTGGATGCTGTGACAATTGATATAAGTTCCCTTATATTTTTCTGACACCATGAACCTTGTGAAAAGAAGAGTAAGGAGTTAGAAAAAGTTAAGTGAATTATTTAAAATTGTTGTAAGGAAGCTATGTAAATATTTTGCAGTAGCACTTGTAAAAACAGCAGCAATTAAAGACTTATGTCCTGATTCTTTCAGGTTTTCCCTTAAATAATTGTCTGCAAGAGAACTAGTCATTGGTAGCTGGCAACCCATTCTAAATTTAGCCTTATACTTTATGAAGTCTAACTTTAAGGGAGTTCATTGTCTTCTGAAGATTAATCAATTCATCAGAAAAAATCAGCAGCTTGAAAGAAAAGGAAATTCTTTTCCCTGGCTTCACCCTTGCCTCATTCTCTTCAGTACTGTGTAGCTTTCTTACAGCATTCCTCCCACAACTCCTCAGATCTCCCACATCCAGTGCATACAATGTCCTTCCAGAACTCGAGTTTTGCATCATGTTTTTTCCTGTTTTGTCTCAAAGCTGACCCAAAAGTCTGAAGTGTTTGTACCATAAAACAGATGCACTTTAAGGCATAGGCATCCATGGGACTACAATTCCCTATAAAATGCTGTAAATCCATGGAACTCAAAACAGAAAAATTGCTAAGTGGGATATGGAATTCTTATCAATATCATCTGGGCCATCTGTACTTACACACCACTTCTCAGAGAGAGATGAGGAGGTGAAGCCACCCCCTGGCCTTCCCAGGACTTCCCTGGGGTGGGTTGCTTGTCACATGATGTATGTAAGCACTCTGCCTGAAGGATCTGCTCTTCAAACTGCAATGAGTGTGAAGCAAAGGCAAAATGTTGCAGTTGGAGCACGGAGATCCTTGGATTTGTAACTAGTCTGCTCTGGGAGATAAGCTGTTAATTCGAAACGTGTCCCACTTCTATGACTTGAGCTGTGGATGCATGAGGATTAGTTAATGAAGGAGTTTTCCTGAAACTGCTGCATGAATCTCAGGGTGTTAGCAACACATCGAGGTCAGTTACATTCAAGAAAGCTATGCATGAAAAATGAATGGAAAGCAGCTAGACTTAATTTTCCCTGTAGTGGAGGATAATATTTTTTTTAGCAGCAGCATGCTGAGGTCTGTAAAGGCATCTGAATATGCTACATACTGAAAAAATTGCTTTATAGATCATCAAAATGAAATAAATTCTATATATGCAGCATGAATAGCTTTATTTGAGAAGAAATTTTGTGCTGTCAATATTTCCAATGCTTTTTGATATTTATGAAAGAAAATTTGCGCTTGGTAGATTAATAATACAAAGCAAGAACAGGATAAAAATATCCAGTGGTCACACTTCATAAGGTGGAGAATTTCAGCTTCAAGGAACAATAAGGGATGTCTTCATGCAAAACTTAAAAAAAAAAGCCAGGCAATTTTTCAGAAAAATTACCTGAACTGTAGAAAAATTTTCTACTTGAAGTGTGAAAAAAAAAACAAAAAAACCCCTCCACATAAGGAGTCTAGAGTAAGGGATTATTGAAGAAAGAACATTTGGAAACAAGCAGAAAAATTAGGTGGAAAGAAGTGGTCAGAAAGAATACAATACTCTAAAGAAGGACCCCTTGAACCTAGATCTGTCTCACTGCTATGCAGCAATGATTTGGTTGCTAGTTATTATTTGATAAAGGCATGGAGAAGAAAGGGTTGGCTCATAAAAGATTGAATTGTGGGTGCTGACCTTTGCTAAATTTTCCATTTTGCATCAGGTGTAGTTCTCTTGACCAAGGAGAGTTTCCCATAATTCATTTTCTCAAGTCTGTGTTCCTCATGCAAATATAGATAATAGACATATACATATCATATATATGTAGATAGACATATAGACATATATTCAAATGGATTGGCACCAGAGAGAAAACCTGTCAGTAGGACACCTGACCACAGGGGCAGTTCCTGGCTCCACTCTCTCTCATTAATTTCTCTGTCTTACATCCAGCACAGGCTGTGAGCAGCAGCAAGAGCAGCAGGTGCCCTTTCAGTGCCCTCATAGCCAAGGCCCAGTAAAAGCCCCTGAAGTCTGGGCCCCGTGGGGCTGTCAGGCTGCTGCACACCTGCCCTGCAGCATCACTGCAACACAGACCTGTCAGCATCAGGGCAGCACTGTCCCAGCAGCCTGGCCATCTGGGTTTGCACCTAAGCCAGGCTTACTAACCCTGCTGCCTTATCTGCCAGGAGGCTGCTCTGATTCATCCAGCATTTGATGGCAAGCAATCAGTCCTCTCAGGGTTGTGCTATGTTACTCACACAACCAAACTATTGTTAAACTTTGTCTTACCTAGGGGGAACTGGGTTTCTTAGAAAGCATTTAGCTGTTATCTAGGAAATTAATGTTTTTCTTAGTATCTGAATAGCCTGAGGGAAACAGAGAATTGGGGTTTTTTTGTCGTTTTTTTTTGTTTTGTTTTTTTTTTTTTTTCCTTCACATGCCACATCTTTGTTTTCACAAGGTGAAGAACATAACAACTGAAGAGCTAAAAACAAGCTTTCATTCCTGGTAATCATAAGTGCCTCTTAACTCCAGCGAGTTACAAACAACTGATGTTTATTTAGTAGATGTGGTTTGAAAAGAACAAGTCTTCTGGAATTTTCCTAATGAAATATTGCTCAAGAAATTAGTACTTCAGCTTTTCATGAGGCTTGATTCATTTTACTGTTTGTAAAATCCTATTCTGACTGATCACTAACATTTTTAACCTCTGTTAAATGACTTTTCTAGATACTTTAAAATATATCAGTTATTAATTCCAGCTTCATTTTTCTATGGACCATTGAAACTTCTTCTGCAGTTAGCAAAGTCTTATGTCTGTTTTTCAATTATTTTTAATTGCCTCCAGTTACTTACAGAGAACTTAAGAACACATTATGTTTCATTACATTACTTTTCTCCCTGTAATAGTTTAGAGAAAACTGTGTTGTTTGTAATCATGTAGTTAAGACTGACTGGCTATCACCTTTTGAATTCCATCAATCTGACTCAGCATTATTTCCATTATGACAGGTGTTTTAGAGAAACATATAATTGTCTGAGTTGGAAAGGACCTTTAATGGTCATCCAGTTCCATTGTCATCTATTCTACCAAAATAAGTAAAAATTTTAATACATATTCATATTAAGACAGAAAAATATTCTGATTGTACTGCACATTTTAAGGCCCATTGCTCTAGGACTGGTCTGCTTGAAATTATAAAAGATTAAATGGTTGTAGTAGCAGATGAAGGTAATGGCATAATATTCTTCTGCCTAGCTAAGATCAACAGTAAACTGCTTCAAAAATTATTTTCCTGCTCTATTTGTGCATCAGTTAAGTGATCTGCAGCTTATTTCAAGACTTTTTTGGATTATATTAATGAATGCACATACAGTTCAACACTGCATGTTTCTGTTCAAGTGTACTAGCAAATAGTACCAGTGCACCTCCTACTCCATCCAGTCTATCATACTGCTGTACCCAAAACTGAGTCTTTGGGCTTTTGCCTTCTACAAGTGAAAAAATCTTTATATGCACTTATATACAAACAAATTGTATCCACCTTCATAATAATACAGATTTTTTTTTACAAAAATTAGTCTTATTTTACATAATAATTGGCTTTGTCAGTTTCATAAGAGATGAAAATTTTAAACTCCTATGTTTTACTTTAAAAATGAAACCTCTAGCAGAACACCAGCCTTTCTGTTTGTGTATGCTATATTCCAATCATGTGAGTACATGAAAAAAATATAAAATGTCCAAACCACAGACACAAAAACATATAAAGGAGGAAAAAAATTGCTTTTAATCTTAAGAATGAAGTAGCAGACTTCTATGTTACTGCAGAAAGAGAAAATATTACTGATGAGAATCGTCCATTAAGATAATATATAAACAGTACACCCACATGATCTAACTACCACTCTGTATCATAAATAATCTTTGGCCAGTCCTTGGTAGGCAATTTGTAAATGCTTTTCCTTCCAGAAACCATACCTGGGACCCTGGGCAGAGAGGCCATCAGTCCATCTTCTCTGCTAGTGCACTCAATGTGTCTCGTGTGTAAGCCAGCTGTGATTAGATGCAGAAAGAAAATTAAGGACATATTTTTCAGTTCAGATCTCTAGTCCTCAAAGATGAATTTAAATTTTGTCTTGATTTTGGTCTTTATTTCTCACCATCCAAATCCGTATTAGTCGACAAAAAATTAAATTAATTTTCACCAAATCGAGTCTGTTCTGCCTGAGACAGACCTCGGTGCGTGATCTCCCTGTGTCTTCTTTGATCCATGAGCATTTTCATCTCTCCTGTCCTGTTGGTAAAGGGTGTAAGAGAGCAGCTTTGCATGTGTTTGGCAGCCAGGCATCAACCCACCACAGTCTCAGGGTTCAGTATCTGTTCATCTAGGACCACATATTTCAATAAAAAGAACTTAAAAGAATTCTTAAAAAAAATTATTTCCACCTGGAGGTTTTCTTCCCCCAACTAGACAATGCTGTATTTGCAGTAAAACCTGTGAATTGCTTTTGGCAATATATTTAACCACAAATTAACTAAAATTAAGTCTGTACTTTAAAAAACCCCTATCTCATTGTTTCCTTTTGAAGCATAAACTCTTCAAGCATTAAATGTTTTGCAGTTGCTCTGCCTGCCTCTTTTTTAAGTAAGCAGAAAAATGTTCTAGACCTCTTTGAAAGGCAATATCTTATGACTGCGACAGCAACAAGCTCACATTTTTGTCTTTAATTACTAGACATAGTTTGTGAAATTCTAAGACATTAATTTTTTCATAGTTGGAAGTCAGTCATCATTTTTGCTGACTAAGTGCAGAATACATAAAAACTGTCTTGTGGTCTGTCTAGCTGGTGGTCACTGAACATTTCAGAAAAAGGGAATAATGTGATGAAAGTTAAAAGTTAAATAGTTGAAGATATTTCTGCTTATATATTTATCCAAATACCTACTGTTAAAATTCATAGTCGATGTTTAGAACAACATTGCTGTTTTCCACAACTCACCTAATCTGTATGCTGACTGAACATTTAAAAGCACGGAGTTTAACATTTAGCTGCTGTAAATATGAATTGTGTGAAGGTCATAATTACACTAGCAAGTCAGAAAATATCACTTCAATTCTGTCTTGCTAAAAACATTATGTGCTGCCTTAGGCAGAATACTGCATACCATCCTGTTTCCCTTCCCTCATACAGTATATGAATAATGATCTTGACATGGGATATTTATTTGAGAGACTTTGTTCAATCTGAAAAACAGTTTGATATTCTTAGATAAAGGGAACAATTTGAGTAAAACCAGTTTTCTCTGTAGCAATAAAGGCTCCTCTGACAATCACTGCAGAAAGACAAAGAACACAGTAAGAATGGAATTGTAGTTCAATGAATTTCATTAAATAGATTTTTGCTCTGATATTTCAGAAGTCACAATTCATCCTTCCCATGCAGTTTTTCTGGATATCCTTGGTAAACCTGTTGAAGGTACATTACTAATACTGTGCTACCCTCACATCTCACTTCACAAGGTGAGAATTCCTCAGACCCTATTATTTTATGTTAGTTATTTGGTTATGCAGTTGGCTTTGTGGCACTACAGTATATCTGTTTTTCAGCAAATACAAAGAAGGATTCTAGTAGAACACAGAGCAGCTGTGTATTTATGTATAGCGTATATATTTGCTGAAGATAAATAGGAATTATCTCTACAGAAATTCCTGTACGTTGATAAAAGGTGGGTGTACTCGTATAAACTGTCTAAAGCGAAATTTTATAACTAAATTCTGAATCAAGTTCTTCTGCACCTATGATATTGGTCACCAAACCTGGGGGTTGTAGTTCAACCACTAGAAAAAGGATCAGTGACCTTCTGTTGCTTTTAATGTTTAGGAGTTTTTATCTCTGTTTCTGAAGAGACCTATCTGCTGCACCCGGCTGCAAATACATCAGAGCACTGAACAGCTTTGATCCAGCATCAGCTGCAGAAGGATAGACAGAGCTGCTCTGGATAGACAGCCAGCTCTGCTCCTCCTTTCCTTGCTGGGAAGCCCTGCAGCCCCATCCCTGACAGCTCCAGCATTCCCAGTCCACTGGGCAAACTCCATCTGAGCTCAGGTGTGAAAGCTGGTGTCTGGGCTCTGTGCTATGCAGCTGGGTATTTCTGTGATTTAAGAGGATAAGGTACTGTCTGCAAGTGCACAGGAAGGATGCACACTGCAGCACATGTGAGACTTGCAGTTTCATATAGAAACATCTAGTATTCCAAAAGCAAAGGAGTTGTGCCATAAAGTCTGGGTTTTAGCAACAGGGACAACATCTGATTTTCCCTTTGTACATGCTGGTAAATTTCTATGTTATTCCCATATCTTTACTCATAATTAAGTATCTGATAACAATTGGCATATAACAGTAACTTTAGGAAATACTGAGGCTCTCTGTACCTTTCCCTATAGAGGGTCAGAGTGCTAATATTCTCAGTGCTACACAAGATTGATCACTGCACCACCTCTGTTCTCACAGAGTACAGTAAAAACCCTAATCAGCCTACTAGCATGGGGTGGGTTAGCTTTTTTTAATCATGAATTTGCAGTTAATATAATTAAAAAATGGGGGGCTGGGCAATTTTTTACTGGGACAGACACATTACCCTACTGGAAAGAGGGTAAGTTGGATTTGGGACCCACAGAAACAGACTTCACAGCCAGCTGTGCAGATCAGATATCATTATGCACACATGGATGGTTAGACAGTGATGTCATGACACGTGTACAAGTGTCCATGGTAGCACCACTCCCCAAGCATTTACATTTACATTTTACACACTGTGGATAAGTCTTGTCTGGAGCACATAATTCTGAGACTTAGTTTTAAGTTTAGTATTTTAACAAGAATTTGTGATTTTAAAAGTTATTGCTCTCCCAAGTGCATTGTCAAAGAACTCTGTGCTAAGTCCTGTAAAAACTGATTCCAGAAATAAAATCATACCTCCAAAGCACCTACCATCTGCCTATAAAGTAAAAGAAAGGAACAGGGCATATGTGTGAGGTATCAGAAACAATGAGATGACAGAAGTTCCTGAATATTATAATTTTAATTTAAGCAATTTTGGACCAGTTACAATTATGATATTTTTCACAATGTAATTCATGATCTATAATAGTACAATATTTTTTTAATGTGGATTTCTTATGAGCATTTGTCAAAGAAAACGAGAAACTTTGAAAAAGGGTACAAAAGAAGAAAATAAAGTTCTTGTGAAAACATTTAAAATTTCAAAGTTTTCCGGTAAATGAAGGGCCATACAGTCCCCTAGACCTGAAATACTGATATTTCCATATTTCAGTCCTGTTGACTGATACATGAATTGTAAGTGGTTATGGCAAGATAGTTATGGATGAAGAATATTTTATCATATTTTAATGAAGGTAAGGAACTATTTTCAAGGGCATGACTCAGGATTATACCTCGGTTTTTAACTGGTTCATTTAAGACTAATCATGTTCTATGCTATGCTTCTTTTGAGATGCACTTACCTGTATTTTCTAACTTTTATTTTCTCTTCTGTCTCTTGCTTTAGAGAAAATGAGCCCTGAGAGGCCTTTCTGATTGTGAGAATATTAAGGGTAGTCACTGTCAGACCACGGCAGCCAGGCAAATGTGAGTTTAGCAAGAGAATAAGGCAAATATGAAACTGTTCTTGGACTATAAATAATCTGAATTCACCAGAGCTCTAAGCATTGGGAGGCATCTGCTATTCATACTTGCTAAGCAAGGGTTGACTGAGTTCAAGATCCAGCATAACTACTGGCTTGTCACATTGGAAAAACATACAGCAGACATTTCTTCTTTGATTCTGTGTTTCTCATGCTTCCTGCCTCTTACCTAATGCTGTATTCTGCAGGTGGACCTCAAAGACACAGACTGATTGAGAGAGACATGGCTCAGACTGCTCTGCAGCAAGCACACAAAATATACATGACATCCTGGTTCTTGTGTGTGTGAGGCCTTTGTCTACTATTCAGCAGTGTAAGTTGGTAGCTAAAGAAGAAATAACCCTTCTATGACAGGGAAAAAAAAAGTCAAAGATTTCCATTCCCATCCAGACTGAATACAGATCTGAGACTAAAATGTGATAGGAACACAGGAATTGCCATGGTGGACCAGTGTAATGGCCTGCTTAATGCAAAATCCACTCACTGGCATGAGGTCAGTCAGGAAGGTAGAAGTTACTTTAGAACACTGCAGCTGAGAAAAAGAAATTCATTTTTTATATATAATGATTTATTACCCAGTCAGAATTTATTGAAAGCCATAATTAAGTTTTTAATTTGTAGCAAAGTTTGAAGTTGATAATCTTTGTTATATAATAATAACTGAAAGACTGGGGTTCAGTGCTCACTTCCCACTTGTCATTTTTGTTGCTTTTTTCACCAATTTCAAGTGGGATTCTTGATGCTGGTGCCTGAAAATGGATTTGGAAACCACAGGTCACCTGGAAGATGCACTAGAAGGTTACTGTCTCGCAGATACACAGAAAAATGCTATGTCTCAATTCTTAGCATCTACTAGAATGTGATTTATCCCCTTTGGCTTTTTGTCTATTTCATCTCAGACTTGAATAGCAGCTGCTTTCTCCAGAAAAGCCTGAAATAGAAACTTGTCCTATCTGAAATTTACTTCAGTTCCCACCTCTGATGCCGTAGTATTGTAAACCTCTGGCTATAACAGCTGAGAAGACATCAGCTGCTTAAACAAGATCACAACTGAAGTCTAGGAAAACGTGCAAACGGTTAATAAGGGAAAGATTCCAGCCTTAAGGTCTGGTAATTTTCCAGCTGCCAGGACCAGCAGCATTTTGGGGGATGAGATATTTTGCTGGAGGATGCCTCCCCTGTCAGTGTATTGTGCGAATGCGGCTGAAGAGACAGAGGGTGGAGCAGGGACAATTCCTCACAGCACTTGGGCAAAACTTGCATTGTCTGGGACAAAGTATATTTTGTGAAAACAGGTTGTTGTGCCCATAAAACAGTTACCAATTGCTGTACTCACTCACAGATAGATTTCAGATTGAGCAGGATGGAGAGAAACATTTTCTGGTGTGACAAAGCAAGTTGTGAAAGGCTTTGGCATGTGATGAGCGACAGACGTATCAGGAGAGCTGCTGGTGGAGTGCCAACAAAGGAAAAATGATACAGCCTCTTCTTACCATGGCATTGAGGGTTTACTGAAGCACATCACATTCCCTCTAATTGTGGTCAAATAAGGTCAGTAGGCCTCAGATGAGCCAGGACTCTGAGACAGTGCATTATCTCTCATAAATATGAATGGTAGCATTTTCACAGCATGATCACCCAGACTATTCAATTGCTTTTATAATTCAAAATGTATTTACATAGTGCTGTTATGCAGTCTGTACTAAGAGAAATTAAATCAAAGGAAAGAAAGGCTATGTCATAGAACATTTCAAAAATGTTGAGATTTAAATTTAAGATTATTCATTGCCTATCCCCTGCTCTAAACATTAGACAGCACTCTTGAAAAGTGAACATTTGAAAGTATAATCCTGTTAATTCTCAAGGAGTTCTGAAAAATCAAGGAACACATTCCTGATAAACCACCAGATAGAATCAAGAGACTATATCTACAGAATTGACTTAATACACTAATATTAGGGGAAAGGAGGTATCAAAACCTCCCTGTAATGTATGAATGGGTTGACAGTACTCTCTATATCTGCAGATGTGCAGCCAGATCTAGCAATAACAAACACTTCAGAAGCTTATGTAAAATTTTCTGTTGCTATAAGTGAGGGAAGACTAGAAAGGGACAAGGCCATAATATTACAATGAATCTCTTAAAGTATGGCAACAACTGTGGATAATTAATGTGCCAGGTTAGTAGCACATATATAGCTCCACTAACACTGCCTTTAACATAGGTAGTCAGGCCTGTTGATGACTTTTCCAAAACATTAAAAAAAGCAGTTTGATTTCATAGTCACTCCTGCTGCTAGAGGTCAGGTGTTAACTCGACTGAGACAAGCACATATTGAGGTTCAATTCAGCATGTGAAAACGTCAGGTGAAGTTTCAATTTAGCAAGGCCTAAACCCTCACTTTTGGCACATAAAATATTCCTGCTGAGTCCTGTGACAGAATTGACACTTTAAGTTCTAAGTGACAGTAAAGCTGTTGTTCAAAAGAAAAAAAAATAAAAGAGGAATAAAAGGAAGCTTGGTTCTGGTGTACAGTGTTTATGGATTTGTAAGGATCCACATGATCTGCCAAACTGGGGAAAACACCGACCTGGATTAGTTTAATGGGCTCAGTTGTCTAGTCATGCAACAGAAATAGCATAGCCAAAGGAATGTTAATGTCTCTGACCTAACTATTTTCTTTGTTGCAACATCAGCAAGGTGCTACTGAAATAATCTCAAAGGTATTTTCAAAGGAGTGGGGTGATGCTGTTTCAAAATCTCCTTAACAATGTCCCTACCTTTAGCCATACCTATGAAGAAACTTCAGTGCTAACTCCTGGAGCCACACCTCTCTATCAAACACAAAAGTACTTACATTTTTTATAATAATAATTAAAATACAAAAATGACTTTTCAGTAATAAGATTTGCATTAAAAATATTACAATCCTCTTCTATTTCTTATTATTGGTATATGTGTGATTTTAAAGGAGCCTGGGACCAAAATGGAACTGTCTTGGTGAGATAGTTCTCACTCAGTTTCTAAATAAATGTTTGCTCAGTTTACAGTCTGCATAAAATTTTAAGTCATTTTGAAATATATGAAATGTGTTCTGGAACAGGGACTTTTTATGTAAATCTTTCAGTTTATTTCAGTGCCAGATCTCCAACTTATCTTAACATTAAATTAAAAGGAAAGAGAGTGTCTTTTTTCAGAGTCACTGACTGATCATAGACTGGCACAGACTTTTTAATATCAGTTAAAGTAATTGTAGCTTTGTAATCTAAGACTGCTATAAAATTTCTTTTCCATAACACAGTATAAAGAAATTATGAACAGTTGTTAAAAGCACTCAAGTCCATCAAGAAAAACTGCTTTGAGATGAGGGCTGCTGGATCACAGGACAAATTTTGAAAAGATAGTTTTTAACAAGAATCAACAAATCCTGTAAAGATGTCCAAATGGAGGTTTTAAAGCTATGAGACTTTAAAAGACACATTCATAGCCTGAAGACTATGATGCAGTGAACAAGTTAGGCATGCTGCAAATTCTGAAGCCAATTGATAACTTCTATTCTTTATCAATCCACAATTTTTGATTCTATATCTGTGGCAGTGACTGTAACATTCACTACCATGGAGACACTGCTTATGAAAAAATGCAGGGTTCTTCCTGTCAATCAGGACAGTCTGTTATGGCAGCCCAGATCACGGGCCATGAAACTCCCATCCTCATTTGCATGAAATTTCCTATATACTTTCTCTTTAAGAATGTTTTAATTTAGTTAACAATTACAATTAAAATGTCATCCGATGTGGTAGTCTGAATATATTGTAGAAACTGTGTAAAGGATGGGAGGAATGTAAAGGAGAAGCAAATTAAAAGTGTTTCTTGGTTGTCATACTTAAAAAAAGAGCTTGGAGATTTCTAGCTATCTAGGAATTATTTAGGAAGAGGTCTTACAGAAAAAACAAAGTTTTTTTCCTAGGCTGAAGATTTAAGTGAGGTATTTTAGATAATCTTATCATTCCTCAGATTTTAGAGATTTTTATTTTAATTCCATTAATGCAAATTGTCTCTGAATTTGCACAATTTAGGAAAATAGAGAAAGGATTTTTTAAATTTTATTTCAAGCCTCTTTACCTAAGAAATTAAAATTGTTCTGATCTGCAAAGCATAATATTAATTAAAGTACTGAAGGTGCATATTTTACTGTGTGTGAAAGATCTGGGTAAAATTTGGCTGCATGCTGAGCCATAAGCACTGCATCTGTTAATCAAATAAACATAAAAATAATGCTATTTAACTGAGGTATATGTGCCCATTATAGATTCCATACCACTATTAGTGAGGATATTTAAGAAAAGGAATGACTGCTCCGACACAATACAAGCTGACCAAAGTGAGGAAGAGTCAGTCTAAGACTGACCAAAGTCTAAGAGTCAGTCTGTAAACATCAGGATGACATCTGAGACCGGGTACGTCTCTGTCTGAATGTCCAGCTTATGCTAGTTTGTAAATTTGAATGCTACAGTAACCTTCCTTTCCTCAGAGCATCCTTTCACAGCATATATATTAAATAAAGTATTATGTGTGTATAGAAATAATGTAGTTACATACATAGTATAAAAATTAAAGAAACCTTTCCTTTTCCCTTCTTTTTTTTCTCTCTCTTTCCCTCATCACACGCCCTGGCATTATTCTTTTGACTGAAAAGTGAAACTGCTTAATTATCTAGAGAGATTAAATTAAGGCTTAATGGTATTAGGTCTGAACATTTCTTTTAAAGAATCTAAATAATCCAATTCCTGAGGTGGGCATAAAGTATGTTATTACTTCCTAATGAGAGTCAGCATGTTTAGAATACTGTTGCAGAAGCAGGAAATAGGAGACTTAAAGATCTGTGTTTTTCTAAATGGTTTACTACTCTGCTGGAGAAAGAGATGTTCAGAGAAGCCAAGATGAAAAAGAGAAGGAAAACCTATATAATATAAATGGTTTATGTACCTTAAATCTGGTTTTGTGTAAATATTATAAAGGAAAATTATTCAGAGGAGCAAGACTCAATTCAGTAGTTTTGGAACAGGTACCTGAATGCAAATCTTGGTCATCTGCTCACTGATTATTTTAATTTCTGATTATGTTTCAAAAAAGGTAATGGTTAATACCATGAGAATATTAATTTCTCCATTCTAAATGTGTTTATTATTTACATATCTGACTACAGAGAAAGATGGGTTTCTTGTATGTGCATGCAAATCAACTGTGGTCTGTCAGTGAAAGGGAACTAGCATAACTTCCATATGTAGGGAAACTGAGTGGCTTTTCCAGGATGTGATCCCCCACCGGATGTTTACAAGAAGAACAATGAATTAATCTAAAAGATATGTTTTGTATTTTCCACCTGATTGTTCTCAGGCATCTATTTTTGCATCTATTTTTGTAAATTGCAGATTTAAAAAAGAACAAAACAAAGAAACAAACAAAAATCCCCAATCCACCTTCCTCACCCCTCCTCCTCCCACTCTAAAGTAGAACAGTACCACAACAAGCCAGAAAACACACAACAGTTTAGAAATCTTTTTGGATGACTTTTGACTTTCCACTTGTACGGAAACTGCTGTGGCTCTGTTGCCACACTTCTGTGTTTACATGAATTACTTTTTCTGTGTGAATGAAGTGGGAGAAATGCTGCAAGAAACTCTGAACGAAGCACTTTGAAAATTACTCAAACAATGCAGGTAATTCCTATTCTACCACACCTTTGTTATTCCAATCCCAATTGTCTCTTGAACAGAGCAGTCGAATTGCATCATATTTTGCAACCTGCATACCCAGTAGACAAAGATGAGATCAGACTCTGGACATTTGTCCCAGGCATTATTTGGTTTTCAGTCTCCAAGATATCGTCACTTTCTGAGTAGTCAATCATTCGTTGTAGCTGTTTCATTGGTCAGAAAATGAAGCAAAAAGGACAGAAATGTCTTTAAGTTTTTTAGACCTTTCTTTCAGGATGAATGCATTAACATTAGTAGAATGCAGTGGGATTCACAAACACTAACTCTTGGATCACGACTGCTAAATTTAATTAATTTGAGTAGCACAATCAATCTTCTAGTCCTACTTTACAGTACTGGACTACAACTAGTGGAAGAGTTTTGGAGAATGAGAACATCTGTGTGGAGGGATTTTTCTTTACATACAGAATATGGACAAATTGCCATGCAGAATTCAAAATTTTGCAAAACATACAGCTGATTCAGGCAGATCCAATTGTTTATTTTTGCAAAAGCCAGAAGCAAATAGAAACATTTTTTTTCTTATCCTCCTGTCTGAGGAAAAACCTTGCTTTCTACAGATTCTCCACGTGAGAAAGGATAGAACCATATAGAAGTCCCTTCTCAGGCTTAGCCATTAAACAATGTTTCCTATGGCATTACAAGAAAATTTTACTGTATGTCCCCTTCTTAAAGAAACTCAGAAGCTGAGAAATACTGGCTGCTCATACCTATGTCATGTGTTATGTACAGTTTCTCAGGCAGTCATGGAAGTCATGGCAAACACTTATTTATCTTTCAGTTGATACCCATAACTATAAAGAGATGAATAAACAGAAACCAAAGAGAAAACACTATGAGAGACTTTTTGCCAGTTTCAAGGGTGACTTTTTCTTCCCACAGAGTAGGTATATTTTCCCGGCATTTATTTGACCATAAAATAGCAGCAACTATTGCAGAAAACACTTTAAGAAGAAACATTTTAACCTTTGAAGTAATGCCAGTTCTAGTCTTCCCCCTGCCCACAGAGAGTAGTTACATTATACTGAGATATAACCTCTGTCATTTCACTGACCTGGCAGCAAGGCATGTTTCTACTCCTGCCCATCCCACAGATTGTCATGATTTAATAGCCAACACTGTGCTTCAGATAGTGTTTCCAATTTTACTGAAGTATATAGGTATTAGAATGTATTAGAGAAAGATTAGTATATTTTAAATACTTTCATATATAGGCTATAAGCACTCTTGCATACAATGAAAGCACAGGATCATAGCCTTGTGGGGTTAACACTGAGAGTTACCAGCAACAGACCATAAAATTTGTCATGGATTTGTAAGTCTCCAGGAAAACAGGCTTGTCAGACCTGCTCAATCTGAACATTCAGTGGCCTGCCTGCAGTTTTGGTTTCTTTTTTTTAGCTGTGTCAGTATTTTCTCTAATTGACCAGCAGTCTGTGTCTAATTTGTTTTCCTCATTATCTTTGTGTGGTACAACCACGGTTTTATACAGCTAGTGGTAACAAACAATTATTCTGTAGAGAGTGATGGGTTTGTAATGCTAACAAAATGATATCCTGTAAACAAACACAAGTCCAGGATGATAACAGAGACCTTGAAAAGCAGAGGCACTGGATGCAACAAAATACAGTGCAGGCAAGTGATGATAATAGAGACCCCTCAGCGAGAAATAACTCCCTGATGATCAGTTAAGGAATACAGTAAGAAAGACAACTCAGGGGTAATATTTAACATACATAAAAGCCATGATATACAAAATGCTTGGATGCAATAAAGAGCTGCGGACCAATGAAGAACCAGAAGATGTTAGAAAACACATGAAAGTAAGGTAGATACTGGAGTAAGGTAAAGAAAACAACAATATGAACATCATAATTCATTTGGCAAAAGACTTCAGATGCTGATAATTCACAACAAAGCACCACCACCACCAGAATGAAAACACTTGCCTTAGGGTCAAAAAAGCAGTGGTCAGGTGAGCATACCATCAGGAGAAAGAGTGGAATCTAACAAAGTGTGTATATAACAATTTCAGCTATATTATTGAGACTTTTTCTGGTAGAAACATTGTAACTCAGTTTTCTTTAATTTTATGTTTTATGGCAGGACATGGACTAGTACTGATTAAATTTTTAATATTTCAGGTATATGAACAAGAAATTGATGACTATGTCTGCATTTATATATAAAATGTGCTTCCTCTTAGCCCATAAACAAGGTTTTGTGTGTAAGAGTATGCCTGGTAAAAGTGAGACTACTGCTGCACCCAGGGTTGCAATGCTGCTGCTCCTGAGATGTTTATCCTGGGGTAGGTGTGTGGTCATCTCCTATTTGGAATGCACTAGTTTATTAACTTCAGTTTGTGACCAACATATCCAATATCATAAAATATAAATGAGTGCTGGGTCTGGTGCCTGCCATGATGAGCACTTCTGAAAGCACCTTCCCTGTCAGGGCCCTCCAGAGTGTGATGGGGAGAGTAATTGTAGGAGCACTGGGCGAGCTCTGGTGAATGCAAGCACTGGGAATGGGAACAGGAACTCTTTCATCACTCAGGATGGGGAGATGGGTCAGGTTAGCTGACTGACAGGGGTCTGTGGCCCTGGGTTGAGACTTGTCCTGCCTGGCTACAAACAGATGGCACAGCTGGCTATTTCCCACAGAGCACTCGATCATGCTCATGACTCGAGGAGGACTATTTGCCATTGAAGGATAGAACAACCTTCATTTGCCTAGGAAAAGCTCACTTGGAACTGTTATAGAGCTATAGTTGAGGCTGGAGGATTTCCCTCTGGACATGCTGTCATTTTAGACACCAGGGGAACCTCTGTTGTCTTCCTTTCCTGCTTTCCTGGGAACCAAAAATGTTCAGACAAGTTTCTTACTTTTAAAACAAAAGTAGCCCAGAGAAAAGCCCAGAGCTGCAACAGAAAAATATTATTTAATGCAAAATCCTCAAATCCCTTCTTTGTAGGGTAGTTCACAGAAAGGTCCTAGTAGGAATTAATGACTCCTAGTCCATCCTAAAAACTAGCAGGGATTCATCTGCCAGTACACTATCTGACCTAAATCAACAGCATACCAGGAACCAGGGCCATGGTGTGGATGAGTACATATCTGTGTCAGACCTATGGCATGACTACATTTCATTTACTAGCATAGAGGCAAACGCTGAGACAAATTTCGCACTGATTGATGCTGTAAGCAAATTCACTGGGCAAAATTTGTATCTTCTCCTGTAGTTTAGTCAAGCCAGGCTAATCTTCTGCTGGCTTCTGAGCTTTTCTGGCAATGTTAGCTATGCAATGAAAAAGAAAACTGTTTTAACATTTATGGCATATTTTGCTTCAAGTCTGAACTCCCTGCTTTGCCATGGAAAGGTGCTTATTCCAGCACATAAGAAGCAGGGGTTAGCTATTAGACATCATAGTAATTGATGCTCATCTGTCAAAGCAGAGGGGTAAAAGAGCCTTCTATACATTTTTTTCTTACTTAGATATAGCTGTGTTGTAAAATTACTTGTGACTTTTTCTGTGTTTTAGCTCAATTCATAGAAATAATTGTAATATACAACCCATGAAGACTAGAGAAATGTTCCATTCAGGCACTTTAGGGTCAAATTTCTATTTTGTTTTAACTCCTGACCTCAACAACAATGTTTTCAGAAATGCATTTTAAAGTAGTTGTATTTGAACACATTTACTGTGTTATTTATGCACATAAATACAAGCATTGCACACATCTTGTAGAACTCTCTTGTCTGATACTAGGACTTTCCACAGTCTGGCCTGAGATATTCTGCTCCTCTTACTCAGTGCTGTACAGAGTCCTGTGAGCACTCACAGAAGGAAATTGTAGCACACACCTTAGGTTACTTTGTCCAGCATTTAACCAGATAGCTGCAGAGCACTGACCATGAGTGCAGGAACTCATCTGTCCTGGTACAAGGGAGGAAAGCTGCAGCTCCCTTGCAGAGAGAACAGCATGTCTTTACCCTTTTACCCATCGCTCCTGAGTCTGGCCAACCTTTTCCTATCACCCCTCAGGGACACAGGAAAGGCAGCCATCCTGGAGTGCTCAGCAGAGTGGTATAGACCCAGGTAGCATGGTAATGTTATCTTCTAATATTTTCAATCTTGTTGATATCAAATATACTTAAGCATGACTGTACTGCATCTAACACATCATACCCTTTATATTTGGTGGCACGGCTTTAGGTTCCTCTGTTGGCAGATACTAAACTGTGCCAGAGGAAGTTCACAAATATCTGAATATGTGCCTGGTGTATTTCTACCCTGTCAGCAGTGTGCAGAAGCATATTCAGTGGCCAAAGATGCAGAGAACCTGATCTATAGCCATTTTTCAAAGATTTCTTGTATATGGGAATTATCAAGTGATGTAGATATGTAAGCTATAGACCTTGTATAGATCTTCAGATACCTCCATGAAGAGTGGCTTTTCCTGGCAAGACAAAGCATCTAGAATATCTTCTGAATATTAGAATATATTCTAGAATATGTAGAATATTTTCTGGAGGTAGAAGGATGGGAAGAATACCTTTGTCTTTGGGCTGACAACCTAAATTATTCTACAAGGAACATTCACACGTTAAAAGCTCCCAGTCTATGAAGATCTTCGGAAATAGACTACAGGGTCATAAAAGCAGCTCAGACACATCTTTTGCAGCCCTTTTCTCACAGAATTGCACAAGCACACCATGACACAGTACACATGCTCCAAATTTCATAAAATCGTAAAACTAACAAGCATTGTGATAAACACGTGAAATTCTTACCCCTTCTTTTAGAAAATTAATAAATAAGGGTACCAAAAGTATGAAAATGTTTTTGGTTTTATTATTTTATTATTTTTAAAATCAGATGTGTCTTCAAAGGGTATAAAGCCTGCATTTTAAGCAGGAAATCTAAGAGCATTATCATTGCATATATATATAACACTTTACAGTAAATCCTTTATCATTTCTGATTCAGAGTTACAAGGAACAGACTCAGTTCTTCTATCCATAAATTCCTTCTGATGAGATGCCACTTATCTCTAATAGCAGGATGTTTTTAATTAAAAGGAGAATGATAAACTGAAATGATACCTGATGTCTGTTATCTTTATTACTGTGAAAGGCATACATAATCTTTTCAATTTCTGCCAGCCCAGATCACATTCTTAGTAACCAGATATGTAAAACTTAAAAAACAGTTTT
The DNA here is from genome assembly GCA_013400215.1 of Cisticola juncidis. Lineage (NCBI taxonomy): Eukaryota > Metazoa > Chordata > Aves > Passeriformes > Cisticolidae > Cisticola > Cisticola juncidis. Next base: position 1,100,209 of record VXBR01012335.1, read on the forward strand.
TATGGAAAGTTCTCTTGGCCACATTGGTTTTTATTGAACTCATATCATAATTGTACTTTTCTTTCATAGCTGAAACAAATGTAATGTAACCTGGGTAATATATTCTTATCTAAGGCAAACAAGCCCTATAAATGGTGGAGTCTGCATATGAAGTACCTTTCTCACTAACTTGCAGAGATGAGTGCCAGGTATCAGATAATAAAGAAACAACAGCAGCAGCAGCAATGACAGCAACAAAACCAACAAAATCTAGTGAATTTCCATGATCAACTTGCACATTTAATACTGTCAGTTTTTACACCCTTTTTATCACCCACTGATATTCTTCCAAACTATCCCTATGAAAACAAACCATGTCATTAGAAGAGAAAGAAACAGCAAAAACTTGTGGTTTTTTATTTCCTTTTGACTTAGAAGAACTCTGTTCTTCTTCTGCACCAGCTAATAAAAAACCTCATTCTGAATGGGAACACAATATCTATTTTCCTTCATTATTATCACTGGAATAATACTTCAAAGCACAACAGGGAACATGTGCTAACAGACAAGTGAGCCCTGTGTATATAATTTGCTGCAGTTCAGACAAAGAGAAGGAAATTATTTCCTTATAATCCCCCATACCAACAGTATCAGCACACATCTCAGGAGACACACAGGGAGCATGTACAAAGTCTTTGTACGAGATAGCATTTGCTGCTTCCCCCATAAAATGCCTGTAATATCAGGAGAATGTAGATGAGCCTACATCCTTTGAAAAGCAGGATAGGAATTAGTGCATTCATCCAGGAAAAGATTCCTTGACTTGAGGGGATACAAATCCATCTCTTCCACTGGTCAAGATAAGGACCTATTTACAATACAGACAGACCTATATGGAAGTGAGTTAGACGTTTACCTACCACACTATTTGCTGAAACAGAGCCAGAAGTGGGTAGAGTACCTTTTTGTTTGCAAGGTTCACTTTAACATTAATTGTATAAGAGACAAGAGAAGTAAAGATTAGATTCCAGACCTCCCACCCTTAAGTGAGTGCACCATTGACTGTGTTCCTGATTGATGCTCCTTTAACTCTCCTGGCTCCGCAGATTGTATTTTTTTAAAGGCCTATTTCTGACAACAGAGATAGACAGGAGACTCAAATATTATAATTTGTATGGTCAATATATGCTGGTTTTGATTTAGACACTTGATGGAAAAACCACTGTTGTGTGTCCTCACCACATGGATATGAAAGCCAAATGCACTGATCCAATTGCCTAAAATCCCAAGGGGTGGTGGGAGATAAGGGTCAAGTCAGCTTTCAGCATCCTCTAGTTATCATCTCCTCATCTGTCTCAAATTGCTGAGTTTACTTTTAAATGCCCACTTCTTCTCATAATTTTATCAGAAACCTAGAAGTTTAACTTTGGGTTTAGAAACCCAGTCTGGCGATCATAGAGATAAAAGCTACATATCACACTGCCTGACTTGCAGCCCATATTAGCAGGTAACACAGAGTTTATCCCAAGTCCATAAAAACAAATACAGACAGTAGAGAAAGGCCTGTGAGAATAGTAGCTAGAAAACTAAAAGTCAACCAAAACCAACCAAGTGGTGAAAAATTAACAGGATGAAATGTTATGTCCATGTAACCGACAAAAGAATAAATAGGAAAAGAAGAGCTAGAGTAGCTATTATATTCAAAGAGATGTTCTAAAAACATTCAAAATCATATATTCACTATCCAAAGAGAGTCTGCACCAGGCTACCTTCTCACTCAGTAAGTTTAGGTTGAATGCAAAGCTGAAATCAATACTGAAGGCAACACTGTACTTCGAAAACCACTGTGGAAATGGGGCATTACATCAGCTTTGGTATTAAGTAAGAAACACTCAACAAGAAATGAGAGCAAAAGTACCAATTTCAAATTCTGTTCAGTATTCAGAGCAGTCTCTTCCATTTATGGAGTTTGTACCTTTGAACCCAGCTGAGGCAGCACTTCAAAGGCTGCTCTCTTAACTAGGGCAGCCAAATACCAGTGCAATGATAACACAGACTGGTTTTGAAAAGGAATAAATGGAGGGCTTGGGGCCTTGTTGTGAGGACACCCTTAGTGTCTGTTATTCACCATATTCATGGTGAATAAAATTCAGAACACTACAGAAAGCAGATGACACAATTACCACCTCTAGATTTACAGGATTGTTAGAGATACACAGGATTCATACTTGCCCTCCGCCCAGGGTTAAATCCAACACTTCTGAAGATTACCAACGAGTTTTATAAAGCCAGCTTGAGTTATTTGTTGCACTCCTCAAATTCAACATCTAGTAGCACACCTGAACCATTTTTCTGCTAGCTGAACCACCTGGAAACCTCCATCCAAACAGAACTCTGGTAATAGAATCTACTTGCAGCTTCACAGTGCTCCTCATTGAACTGGAACTATGAATTCTGCCTCTGAGCATTCAAATGAGTCTGTGCAGTGGACCAGTAGATGATGCCACGACTTGCCCAAATTTCAGATCAGGAGTTATTACTGCTTTTTTGTGATCTTGATGTTTGTTGCAGACAATGCACCTAAAGTTTTATTATTAGCATTGGTTTTCCTCACATTAGTCTGTCAGTCTGTACTAGTCATAACTTTCTTTTACCCACACTGGTGGGTATATCAAATAAAAGAAGCAAATAAATATTTTTAATAGATAGTGGCTTGAAGCCCATAATGTAAACAAATCATCTTGATTCCCAGAAAAAAATGGATTTAGAACTGCTTCCAGATTTACAGGCTTGAGACCACAGAAGTTCAAGTGAAAGCCTACCCTCTCTGTGATGGACTTGGAGAATTTCTATATATTTAAGAGGTAACAGAAAAGGAACCTCTAAGAGAACATGATGGCGTTGTGTAGAAATTATACTAGTGGAGCTCCAGAAGCATAAAATACTTTGAATTGTGGGAATAATGTAAGGAAAAGAGTTCAAGGAAGTGGATTGTTGTTGATCACATGGAACAACTGAAAATTAAAGAGAAATTGGCCATGCGGCAAGGAGCCAAGCATGGAAATGAAACATGACAAAATGAGAAGGTAAACAATGCACAGTGATTAAGAGTGCAGGAAAATGCAGACAAAATTAAAACAGAAAATTAGAGCACGGCACTAAAAAAATCCAGCATTAAAGAGAAAGTCTGAAAAATAGCAAACTGAAAGGAATATGGAAATCTAAAAAAAAGGCAAATGAGAATCAGGTGGCATTTTTCCCCAACATTTTTATTCTTAACTGTGCTTCTTGCCTTAGCTCAAAAGTGAAAGAGAGGAAGGAATACTTCTCTTATCTCTCTTGCAAGGTTGGGACTGAGCAATATCCCTCTGGAGAACTTGCCTATTCCTCTGTTTGAAGTGCTATAACTACCTTTCCTCTCCTAGACAACTGTGAATTATGCAAACCACATAAGCATTTCTATGATGGTATGTAGAGATTATGTGTAGAATCCCAGCAAGCCAAGGGGACATGTCTATACCTTGGCTTCTAAATAAATCTTATTTCAATACATTTATCAAAATCACTCTTTTAAGAAATGAAATTGAGAAGATATGAAATATTGATGTATTCTTACATGAAAAAGGGAGTAACAAGAGTAGATAAATTATGTATCTTGCACTAATATCATTAAAAGGGTTATATTTGACAACATGTTATTGAGTTTATTCCTTTGACAACTGCAACAAATCTGGGTGGACTTAAACCTTAAGTCACAACTAAAATCTTAGCAATGTACAGATGCAGCTGTTTTCTGTTTGTTATCAGTAATTTTATCTTCCCTTTGAAGATAATCTATCCATCAAATGGTACAAAGTTCAACAATGTTTTCCTTTTCAGAAAGGACAAAGCCCCATCTTTTCAGTAATAAATTTGACTTTATTTTAAGCATTTTCTTACTGAACATGCATATTTGGAGCAAGTAGTGAATTGCAGATCCTCATGGAAAGAAAAAGAACAGCTTTTGCTAATCCTTTCAAACGTCCAAAAGAATTCAAATCACTTCTGCATAGCGATCTTCATCCTAAGCCTTTAGAATATACAATAAAACATAAAACTTTCTTTTCTCAAGCATGAAGACTAAGGAAGCCACAACTGAGCTTACAATTGGTATCTGTCTTTTGGAAAAATTGCTGTTTTAAAGCTGAGACATTGGATCTGTTCAAACAAAACTACCTTTCTCATATTTTCCTCTAAGCTTTGAACATTTGTGTTTTTTTTAAAGGTTCAAGTACTTTGCTCTGGGTTTTGGTGGGTTATTTTGCAGATTTCTCTGTAACCCAGTACTGGCACACAGAGAAGAGAAACACCTTGGTATTTTTCTGTCTTGTACTTAATAGTAGAGATTTCCTAAGAAAATCTTATACCACATGATTTTTGATACAGGGTTGTTTGACAGTACTGAGATCCCTTTCACTAAATCCCATTACATTCCCTTTCACATCTCAGTTTGTATATTTTGTGGGAAAGAGGGAGTATCTGCAGGCACAGAACAATGATACTGAAACCAAATCTGGAGAAAAATACAAGAAAATTAGTTAATGAAAATACATTTCTGAAAGTCTACCATGTAGCAACAGATGAGAAAAAGGGACATTTTGCCTTTTTGTTTCTTAATTTACTTCAAATTTCAAGCACTTTTGTGGTACACAAAAGGAAGCAGTCTCTTTACAGCTGGTTTAGGATTAGCTGATTTGCTGCTCATTGTGTGCAAAAAGAAGATTGTACTTTACAAATGGCATAGCAATAGGAATAGCAGCTTTATCTTATGTGAAATACTAATGAAAACATGAATATTTTTAATATGAGTTCACAGCTTCTGAAAGAAACATGTTAATTGACCTTCCTGACTGACCTACTTTGTAGAGGCAAAAAGTTCAACAATGTTTTTATTCAAAAAATGTATTACAATGGGAAATAAAAATGAGCTAATGAATGATGTATTAGCACACATCCTCAGATAAAGAAAAGTTAAACTGGAAAGCTTGACAGAAAGATGTATAAGGTTGAGGTAATGGACATGTGAACAAGTATGTCTGCAGTCTGAGTAGTAGCAAGACACTGTGGTTTACATATTTTTCTATATTGTTTCACAATATTAGTACTTCTAAAGCAACTCAAAATAAACAACTGAATTATTTTTCACTGTAGGATAGAGGGCACAATATTGAAGATACCACTAAAATTGTGTGAAAATAGGGAAGTAAAAATTTAGCTAAATTATAGAATAGAATTCACCATGATAATTACTTTTAGAACCCACTATAATATTTGTAAGAATCTTGATCACAGTCTCTACAAATCATTTGAATGTCATGGACCACATTATTAGTGGGGGTACCATGATTTCTCAATGTAAGCATGAGCCTTAAAATTGAAAAAGTTGCTGCTACATACATTTTGTATGCTCTGGATTTCTAGTGTATCTAGTGCAGCTAGAAGCTGATAAAGTTTTAAAAATAATAAAAATGAAAGATAGATCTCCTCTTACCTAAATAAAATCTCATTATTAAAGTGAAAAATTTCTGAAATTCTTATTCAAACTGCTACAACTAGCAAAATGAATGCATTCTGGAAGAATACAACTTCACATATAAATATGTAGTGCAGATTTTTCTCACCAGTACCATTTCTTTGACCTACAGAGAAAAAAATCTTTCCTGATTCAGTAATTAATGAGTAAGATCCAAAGCCTTGCAATTAATAATCACTCCTTTTTCTCAAATGCAATAAATTTCTTCTGTGGGTTAATAGCATTTTTGGAATTAGAATCACATCAAGTAATTAGATATGCTGTGCAATATATCTGATAGCTCTCACAGTCAGCAATCAAGGCTCCTTAGCCTAAAATTAGAGTAAAACTTTCATATGGAGAATAGAAATTTTTTCTTTGGGTAGCAGATGCCAATTACAAACTCCTGGCCCTGACTGGTCTGCTCTGAACTGGAAGTTAAATGAGGGAGACCAAATGTTGCAGCTACAGCAGTAGTGCAACTTGGGATCCTTGTGTGAGCCCAAGTGTCTCTACTAGCCTAGGTCTCATTCTGCCCTTTCACTCCTGAGAAACAAGAGATCTCATCAAAATTTTCACAATCTGCTGCCACCCTTCAGGGACATGCTTTCAAAACAAGACACCCAGTCTGGGCTCAGAGAATCTCTGGGCTCTGAGTCAAGCTCAGAAGGCAGCTTTTGTAAAGCATGCAGCTGAGCGCCAGAAAACAAAGGCTGTGTTCCTGGTTGGCTTTTAACTTTCTGCATAGTTTTCTGCAAATCCACTTTGACTTTCTGTACTTAAGTTCCACCACCCATAAACACAGTACAATGCTTATCTACCTCTCTTTGTGGCTCAAGATTCTAGCATGGGATAGCATCAAAGGCATTTGTTATGGAAATTTCTGTACCTGTGAACACAATAATTACTTTTTCCTGTTGCACATTTCAAAGTCTCTTGCCAGACAGCAGTGTCCAGGAATGCAACTTGGGAAAATCTGTCTTTACTGCAAATAGTCTTTGTCATCTACTTTCAAGAAATATCAAGGGTTATACAAGTAGCCTGAAATTTTCCTGGGAGATTTCAAGTATAAAACATTCCTTAATTTTTGCATGAGTGTACTTTGCTGACTGTTTCTACCACTGGGTGGGTGATTTTTGTTGTTTGTTTGTTTGGGTTTTTTTTTTAAATGACAGCAAAAAATAATTAAAAAGGAGAATTTAAAATGACCAGGAAAATATGCATACTGGATTTTAATAGTATAAAGAAATTGCTTGAATCCTGTACCACAAGTTAGCCATCTACATTATTTTAGTATATCTGATGATCTTCAGCAACAACAGCTGCTGCACTCAGGGATAGCTAAAGCATTTTCCTCACAAGGAATCATCTCTGTGCAAAAGAAATAATCAGATATGTGCCACCTATTTATGCTGAGCACCTGCTTCAGTGATCTCATTTTACTCCTGCAGATGACAGCATCAGGGATGAGTGCTTTAAAATTGCTTAAAGAATCTTGTGCAAAAGTATCAGTAAATGTAGTTTAATAGAAAAGTGACAGTATCACTAAGTTCATTGGCAAGGTTCACTCTACTGCTTACTAGATAGTTAAAGTACACTGAGGAAAAGCAAACAAAAATTCAGAGTCAGCCAATCCAGACCCCCAAAACAACCTGGGGAAGAGGAAAGGGGGTGGGAAGAGAAGCAGAAGAATAGAAAGGATAAGGATAAAAAGGAATATGGCCTAAAGAAGGATAAAAGAGAATATGATCTCAGGGTCCAACAGCACATAACAGCACCTTAAACTAACCAGCAATTAACTCAACTTATGACTTAAGGTAAATGATTTAGCAAGGAATTCATATAGGATATACCTCACCACAACAGTATCTTACAGACCTAACATACAAACCTTAAGTACTTAGAGAATCAAGGAGAGCAGCATTTCTTGTGCCCTTGGTACAGGATATGCACACAGACACAAAGAATCTGTACAAGGTGAAAAATTCCCCTCCAAGGCAGTGAAATGCCTACTTCAGATGCCTTAGTGAAGGGTGGAGCCTCAAGGAGTTGGGAGTATCACTGTTCAGGGATTCTCTGAGTACAGCAAAGTTGGAGTTCCCTGCTCTGAGAGGTGCCACTCAGAGGGGCTTTGCTGGTCACAGCCACTGCTCAGGAGAGCTCAGAGGGTCTCACTTTGGAGCTCTGTTTGTAGGGCTGCAGGAGAGGGGGCTTTGGTCATAACAGTGTTCCATCCTGGCCACACCTCGGGTTGGAAACTTTCTTTGGAAGTTTGAGAATAAAACATATTCTTCCATTTGGTTTCTTATGCAGGCATTAAAACACAGGAGCTCGTTAGACATCACAAATTGCTGGAAGAAGAGTTTTTCTGATAAGCTCAAGACAAGCTCAGCCTGGATAGTGTTCATCAGGATCCATTTAAAAAAGATTTTATCCCGACATTACAAATGAGGAATGTATCATCACCACAATATTCATTTTACTAGCACTCTATCATGTTAATATGGTAAAAAAGTAATTGTAAATGAAAAAATTGTGTTTTAACAGCACTGATTTGTACTCTCTAAGCATATATGATAATATGCTAATGTAGAAAGAGAAAGGAACTTTTAATATTGTTGTATTATCAATAGAGAGAACTAGGTGGCCTTAATGTTTTAAATTTAGAAGATTGATAAATTTATTGGACAAAAGTCTAAGTTGCGACAGATCAATATAAAATAAATATTATAAAATAAGCAATATAAATATAACAGATCAATAATAAAATAAAAGTTCTCCTACACAATCTGCAGTTTAAAAACCCCAATTTCCAGTATATTACCATTAACATTGGAAAGACAGGTGTCCTAAAGTCATGTTTTGGTGAAAAGTATCATGTGCTTTGCAGTATCAACTGGAATTCAGGACACTTAGGCTGCTATTCAGCTTCCTAAATTTTAGACACCTGAAATCTGGACTTGTGAGTCTAATCCAGTGATCTTGGGCTATATATAATATATATATCATATAACCAGTGGAGAAAAGCAGAGATATGGCAATTCATTGACATATCAATTTTAGTATAAAATAGGTCTTCTTCTGGAGACAGTTTCTAGAGTAAGTAGCCCTAGACCTTGATATTTAACTTCTGTATGTTGAAAGTTAGAGTAGAGAATTGAACTGTTAGTTAAAATTACCTTGTCCAGCCTGAGTTTAAAGAAAACCCAAAACCCCAGAAACTGAAAAGGGCTGTGTTTTTTGTTTCTAAATTTTTCATTCTAGATTAACAGGTACTCCATGATGAAGGATTATGAAAATAAATTGCCAAACAAATCTACTCAAATATCTTCAACAGATTTCTAATAAGAGCTTCAGTAGAGTTCCAATTCTGTCTAACTGTAAAGTAACCTTTTATCTTACAGAAATTGCTTCAACAGTAAAAAGCTACCACAAGACTTCTCTCTTTTTATGTATTAGGAAGAAATTTTGACGTGAGATATACTGTGTTTTTTTCTGTGCTGTTTTCCTGCATAGACACTATCAGTCACTTTAGAAGCAAAACTCTTGTCCAGGATGGACTTTGTCCAGCTACTGTGGCAATTCTTGAAGTATTGTTTTTGTCATAAATCCATCAGTGTCAATGCAATTGCAAAAATATGAAGTGAGATCATTGTGAACTATGGAATTGCTTCCTTCCTCCATCTGTTTGCAGTATCTATGACCTAACTCCACAAAGATAGGCACATTTGTCTCAGGACATCAATGAGCAGACAGTGCTATGGAACCTATGATGTATTAAAGAGAAAAGGATCCTGTGTGGCTTATTTACATGATTCTAATATATTTTTAAACTGCTGTTGGGATCCAAATGTTATATCTCTCTGTACTTGTGAGTTATTGATGGATAAAAACTTTTTCAGTATATAAAAGTCAATAAGATATGTAGACAAATCCATGTAAAGGCCAGGTAGCTTGAAAACTTCACCTCTTCAGGAAACGGATTTAACTTGGCATTAAGAAATGAAGGGTAAGGAAGCTACTGAAAAATAGGCTGCAGAGGAGACAGTCAGATTTTCTCTGTCATGCACCAAGACAGTGTGAGTCAACAAATGCAAGATGAAATGAGGGAAATGTCAACTAGATGTGAGAAAAAGTATGTGTACTCTGTCAGTTTATGAAAGAGCACAGACTATAGCATTTCTGTGCTCCGAGACAATCAAAACTCATCTCCACACCATCCTGAGCAACTACTGCCTGGCTCCACTTTGAGCAGGCAGGAACTGCATTCAGTGACCTTTTCCAACATGAATTACTTTGTCCTGCTATACTGTCCATGGCCACTCACCCACAGAGTGGGTGCTTATCTTGAAAAACCCTGACATGCTTGAAAGTTTTCCTAAGACTTTAAAATCATTGGTTTACATGCAGATGGAAGAACTGTGCACCCATCAGTCTTATCCAGCCCAAGAATGTAAATTTTTCTGGATTTTCTGTAAAATATCAAGGTAATCATAATCAACACAGCATCAGTGTCAATGAGAAAAAGAATCCAATAAATAATACGTGCAGATTTACAAAAATTTGAGGCTTTATGCCTGAAGGATCTGTTGGTTATTGTTACATTTTATGCTTAACTGGCATTCAGGTTAAGTATAAGATATTCAGTAGAAAAATATCAGGATCAAAACTGTTTGTATAATTACTGTACATGTCTTTTTATAGTATGAAGATGAACTTTAAAAGGAATTTTTAATTAGGTACTTACCTTAGCAATTTAATGTAGAAATTAAAATCCTTAATGGAATACAGTGTTTTTCTTTTGAATCCCTTCCCTTTTCCTTCCATTTATGGGATGAGAAAAGGGGATTTCTTTTTTAATTATTTTTCCTAATTCTTTTTGTGTATACTTCATTAATCAATGACATCATAAATCTTGGTGGTGGTTTTGATCTTTTGCACTGTCCTGGGGTGACTCTTTGATGCTTGCAATTGTCTGTTCTGTTTATGTTGTATGTGAAGTCCTGCACCTTTTAGACCAAGTAACCCCTGATAAGTTACAGCTGTGTTAATTAACCAATACAGCCTGGTCATTGATGAGTAAAAGATATATCCAATAGGGATGAGTGAGATAAAAGTGGGGGTTAGATGGTGAGGGGAGGATCATCATGGAGGAGCAATCTTGAGAACCATGAAGCAGGGATTCATGAAGCAGGATCCTGGAGGCAGAGAATCCCTGCTGTGAGACTGGTACCAAGAGCAAAGGGGGAGAAGGAAGATATGAGGAGTTTGTTTTGAGAACAGCACTCACTCCTCTGCGTTCCTGCTCCTGGACTGTGCTAGTCTGAGGCACGGACAGCTGTGGCACGGAGTCCTGCTTTGCTCTTAGTTATTTTTAGCTAGCTGAGGCAGAGAAGATCTCTGGACTGTTTTATTCTCTTTTTCTCAGGACTGTTTAACCCTGCTCCAGACTGAAAAACCCAGAGGAGCTCAGGAGCTCACACCTGTGGCTTTATCAGGGCCTGGGCCTTGGAAGGACTGATAAGAGACTGAGCAAGCTGAGCTGCCACAGCAGGGACTTTCTGAATTTACCATCTCACTCCAGAGCAATGAGAAGTTTCAACATTTCATCTTAGTCATTCTTTGTTCTTGTGGGCACTTTGTTGAACAAACACTTTTTTTCCACTTTTCTCTGGGGAAATTCTTTTCCTGGACTGGTTGCAGGGAGGGGAGTTTGGGTTTGCTTCCCAGAGGGACACTAGTCTGGGGTTCTCTCCCAAATTTGCCCTAAACCAGGACATAGATCAACATTTTCCTATGTGAAACTTCAGATTTTCACCGTGTTATAGCATACATAAGAAAATAAAAGCAAATTTATATTTGCCAGCTTGATAATACATAATAATAAATTTTAATTAGGAACAGTAGTATATGCACTTCATTATGAAGTGACAAGATCTTAAACTGACAATGACTATTATATTTCATAAAAAAACAAAATTAAATATGATACATATAGAAATACCTGTAAGTGAAATATACTGTGTTCTGTACAATAAAAATATTTTTGATGAACATGCTTGCATTTTAAAACGAAAACATGCTACATACCTTAATAAAATAACATGTCCAAAAGGATGACATCTCTTTCCTTACAAGGAATAGGAAGTCAGCAGATTTTACATAGAAAGCAAACTGTTATATCTTAACTTATATCTATAAGTTAATAACTTAGTCTGGGTTTTCTGTTTTGCATCCAAATTATGGCATTTAATTTAGAGTTAAATTTATTCATGGTTACAAGTAGATCTTTAAATTGCTTTTTGCCTCAGACTAAGTTCTACTGTCTACAACATTGTTTTGGTTCCTCTCACGTGAGTAAAGAAGTCTGTGTTTGTTTCTCTCTCTTCTTTCCTTAGTTTCACTGAGTTTACAATTTAAACACCTTTAAAATTTCAGAGTTCATTTGAAATTGTTTCCATGGCATATTCAGGCTATCTTTGACTTTACAGAGATATTTTAGGTGATGCTTCAGTTTCATGCACTATGGTTATTTCACACAGTTTTTGATTCCACATATTTTTAGATGACTTTTAGTATAATCCTCTTAAAAAGAATTGTTATGCAATTAGGCTATATGGATTTTT
>VXBR01012335.1:1112480-1188537 GCA_013400215.1 Cisticola juncidis
TTTTGAATTATGCTTTTTTGTTTTTTTTTTTTTTTTTTTTTTTTTTTTTTTTTGCTAGTGCAATGATAGCAGAACAAAATATAACAGTTCTGGCATGATCTGTAACATATTTCAGTTTTCACACTATCCTAAATTGTGAAGGTGGTTCCTAAGATAACATTGGCTATCCAGAGAAAATTTGAAGTTTCAGTTGGTGAGCCATATTCCAATTTATAAGACATTAAAATCAACTTTTTTCAGAAAGTTTAAGAAAAGATAAAGAAAAGATAAAGAAAAATTTATCCACGAGACAAATTGTCATATGCAGAACTTCTAAATAAAGATATGCAATGAAGTTGGGGTAAGAGATACAGGAAGAAAGGCCTGAAGTCTGCACTTAGAAGACAAAGCTTGGTCCACATTTAGGGGTTGTCTGGAAAGGAAATTGGTTTCTGGTGATAATTTAATCCCCCTCTTTAAAAAGACCCAATGCAGTAAAGAGTTTGAGAGAGTACAACATTTCTCCATCACAGTCCTTTACTGTTTCAGCCTGATGCACATTCCATTCCATCCAATGACACAAAATATCTTGGCCTTGATATGGGAGCCATTCACAGCTAGGAGATGTGTCTGCAAAAACAGTGATATTTTATGAAGAAGAAATTATGGTTTCTTTGTGACTAGAGTGTAGATACCTAAATTATTTTAACTGGAGCAGTGTGCTTTAAAATACATAACTATTTGTCACTCAGGAGATGCACCTACGAGAATGCATCACCTCTCCCACAGGACTGCATATGTTTTCTGGGGAAATACGGGATTACAGTAAACAAGGGGTGGGAAGGGGCTGCACAGTGCCCAGGCTTTGTCACTGCACAAACTCAGGATGCAATATGCACCCAGCCCAGAACTCTGGGTTCTTCCATAGCCTGTGCCCTAGCAATGTGCCACTGTCCCACAGCACTGGTTAAAAATACAGAGGTGCATCTCACAACCAGAATAAATCCTGATTGTCCCAGATCCTGCAAGTTTCAAGAACATTATCAAATATCAAGAACAGGCACTTTCACCAGCTGGATAAACTCAACCATATTCTAATGTGATTTGCAATGCAAATATATGTGGATTTCCATTCTTTGCATCCCAAAGCACTGAAAAAGGCACATGCAAATATTTAAATTCTAATGTTGAATTTTCCCTGTTCAGTGCATATGAAACAAATTGCACAAGTGGAATATCATTATAACTGGCACTGAATAGATTGCCCTTTTCCTTTGTGCATTGTACTTAAGAAAGAGGAAAAATGTTGTGATAAGCAAGCGCACAAAACAGAGAATTGAATTAATTTTTTAAAAAAGTCATGTTGAGGCAGATCACTGATGTGGAAACTCCTGGAGTCTCTGCTGTGTAACCAGGGGATTTCCCAGCAACCTGTCTTCAGGTGAAGGTCAGCACGAGGTTCTAAGGAATTAAAGAACAAAATTGTTCCTTTCTGCTTTTATTTTGAGGATTTTCATAATCCTCTTTGAAAGAGGTTCATATACCTTCAAGGATGTAAAAAACCTCTTATTAAAGGAAAAGAAAAAATAAGTTAAAAAGAAAATGCAGCTTCTGTGACCTGCTTAAAGCTAGGTAGTGGTTTTGTGGTGGAGAGTGGACTGCAACCCAAAGTTCTCATTCAGATTGAAACATCTGAACAGATGAGGGCAGAGAATTGAAGTATTTGGGTCAATTGGAGAAAAAACTAACAGTACTGGGAGAACATGAGGGACATGAAAAGACAAAGGTGAGTTCTGACAGCAGGGAAATGCAAAAAAATTACAATGTGTTTCTGGAGGTAAAATGCAAGGTGTCACCAGTACACAAGTGCATCTGAGGATGACAGCATATCTCAAAGGCTCCTTTTCGGGGGAGAGATGAAATGTGGAACAGAAGTCCTGTGAGTAAGTGTCAGGCAGTAGTAGAGCCAGCATCGTTGTGGGGGTGAGTATGACTGTCAGCACCGGGGAGTATAAGAGGGAAGATTCTGAGATGTGATTTTCACTCCAGGAGAAAAAATATTAGGCAAAGAAAGAGAAGCAACAGAAGGCAAGCAGAATAGCAGGGGGAAATTGGGACTGTGCAGTTAGGTGTGGGAAAAATGTGCTTCACAAAAAGGCTGCTGATGAAAAAATATTAATACTAAAGAAATTAACTGAAAAACAAATCACAAATCACAGGAAGAAGCAGCAAACAAAGAAAAGAAAAATAATGCTGAATGAGAACAAATCTATGAAAACATAAACATGAATGAGAATATTATGAGCCTGCAGCCATCTTCAGGAAATATTCCTTATAATATTTATGTAGCTATGCAGGATTTTGAATGTGCGGATCTCTATCTGCATAGAAAATATCATGTAATATTTGGATCAGAGACCATTCTCTTCTATTCCACTGCCATCCATGTTTGTGTTATAGTCATGCTGTGAAATACAAAATTCATGCCCCACTACTTCCTCACAGTACCTACAATGAATTACCTATAGCTATTGTATATTTAGTTTTCTGAGGCAATGGGATCTCCCTCCTAGAGCTATGTACCAAGGAAGACAACGTACCTGAGATATGCATTTCATAAAGGATACCTTGGGTCAATGGGATGACGTGTCCTAGGGTGAAGTTTTAATTGTCTTTAATAATTATCAAAAGATAATCACTACCTGTGATTATTTTTGTAATGAAACAAGTAGTTTCATTTGTGCAGACTTTGCCATGACAGGCAATTTCAGCAGATGCAAGGCATCTTCCAGGATTTTCCTGAAAAATTGCTTGCCTGCAGAGCCATAAAGGGCAGGCTTCTCCTGCCAGAAGCACAGGTAGCACAACAGCACAATCATGCCTCCCTCCCTCAGCTCCCTCTCGCCTCTGAGAAACCACTGACAAACATTAAGGCCATATCTTCCATGTGAATTCATTGCCTGTTCTGTGTGTGCCCCACTCTGGCCCCGTGGGGTGGCTGCCCCACCCTGCAGCTGCCCAGGCTGGCACTGGGACTGCCACAGCAGGAGCAGAGTCAGCTCTTTCCAACAGCAGCTTAGGAAGCACCTGTTTAACAGTGTGAGTTTCATAATTGAACAGTTTTTCCATCTGTGGAGAGAAAATTTACTTCTTCACATTTTGGTTTTATTGGGTTTTTTGTTTTATTTTTCATCCTTACTCTGGAAAGCGGGGCTCAGTTCTCTGCATTTCAGAGCAGAGGACATTAAATACCTGTGCAGCATGTAATATGTTAGGAAGATCAGGCAGTACCTCAAAATTACATTTCTCCTTATGGTGCATAATGAATGGGAGCTGCTCCTTCAGTCCTTGGGAGGCTACAGAATTTAGTTTCTCTCCTCTATTTCAAAGAGCACAAGCAGCAAGATACTGCCTCTGACACGGTGTTTCCAGATGGGAACGTTATTGCCACATAATGATTTTCCTGGGACTAAAGAGACATTTTAATCAATCATTTGAACATTGCTTGTGAGAGACATAGGTATGCAGAGTATTAATTTTAGGTCAGGATTCACTAGTCCTACAGACATATTTAAGAACAGAAAAGACAAAAGCTGTTTATAAAGAATTTTATGACTGCTTTTCGACTGCCCTTGTGCATACCCTTCAGAAAGGGCTATGCATATATGTAATGCTAAATGGTGGTGCTACTTCAGCTGAAGGTACTAAACTGTGCATGTTTTCACTACAGGCCAAGGCTAACCTGAGAGATTCAGCCCATAGGAAGGGCATTTTCTCTGCAAATCACCCATAGATGTCAACGTTTTTACAATTTTAACTAATTGAAGGCAGAATCTCAAAGTCATTAGGAACTGGAATCAAATTTTGCTGAGGATTTAAGTTTGTAAACATAGCAATCTTTGAAAAACCTGTGTCTGTGTATTTTGAAGAAAGCTATTTTTTCCCATGAAAAGAACACATATATGACTCTTTAGGGTTCTTTATGAACGATGGAGTGTGCTGAACCTGAGCAGAAGATAAATAAGTTGAATTTGAGATTAATTTCTGAAAACACAAAGCCTACAGCCATTCATGTTTGTTTCAATAGATGCAATGTAGAGAAAGTCCAGTTCCTGTGAGAGGTTTTAGCATAAATAATAAATTTTGTAAGAAATTTTATGGTACCATTTACATTGCAACATATCTTGGAGCCCTGTTTATTCACTTGTACACCTTACTGTAATAGACTCAAGTAATGAAAGTCAGTGCCCCCATGAAATCTTGCACTGAAGAAGACAACAAAATCACCTTTGCAAGTTGGAAAATGCAAAATATTCTTAAGACATTAACAGATTATGACAAGAGGCAAGGCAGATTATTAAAACAAAGCATAGCAACAAATCAAAGCAGGAGATATTGTCTTTTTCTTAGCCAAATAAAATATTTCACTTGCGGAATCACATAGTTTTAATTCTCTGAGAGGAAAGATGAGACATTCAGATAATTCACTGTGTAACAGGAGCAGCTGTAGGCCAGGGAAGTTCAGGGGAGTGTGGCACATATCTGCAGAGTTGTAAGAAAATCCTATTGAGAGAATAGGTTCTATTCCATCTTTTTAAAGTCAATAAAACTGTGTTTTAGTTATCCTCAAATTATTTGTATACATGTAGGTTTCTGTATGCATGCCTCTCATGCGTTATTGTCTTTAAATAACAAGAAACAGGATCAGAGGATTAAAACACCCATGGACTGGTAGAGCATATTTAGGAGAATGACAGGGAAGTCCATTTCATGGGATGGTGGGGAACAAATACCTAAGGCAACATTTTCACTCCACTTGAAAATTTGATCTTGTATTAGTTTCAGATCACAGCACTTTTCAGCGGCCTGTTGGCATCCCAAAACTCTCTAAGCTTTTTGGTAGATACACTATGAATTTAAAGAATATATGACCCGATAAGTAGGTTTTATCCTTTCCTTGAAAACCAAAAGTCATAATGGATGTGCTATTCCTTTCAACAATCACCTGCTGAACCCACCATGCTGCAAGCAGACCTGTGTGAATTAAGCAGGGATGTAGAAGCAGCCCCTTTATGGTACAACAATGTGAAATATGACTCAGAGCCCACTCACCACTACACGATTCACAGCAGTGAAGCTGAAGTCTTCAAAGACCATGAATCAAAATGAAATCAAAAGTGAAATCAAATTTTCTCCTCAGTCACCCAATCAGTCTAGATCTAAGAGCTATAGCTGAACTAAGCAAGTCACATAGAGCTGAGGACATGCCTGTTTGTGTCTTGTGTATCTGCCTTGACAGGGCAATGAAGAACCTGAGCAATTGGAAATTCTATGATTATTATTTCTGAATTCTATTATTATTTCTAAATAGCTCCCAGCTAGGCAGGTGGCTTTAGCCATTCAGATGGTTATCCTCTCAGCTACAAGGCACAGAACTCAGGTGATATAATAGGCCCTCCATGGTGAAACATGGATGTGATCAAATGCACCTGAAATCCAGCTCTTGACTGTGCTTGGCTACTTTTCCTGCAGAAACAGCCACTTACTTTAGGCACTGAGCTAGGAAATCTGGGCTTCCTCCCTTTCCTGGGGAGCACATGGAGGCTTGCTTGAACTGCATGTGGTCAGGGGTCTGAATCTGATGTGAAGAGCCTCACCTACATCTTCCCTTGTCCAACAAGTCATCTCAAATGCCACAAAATTACAGCTTTACACAAAATATGAAAACACACTTATGACAGTCCTCAGTAAAATAATTATAATTCAGCCTTATCTTTAGAAGAAAAGTAACCACAAACAGCTGACATTTCTGGAACTCTACAAATCCCTCTCTGCACTGGCATCAGCCAGGCTCAGATCTCTAGCTCATGACAGCCACCTTGCCATATCTTTGTGTCCAGAGGCAGAGGAGGAGATGCAGTATTAACTCTGTGCTATTGTGTGAATTCCTGGTAGGGGATGTCCTGGCAGACATCTTCTGTATCTGCTGTAAGAGAAACTGGAGTCTGATCCAGAGGAAACAAAACTCTCTAATGTGGCAAAGCCCTGGCTTGGAAAAGTACAGAAATAAATGTCTAAGATTAGTACATGACAGAAAGAAAATCCCTGGGACTATACAAATTCATACACATGAGGACTACACGACATCACATATCTGGTAAGACAACTGAACATTAAATACAATATTTTACAATTGGGTGTTTTATCTTAAGTGAAATAGGATCTTTAATTTTTTGTTATTTCTCTCAGAACTGGACAAATTACATTTAGTCTCCCAAATGAGATCAGCAGTTTTAAAACTTAGCTGTTCCTAATCCTCTTCCATACTCTGCTCTGCCCTGGATACCACCCCCTGACCTTTGTGTCACAGCACTTTAAAAATGTGCAACTGCTGATCCCATCACCCTTGAGATTGCAGCATGGATGTATATTGGCTATTTTCATTGGCCTGTAGGGCTCAGAGGAACCTCTGAAGATTTAGTTACATCTCCCACAGAGACTGACTGCAACAAAAATACAACAGTACAACTATAATGTAAAGTTATTTTGGGCCTGGGGAGAATGTCTACAGGTTAGATCAGCATTGGACATGCTGTAAGAATCATACTAGAAAGAGCTGGACCAGCATTCAGCCTCATGAGAAGGGAAAGAAATGGAAATAGGACAAATGGGCTGTCCTAGGGTTACTTTATGATGCTTGTATCCCTAATCATCAGTTCTGTCTGTGCTGTATACTGAGTTCTGTGCCTTTAAGACTGGTTCTGAAAGTGAAGCTGGGAGAAGAAGAAGCTCCACGTTTGTTTTGAAAACAGCTCTCACTCCTCTGCATTCCTGCTCTGGACGTGTGTTCATCAGAGGCATGGACAGCAGTGGGACAGAGATCTTTCTTTGCTTTCAGTTAGTTTAGCTGGCTGAGGCAGAAAAGCTTCCTAGAGTGTTTTTTTTTCTTTTTCTCAGTACTGTTTAACCCTGCTCCAGACTGAAAAGCCCAGAGGAGCACCTGGAGCTCGCACCTCTGGCCCACTGGGCCTGGGCCTCAGGGGGACTGATGAGAGATTGAGCGAGCTGAGCTGCCACAGCAGGGACTTTCTGAATTTACCATCTCACTCCAGAGCAACGAAAGGTTTTAGTGTTTCATCTTAGTCATTCTGTGTGCTTGTGGGCACTTTGTTTGTTAAATAAATAGTTTTTTTCCACTCTTCTCTGAGGATGTTCTTTTCCCAGACCGGTTGTGAGGAGAGGAGATTGGGTTTGCTTTACCAGAGGGACCCCATTCATAGGTTTCCTCTCAAGTATGCCCAAAACCAGGACATGGACCCAAAACCCAAAAAAACCCCTTACTATCATGTCTGTGATTTTTGTCAAATTTCATTTCCTTTTTTTACATATTGAAACACTTTTCTCTGAACCCCAGGTTCTGGGATGGATTTTCAGCTCACTTGTGAAAAAACAAAAGTGAAGTTGTTTGTGACATATATTCTAACAGTTGAAAAGCAACTAGAAATTATAGGACTGATGATGCAAGATTTTTAGAGACCAAAAGGAAGGGTTCATGAACTTATATATAAGCAGTGAGCCTCACTCCTACAGGCCCTTTTGACAGAGCTTGGTTTCATGTGAAACCTTCCATCATATCAAATCAAGTCAACCTAGAGCTGTTTGCTGCCCTATCATACATTATTAATAAAGGAGAGGTAAAGAAGACAGAATCCATGAAAGAAGAGAAAAAAAAAACCCAGCAGTTCTAGAGGAAATGAGTATTTCCTGCTATCTGACACTTGTCACAAGTTGAGTGCCAGTACTGTTCAAACATTTCTGTCTCAGACCCATCTGTTTCTGAATTCCAGTAGGCAAACTGAAGGTGCAGCACACTTGAAGGACCTCAGAAGTGGGGAAAGGAGAGAGAAGAGCAAAGAAAGCAATTCACAGGAAATGTTCAGCTGCCTCTTAAGTGAGGCAGCATGCTATCCTCACGCCTCTGCTATTAACAACAGATGTTTACCTTTGGGATTGCCTGCACAGGCAAGCACAGAAAGTTGCAAGTGGATTCTGCCCAGGGTGCACACTGGCAAATAATCCTAACCAAAAGAGGTAACAGGAGAGGGGCAAGTCCCCACCATCCCCCAGAACAAAGGAACAGTTTACCATGGAAGTGCTATGGAAATGTCAGAACGAGCTAAGATGTTTCACAAGTTCCCTTGTGAAACACTCCAGTTCCTCAAGTGGGTGCTGCCAAATCCACTTCTGTGCTTCACAAACTGAATTAAAACCAGAAATATTAACCAAAGAGGTGATTAATTTTCTTCTTCCAAATATTAACCTCTGAAATTTTAATATAGGTGAAAAGATTACACCAGCTAAATGATAGGTGAGGTTTAGTGCAGCAGAAGGACTGGAAAAAAGTAAGACTTGTAGGTTAAGATATAAGCAGTTTAATAACATCAAAAAGGAAGGGGAAATAATAATAAAAAATATACAAGTGATGCACAATGAAATTGGTCACTACCCGTGATCAATGCCAGTCCCCAATCAGTGTTTCACCAACATTATTCTCATCCTAAATGCAAAATACCACTGTACCATCTACCAGGAAGAACATTAATTCTATTCCAGCTGAAACCAGGACAATATTCCCTCTTTACTCTAAACTATATATGTCATGCCCAAATCCCACACTTCCCAATATATCCTGACTAATCATCATCACCTTTCCTGCCTTTTGATACACACACACAAGTATAGTTTCCTTAGTCTATAGATAATCTTGTAAATTAATTTAGTCCATGAGTTTAGGCTTCATCTGTCACAGAAGTCTTTCAGGGCAGGAAAGATGATATGTGATGCTGGATGCTGAAGCCAGTTCTGGTTCTGTCACTTCTGAGCATGTCTGTTTCTGTCATTACTGAAATTTTATTGATTTCATCAGAATTAATTTTTCATTAATCCAGATAAATCTTACTGTAATAACATTGATATCACATATAGCGATCATAGTGGAGATGAAATACAGTATTATGCAGCAATTAATATATTACAATTCAAATAATAATCCAGTCTTAGTCAAAATCAAATCGCCTTGAGGTCCACATCAGAGTACCCAATCTCCTGCATACCCACCAAGTGTACCCAGGTCCTTGAGCAAAAGAAATCCTGCGGATGGCTTTGCCACTGCCTGAGGAAGGAATAACCCAGAGTGACTTCCCCAGCATATTTTTATTGTGCCTTACAGGAACTTTATCCCTTTCTATAGTACATGAATGCTTATTGGGCGGGACAGCTCAATTGGCAGATCACCTAGTGTTGACTAACAAGGAGGCTTTTGCTAAATGTGCATTCCAATATTTGAAGGCCCCTCATTGCCTTCACTATAGTGTTGAGTCAGTTACACAATTTGATTTTCCCTCACTTGGGTGGATCTTGTTTGGTTCCACAGACCAGTGTGTCTAAGTGGAATAGCAAGTGACTGACAGTGTGCCCCCATAATCTAAGGGATTAGAATCTTCATTCTCTCTCTATCCCTGTCTTCCAGCTCAGAGGGCTGTGTAACCCATTAACATTGGTCTTACTATTAAAAACTCAGGCAAAGAAGGCATTAAGTGCCTCAGCCTTTCTCTCATTCTCTCACAATTTTTAGTCCCCATATCCACTAAAGAATGAGATTTTCCTTAGCCCTTTTTTGTTGCTGATGTATTTGTAGAAATATTTTTTATCATCTTTTGTATCAGTAGCCAGAATAAAATTCTAGTTTTTAAATTTTTAAATTCTAGTTTAGTGCTTCTAATTTTCTCCCTGCATAACCTCCCAACAACATCCTTGTAGGTCTTCTGATTTGTTCATCCCTTTTTCCAAAGTGCATGAATAATCCTTTTTTGCCCAGGTTCCAGCCAAAACTCCCTGTTCAGTCAGGTTGGTCTTCATCCCTGCCAACTTGTTTTATAGCATCAGGGATGGTCTGCTCAATGCAGAGCCCAGATGCTCTGCTTCCGTTGCTGTAATCAACCCCACAGGGGGTTTGCCAACATCCATGAGTCAGTAGAGATAAAACACAGTCTGCTTTTCTCAGTCAGCAAAGTCTAAAGCCAGCTGGATGGCCTTCCCTTAAGCAAATTGGCTCTATTCTCCTTCTGCAGCAGTTTCTGGGACTTGTCACATAGAACTCCCTCCATACAGCAGTTTTCCACTTCTGATGATTTCCTGCAACAGCACCAATCAGTGAACAGGGCATATTGCTTCTCATTTTCTGGTAGTTTATTATACATTTGGACATTGTCAGCACACTTCACCTCCTCCTCTGGCAATACTTCAAAATCTTTGCTTCTGTCCAGTTCATGATCTCTCTCCAAGATTTCTGGGCAACTGAGGTTTCCTAGTTGAGCCTGCTGTATGATCTTGGTCCTTTTTAGTATCCAGCCCAGCACTGGCAGTTAGGATGCCAAGAGGAGCTGCTCTTCATTACCAGTTATTTCCAATTCAACTCAAACCCTTTCTCAAGCTGACAGTACCTCTATTTCAGTTGAAGTATAATGGACTTCATGTCCCCAAATCCCAAAATGTAGTGTTTAACCTCGCGTCTCCCCTGGTGCTTTCTAGCAGAGGCAGCTGGTAGAGCTATTCTCCCTGGCTGTGGTATAGAGCATCCTGCATCTTAGCTTCACCAACTGACCAAAGGTTACTGCAGGATCTCCTGTCTGATTGGTTCAAACTTGTTGTTGCTCAGGGTACCATTTGAAATTTGAAATTGTTCTTTTTTTTTGGGATCACTGGATAAAGTGAGGTTACAATCAGGTTGAAATTTAAAGGATGCATTTCCCAAAATCACAGAATAGCTAAGAGAGCTTGTGCTTCCTCTCTGCTAGTTGGTGGAGATGTTATTTTGTTGATCACATCCAATGGGATTTGTGATGTTCACCTTGATGTTGTGTGCTAACAATTTTATTCATAAAAATTAGATGTCCTGTGCAGATCCCTTGAACTTACTTCACTTTGTGGCAAAACCAGACCAGCTTTCAGAAAAGTTTGGATTATTTTCTTCCCTATTCCAAAAATTCCTGTTTCTGCATTGCCTCTTACAATCATATGATCAACGTACTGCAGGTGTTCCAGAGGTTCAGTCTTTCCCAGTGCACGGCAGATAGTGGGGTTGTATTCCCACCCCTGGGGCAGTTGATTCCAGGTGTACTGGACATCCCTCAGCTTTGGTTAACTGTCCTTCCTGTTTCCTCTTCAGCTTCTGGTGCTCCCTAGTCTCTTCACTAGTGGTGCATCATGAGAAGTTTAAAAGTCCTTGACGTAGCGTAAGTGCTGCTCAGCAACAACTAAAAGATGAGTGTGTTACTCACATTATTCTAGTCCTAAATCCAAAACACAGCATTGTACCAGCTATTAGGAGGAGCATTAACTCTATCCTGACTGAAACCAGGACAATGATCCTGCCAGCTAAACTGTGTGTTTTCTTCCAAACCTTGGTAGCTGTTCAAGTCCACTTTGAGGGAAATGCTTTTATGCAAAAACATTAGGGTAAAGGAGCAGGAAAAAAATTAAATAGCTTTATTTTAAAGACAATTCTTAAAATAGCAGAATTCCATTAGCACATCCAAAAGAGCAATCTGAAAAATATTAGAGCAAAAACATCAGACAGAATGTGTTCAGAGGCATCAGATGGACACCTCAGCAAAATATATATACTTTAATCTTCTTAGTGTCTCCAGGAAAAAAACTAGTAGCTGACTGTTGATATAGTGCTAATATTTTCCAGACTGACAATAGTATTAGTACCAATCCTTACTTCCATCAGTAACTTCATGTGACTAAAGAGACAGAAACATTTACTGAAATGGACACATATGCATCATCCTCACTGCCAGCTATGCTTTAACCAAGTTTTGCCATTAGAATAGTACTTATTTTTACATCCTAACTCAGAAACATAAAAAAGTACAAGCATGTCATCAGTATGCCTCAGGCTTCTTTACAGAATTGAAAGGAACAGTCATCTCAGCAAAACTCTCTTTTTCTTCCTCCTATTGATTTTTTATTTTAAGAAGCAACAAAAAGCAAAGCAATTTTTCATTCAAAGTATGGTGCCCTGCCTCAGTTCTCAGATGATATTTTAAGCTGTGCCACTGTTTCTTGTGTTTTAGTACATCTCAGTGAATCTTCATAGCACTAACACAGAAATGGGAACTTCACAACAGGTCTGATGCTTTACATCAAGCATACAGAAAAATGAAGAACAATTATTTTATGTCCAGATAACTTCAAACACAAGAAAATATAGTTTCTTATCTCATGTCTTTGCAGCATAAGTCTCTCTCTAATGTGAATGAAAATGTAAGATGGCATGATTAGACAGGTTTTAATAGGAAAAAAAATTGTGGTTCACACACAGAAAACACAGAGGGGGCAGTGATGATTAGAAAATTGCAGCGTAACAGAAGAGGAGTTTTGTTGCTACAAGCTGTCTGCATGTGTCCCCAGAATCCTAAATCCCTCAAGAACTTATAAACATTCAAAAAATACATTAAACATATTCTTTTTAATTCCTCCTTATTTTCTTCTTTCTTTCTTTCTTTCTTGCTTGCTTTCTCTCTCCCTTTCTCTCTTTGTCTCTCTCCATTTCTCTCTTAAAGATATTCAGGGTTTACTTTTACTAGTAAAAATATAATGAACAAAAGCAATGTCAAAAAGTGAGTGAGACTAAACTTATTCTTAAGTCATGGCTGTATTTAAAAATCTGAAAGAATTGTAGCACATGCTTATTCAGCATTGTCTGTACAAGCCTTCTATAAATATGACATTTAGTATGTCTTTTGAAATATTCTCTCATGTATATATTAAAAGGACACATTGTATTCAAAATTAAAATTATTAATTTGGATATGAAAAATTAAGAGAAAAATTATGGTAATGAAATTGCCCACTACAATTTATTCTGTAATATAACTTGAAAAAAAGCTATTCTAATGAATATATGGTCATTCAGCAGACATCTACATCAGCATAAGCTGTGACAAAGATCTACTTCCTTCATACCACAGAACAATATGGATAATGCAATAACAGGAATTTTAACTGCTCAATAAGTTGAACAAAGCATGACAATGAGACTTTATGAAAGAAATACTCATCACTTGAATAAAGAATTGCAAAAAACAGGAAAAATGCTGAAAATGACATATTATGGTAGGGCAGAACAGACATCACATACTATGGGACAAAAAAAAAAGGACAAAATGCCAAACTAGATTTGTGGATATATATTCTGCTCTTTAGAATGTGAGAGCATGTGTATAAACACTGAGGCCTGATAGAAAATTGCAATTTGTCAACAACTGCTGACAGCTTCGCACAAGAACATAAAAAGCAGCAATTTTTTGTCCCTGTTAGCAAGATTATGGAGGATTAGAGCAAGAAAAGAAAACACGCCTTGCTGGAAAAATATTATGTAATTTTTTACATGTAGGACATTCTAACTGCAGGCCTTTTTAAGAACTTGCTAAGGTAAATTCACCCTCACAACTTTAGAAATTTACTACAAACCCTGACAAAATAATTCTGATTCAAGGCAAACTTGCTTTGTTGACTCTAGGTGAATGTCTGCTAGGGGCTCATTGAATTCAACAGGGTAAATCACAAACAAGAAAAGGTAGTGAATCTAAGTCTTGCGAATAGCCACTAATTTTAAAATATAATTTTGTTTTGATGTTTTGATTTTAAGTGATGGGATGGATTGCGTTTGCTTTGAACATGTGTTTTTCTGTCCCAGAGAGTCCCTTCAAGAACCAAGCATGGGTGCCCAAGAACAGCAATGGCTGTCAGGCTGTTGTCACCGAGCTGAGGCCAGGCCCACTGCATAGAGTAAATGAGCAGGAGAACCCTGACCTTAACATCTCCTTGGTTTTCTTTTCCTAGCAGCGGATAATGTCCACTGGCTTTACATCACAGTGTGCTATCCCTTACACTACAATGAGCCCCAGTTTTCCTGCAGGATTACACATGAGATTAAGTAAGTGGCCTCGTTAATTAAGGCACACAGCTGTCATATACTCCTTAACTTCTGTGTGCAATTAAAAGAAACCCTGCCATCCAACACAAAACCTTTGCATAAATATACCTACAGGATTTATCTGTGTATAGACTTGAAACAAAAGGTATGAGGTCTATATTGCACAAAAATCATGTTGAATGTGAGGATGTTGCTACCCCAAACAGTTGCAGAATGCCAGGCAGACTCTGCTACCACCCATAGCTTAGGAAAACAGGACCAGTCCCACCTGAGCTGCTAAAAGTGCTCACTGCCTCTTAGCTGGGGCAGTGACATACCCAACACTGTAGGGCAATACTGAATCCTCAGGTCCTTCTTTAAATTCTTTATAAGTCTTTTGTTTGAGTTCACAGGTAAACATAAATTAAAATTCACCAGAAAACAACAGACTGAATGATATAATCAAAACCCAGCACTGTTGTAACATCTTTAAGTATTTTGTGGTCTGCAGCTCTCTGAATGGCTACTTTTTATCATGAATAAAAGTTTGCACTGTTTTTTATAATAGAAAATTAGGTTTCCTGGCTATCACTGACAAGAGACTAAATTCTTTTTGAAATAAGGAACGTGAGACAAAAGAGGAAGACAAATGTCTGTTAAACTGGTTAAAAGGTAACCCAGCATGTCATACCTAACCCTCCTTTCTTCCCAGTAATAAATGACAACCTGATTTCTCTCTACAGTTCACACAGACAAAATTTGACCTGGAAATCTTTTGATCAGAAATGTGATTAAGATATAATGGGATTTCTTAGAGAACATGGGCATGACATGTTATGGAATGAAGTTTGAGTTATCCCAAACTAGGCCTAGGGTTTGGGCCTGCTGGGCCTCAGTTTTGGGATAGCTCAAACTTCATTCCATAACAAATCATGCCCATGTTCTCTAAGAAACCCTGTTACATTAAGATTGTTTTAGAATGAATTGGATTTAACCTGTGTCTTTTCTTTGCCTGATCCAAACTGCTCAGAGTTCTCCTGTGCCAGGAGCAAAAATTCCCCTGCTCTTCTTAAGGAGATGGCCCCCAAAAACAACCTTAACCTCTGTGGACACAGATTCTCATGCAAGAATGACTAACTTATCACAGCTGCCACCCAAACCTGCAGGTAAAAGAAAATCCTTAGTCACTGTATGATTTGACTGTAAAGATCTTTATGTGTCTAGAGCTGGGCTTCTGGCTCTGCTAAGTGTTTCAGCCTTGATGATTTGGAGCAGTCCAGCAACTGATCCAAACTTAAGGTTTATCAGAATTCAGAAGATAATTTATCTTGCGTCTAAGCTTCACCTGGCGACTGTGTACTCAGCATGTGCAAAAGAAAGCGCCAGACAAAAGACAATCCCCTTTCTCTTCTATTCAGTATCTGAATGGCTACAGATTTCACCTATGACAGACAGGATTCCATTAATTTTTAACCTTCTTAAGGAGACTTAAGACTTCGCTGTTGGGCAGTAGCGTACTCACTCTGAAATGAGTACTTAACATTTCTTCCTGTAATTGTTGTCAAATTTGTATGGAAAAGTTACACAAGAGGTAGAGAAAGCTGAAGTATGAGGGTGACACTGAAAGTTTAACAACACAAAAAAGCTGTTACCTGGAAACTTTTTCACTGAAAACTGATTCATGTTAAATGGGTAGTAGGAGAGGAACTGGAATGCACCACTATCGACTGTAACGGTTTGAAAAGGAAACATGATTCCCTTGCCACTGCTCAATATTGTTGAGAGAGAATTAGTTGTCATACTTTAGGAATATGCATGTGGGTGTGAACACTGAACACATGGAACAGGTCCCTTGCATGCCAGTTGAGTTGTGAAAGTGCCATCTTTAGCTCTCTAAGACTCACCCCTCCTCCAGACTTGCTCCCATAGGTAAGCACTGTCTTTCTTCCCTGTGGGAAGCTGGCCTTTGCAGACCCCATTCCTGAACAATTAAGGTTATATCAGTATTTTTCAGATACATGCAGCAATAGTAACAATAACACCCTCTGCCAGTGCTGTGCTGTTCAGGAATATTTTCCAGAGACACCACAAGGGTTGTGCACACACAGGATCGATTTCCTTTGGCATAGCCTCATGCAAATCCTCTGATACAATATATAGACCCCAGGCAGCAAGGCTGTGCCACTTAGCAGGTCAGGAAACTGCTGCCCTGTGTTTCATTGCACCCAGGCAGACATGTCCTAACTTGCTTATTATGTTTCATAATAAGCCAAATAATCCACTCGTACTTTTTAAATTCCATTAGGTGCTTGGCAGGAAGATGGTGTGGTTGACATGCAGGGACAGATGAAACTCAGGTGTCTGGAAGAATTACTCCCCTGAGCACCTATCATACCTCATTCCTTACAGGGGCAATGAAGGGGACATACTTTTACATATAATGCCACAATTCTTTATTTTTACATGAACGTTGTACATTGTTACAGTAGTATTTAGTGCAGACTGAAATTCTAAATTTGTCAAGTTTTTAACCATGCTTGTTTGCACACTTAAATGTCCACATCTAGTAAGGGGGCATTGGCCTCTGGGGCAGGTAGTGATCATGTCAGATGGTAATTGTGTTAGCCATCTTCTATAGCTGGCTGACACATGAAACAAGATTTGCCTTTATCAGTGACTATTTTGTCCTCACAGGTCCAGTCCTTAGATATAGCCCGAGCTAATGAATGACTTTTCAAAACTTAGCTAACATACCAAGAGTTAGGGGGAGGGCTGAAAAGCAGAATATAGCTAAACCTCAAAGGTTTGATAACCCATAGGGTTTATCTGGAAGGAACTTCCACATTTATTTTTCTTATTACTATGTTGTTGGTGTGCTTTCAGATGATAAGGCAGTAAACACTGCCAAGAACCTTACACAGTTCCAATGGAATTCAGATTGCAACTGGTAAAGCAAATCATTCATAATCACACTGAACTTTTCAGTGTTGTCTGTACTGATGTCATTTTCCACATATAAGGCAGTGGAAAAAGTCAGAATATAATTATTTGAAGTAAGCTGACCATGTCACATTATATCTTCTGTGAAGTAAGGTTTAATCAGCTCCTCTGTGCCAAGACTAACGTTTGTAAGTGCAAAAAGAAGTTATATATGCACAAAACATGTCAGCTGTGCAACCACTTGTTGTGGGAGGAAGGCAGCACAAATTTTGGCAGCTCTCTTTAACAGCTGTTTTGACTATTACATATTAAGTTTGGAAAATTTGCCTTTGAAAGCATTCTAGACTGACAACTACTCTATGAACCAGTTGGAAAGCAATTATACACGACAGTTAATAATTTTTCTTTTTATGTTTTATTTCATGGGTTTTGCATTTTGCTTTATTAATTAAAATAAATTTTTCTCTGGGGCAAAAGTCCCTACATCCCAAACAATAATTGAAGTTTACCCAAATGTTTTCAAAAAGCTGTTTCTAAATATTTACATCAGAAAACATCCTAAATACCCCCTATATACCTCCATACTTATAAATAATTTTTGTATTATTGAAAATTCAGAGTCATAAAATAAATAGTCACCTTTACCTCAGAATATTTTGATCCTTACCATGAATTTAATACTTCTGCAAATCAAAAATAGTTTCCAAGGTGAGTGCAGGACCATGATACATGGTTTTGCAGTTTTTAAAATGTCCTACATTATGTGACTGCAATTTCAGCAGATTGCCCCTCTCTACTATTACTGCACTCTCACAGTACATAAACATTTGCAATAAAGTCTACCCGTCAGCATACAGTACTATAACAGAGTGGAGAACAATGTGTGCAGCTAGGATACTTTGAAATGCATTTTATATCATCTGTAATCTCATTAAACCTGAACAAAATGTCATAATAGCATGGGAATGGTATGGAAGCAGTTCGATAGTTTTGGCTCTGAGCTCATAAAATGCAGTCTAGTAAAAAGAACGCTTCTGACATGTTCTGACATGATGTTAACACAATTACAAGCATCACAGTATATAGAGATAGGAAAGTGGCAAGTTGAAAAAAATTTGCTTTTTTTTTCCCTGGAGGAATCAGGCTGGTTTTTCTCTTCCTGCCTTTGCTAAAATTGTTTTTGGAAATTGCTGTGAGACAAAACCTCCTTTGATTTATCCTCAAAGGAAATAAACATCCAGAAAAACCTTCTTAGCCAAAGAGTAAGTCATTCTATTACTTGCTTCAAGCACGTCCAACTGCGGATCTTGGAGATGCTTAAAAATCACAAAGTAGAGAATAAACGTGTTTAGTGCATTCTCCTGCCCTGACCACAAACACTGCCCCTGTGTTGTGGCAAGCCCTTCTTGCTTTTACAACTGCCTTGTGTGGCTGTGTGAAGCCAAAGTGCAGCCCTGGCACAGATCTGCCAGTTCCTATTAGGGTCGTTTTCCTCTCCAACAAAGGAAGATCTGTGGCACGCGTCCCTGTGGCAGCCATGGGATGCTCAGATGTCCCACTGGCAGAAAGCAGCTGCATCACCACTGAGCATTTCTCCTGATGAGTCTGCTCAGTTTTCTGCATGAATAAAATCAAACATGGCAGATTAAAGCCCCTTAGTTGCTATTTCTTTCGTATTGGAGGCTAAATATTGCAGTGATGACAAACACTTTTCTCTTTCCTCTAAAAGACCAGATTTAAGGGCCAAGCTGTCTTTATTCTCATCTACGCAAAAGTTTCTGTCAGCAGTGAGGATAAGATATAATATAATAAAAATTATAATCTATGAAAATTATTATATATATGTGAAATATAAAAATGAAATGTGAAGATAAGTCTCTACTTCAGCATGGTAAGAGGACTTGCCAAATGATGTCACATAGTAGTGCTCTTACAGATACTATTTTATTGTGTTCTTCGACTTTTTAGTTGTATCTGAACCAAGTTGCTACTGCATAGAAACTAAGAGAGATTTTTATGGACACACTGAAGTGACAAGCAGGGACAATGATAATTTGTACTGGCAAATGGTGTTTGAAACATCACTCCATTACCATATTATTATATATGCATCTGCAGGCATCCCTCTCCCCATCTTTCACATAAGTCTTTATCCTCTCCCTCCTGACACATACTGTCCCCAAAACCACAGTTCTGATGTAAATATTCTGCAGTCAGGAGAATCCCAGACCACAGCTCAATAAACTGATTTACAGCAATATCCAGTAAG
Source organism: Cisticola juncidis (assembly GCA_013400215.1). Taxonomy (NCBI): domain Eukaryota; kingdom Metazoa; phylum Chordata; class Aves; order Passeriformes; family Cisticolidae; genus Cisticola; species Cisticola juncidis. Next base: position 1,131,653 of record VXBR01012335.1, read on the forward strand.
CAGTTCTTGATTAAATTTTTATATTTAGTTTGGTTTTTCTCATGGACTACAAGTTTCACAAATTATCAAGCTGAGGAGGCATTCAAACTGGTAAACTTATTCAGATAAAATCTGGTTAATAACTTTAGTCAAAATATTTAAAAAATTATGCTTTTTTATGCATTCAAAACAAACAAAACAACACAAAATTTTAAAGCAAAAAAATTCCGCAAAACTCACTAAATTTAAATTGTTCAATTGACTACAATTACTGGATTAAAACATTCCTTATTTTCATTTTTCTATTAATTACAAATGCAAGTCTAGTGAGCAGTAATCAATATCTACAAAAAATATTTGTACTCAGTACCTGACAATACAAGATGATACATAATATATCTTTAGCTTAAGGTCTAGTTTCACTTCTTTAAGCTTTTCGGGGCAGACAACTAAAAATTCTTTGAACGTGATTTTTTATTTTCTCACGACTTTGTGATCTACTTGCCTTCCCTAGAAACGTTCAACAAAATGATTTCAGAATTTCCACCTCAAATTTTGCAATGCTTTTAAAAGTTTTCTGTTACATGTGAATGATCATAAAACTTTTGAAAGACAATATACAGTTTACAGAATACCTTTCTGTAGACTTAGAATTTACGTGCTTTATGGTTATGCAATGGAATGAAATCTTAATGGTTTGCAAATGCCAGGAGGTTTCCACTTCCGATGCACAGTCACACTTCTCAGCAATCAGACACAATAATAAATAGCATATTTTCATCACTCTTTCAATGCATTCCTCAAGGGAAATGAAGCTTTATATTCCTACTTTAAAGATAAGGGAATTGAGAAGAACCCATTGGGGCAACAGAGTTGCCCAGATCATCACCCTGCAGTGTGGACTTCAGGCAAGCATGAACATCTCATGGCACAGGGGTTCCCCAGAGCTCTGGGTTCCTCCCCATGCTCCTCTCACACTGAGGGATCTCAGTAATGTGAATGCTCACATGGTGGCTCAGAGCTTTGCAAGAATTTCCCTGTGTTTGCCTGCATGACAAAAATACACTGGGGTTCATAGAGTGCAGCACCCCTGCAGCCTCAGTTTATTTTTAGACAGCACAGAAACAGTACATGTAAGTTAATAATTTTCAAAAAGCCATTTTTGGTTATTGCTTCATTTTAAATAGGTCATGTTCAGGATGCCTTCAAAGGAAATTTTTTAAACCTAAAGACAAAGTACCTCATCAATTCAATGCAGACATGTCTCTGGCAAGCTATCACACCCAGATTAGAGTTCCCAGAAAGAGAGAAGTGCCCTATCCCTCTCTGTGCTCAGTGTATGCACACATCACCTGGAGCAAGCTTCACTGCACCGCTCTGTAAATCGAAGGAGGCAGGGGGGTTCTAAGGCAGGAAGGGTTGTTTTGAGTGAACACTTCTTCCTGACTGAAGGGAGGTGAGTAATCAGAACTTTGTCTAGAAGAACAACTTTGCTCATTCAAATAAATGAACCCTCCAGGCTATTCTAACTTCTGCCAGGAACTGATTCATCCATCGACAGGCTTTTGAATCCGGGTAATGAAATTGCAATGAAAAGAGAGAAGTCTCAGTGTTTTTTTTAAAAAAAGAGAGGGCTTTTTTCCAAGTTTTTCCCTCTCCCATTCTCTTTTTGCAAAAGAGCATTACGCCATGGAACAGCAACCGAACTTCTTAATAGCATTAGACAGATGTCTCCAGACAGGATTTTTTTTTTGTCTTCTTTTAATCATAAAGCATATTTTTTTTAAATTAAATACACTTCTGAAATAGGCATAATGTTGCAGGTAAAAGCTGAAGAAAAGGAGATGCCCTGCTCCAAAATTTGATAGTATTGAAAACGATTTTGAAAATTTCAATAATTTATTTAGGTCTAACCATGCACCATGTAAAATTAAAATCCATAAAAATGATTTCTGGAGTCAGATCATTGTTGACTACTATGAAGAAAGTATGTACATAAAATATGCTTTGTGCAAAATAATCAAATTAAGGTATCAAATAAAGGTATCCCTAGAAGAAGGGAACCAAAGGACTGATGAGTATTTTTAAAATCTTTTTTCTGTATTAAAAAATGTTGTGTTAACTCTGATGGAAAAATCTTGTTATTTTCAATGCCAGGGGAAGAGGAGCAACATAATAAAACCTGTAAAGAGAACACCATATGCAGGTATTTCATCATCATGAGGGCAATGATTTATTTGAAACAGAAATTAATTTTTGACTCATGTAAACCAATATGCTTTGCTTTTAATGCTGTAAACTACATTACTTAAAACAACAATCATATTAAACATTTTGATGGATCTTGTTACCTGACTTTTACAATTGCAGCACGTGGAGTGAGTTGAAAAGTGCTATATGCATACCAAGACTGTAAGGTCCATGAGAGCAGAACCTTATCATTTCTAATAACTATTTTGGTGGGATTCTCTCTCATTATAAGAACATTTTGAGTCACACAAAGCATTCAAGCACTTCAAAATGATCACTGAAAATTCATTGTTATTATATTTGCATTCCTTGTAAGGGAAGTCAAAATTGAAGAATTATTTTTCTAAAGCTTTCAGTCATTTGATTCTGCCTAAAGAAATTCAGTTAGGAGTGCATTCACATAGGGATGTGTCCAGGCACACTCAGCACACAAACATTCCAAAGGATGTTTTCATTCCTCTGGTCAAGTATGTGTAAGTAACTGCTCTGTATGTATCTCATTTTCACAGCCCAGTAGGAATACCGCAGTGAGTCTTGGGCATGTCTCATCTGGTACACAAGCACATACCGAGTATCAATGTGAAGATAAGCTGCCAGTTACAACCTTTCCTAAGCACCTTTTAGACTTCTCTCACATTTCAAAAGCAGCAATGGCTGAGGGCAAGGAGCTGGTGGAACAATCTGATGTCCTCTCTGTGGACTTTATCAGTTCTGCATGCAATGCTTCAATAGCCATTTGTCCAAGTTTAGCAGATTTCAGAAACACAGCAAAGAAACTGCAGGCAGTGTCATACAGCTTGCAAAACAGGAAAGTTGCTTAGGTCATCTATGCACTGGGCAGCTGTAGTGACTCACAAATCTTCATTGCTTTGTTTACCAGGAAAGTGGATACCTCGGGGTGCTTAAGCCTGGCACACACAGCTTGTGGAAGCAATGAGCCACTATACAGCCCAAGAAGGCCTTTGCTTTTGAAAAAACAGCCTTATGTACACAAACATGCAATTTCAGTGTCCCAGCGTCTAGGACACTCTGATACTTAAAAAAGAGTCAGAGCACCTTCTTCATTTTTTCTCCAAGCTCTAGGAAAGCAAATTGCAACAGAAGTTTCTCTGTAAAGTGACTAATGGAAAGAGTGTCTGGCATTACAAGGGCATAAGTGTATAGGATTTATTAATTGTTATTAAGTACTGACATCACTGACCCATAATATTTAGGTCGCCCAGACAGTCCTAGCACTCTCTGAATGTTAGTGCTACCTTTCTTTTATTCAGATTTTATAGCTAGGGTTAGGCTCCAGATACCTAAAGATCTGAGATTAAAATTGTAAGTTGTTCAAAATAATTTCTTCCTCAGTGAACATTTTTAAAAAATATTTACTCTATTTTTCCAGTTTCTGAACTTACAGAAATTGTTATTTAGTTCTTGACAGAAGAAGTTATTACCCTGCATTTGAATTCTCAGAAAAAAAATTGTTTGGTGTAACCTTCTTGCTCTCCTACTTTATTCCACCAGAAAAATAATTTAAAAAAAACTTTAAAAGCATCTTTATTCTTGACTTTTCATTTACAATTGTTTTACTCTTCCTATATTCAAAGAACACAAAGCAAGAGAATCTATTTGATTATAATACTGTAATATTCTAAAATACTCTTTTAATGCTTTACCACATATTTACATCCTAGAACAATTTTCCTAAAAGTTTCTTTTTTATTCTAAACAATGTAATTGTCAAAAATTACTTTTCTATATATTGTCAGATGCTAATCAGAGAGGAGAACATTTAAATTACATTTTCTGTCATGAAAGGGAACTACTTGAATGGTATTTAAAACCCTGATAATGAACTGTCATTTTCATGTCAATTAGTGGCTACAACATATATATGAAGCTAATATTTATAAAGCATACATAGATTTAATTAATAAATTCCCAGTTAAAAACCAGAATTATATATTCCTCATGCAGAGAAGAAAATAAACTTTCAGTAACAGCTCCAGAATATTTAATATTAAATATTAACTCTTACTTACCTATATATGCCTTAAAACTTCTGAGTAATCTATAGATTTATTTAGCTCAAAATATACCATTCAACATCTCAGGCAAGAACTAATTCCTCTGGGCTTATCCTTTTTGATAAGTCTCTGATTTTGTCTCCTGACAATTCAGGTAAAATCACGGGCCTAATAACACATTTTACAAAACTCTCTAGGGATTTCAATGAATCTACGTATGTTAATTGCCAATCTGTTCATTCACTCTTGGAAAAAAATCCAAAACTATTCTATGTCATTGTCATGACATGGATCTCAAACCCATCAGTGATCTCATCTTTGACAGAAATCATGTCCCAGCCATGGCAGGCTGCCTGGCTGCTGTGAAATGATGCAGCTGTGTAGTGGTGACTTCCCAGTCTCAGCCAAAGCAGCTCTGAAGGAGTGCAAGATAAAGCACCACGTGTGAAAGTGAAGGTGAGACACCTTGTTTAGCACTGCAAAAAAAAAGACTCACAGAGAGTGGGTAAAAACTGGACTAACCAATGTTATTTGAGCCAAGAGAATAGAAGTAAGAGCTATGAATTCACCATGCCATTTGTTGGCATGCAACATGAGGTGATGCATGGTGCTTTGTTCTCAGGAAGTAAGGTAGGGAAATATATCCTACTATAGCACTGCTTTTTCAGTCAGAAGTGTGATTTTTTTTTTTTTTTTTTGTGCCCAACACTCTGAGAATTGTGGTTTTAGGAAAAGGAAGGAATAAGTTTCTGGCCAGATAACTGTTGTAATTGTAAGAACCTGTATCAGGTAGGGTAATTTTATAAACTGTTTTACATGGACACATTTATCTTTCTTTAATCTTAAAATAACAGCCCTATAAAACAAAGGGACTTTTCATCCTCCCCCCTGTGGCAGCTGAAGGACACCTGGTAGTAATCTTTACAGAAATGAAAACATACCTTTTCCTTGTCTCTGGTTAGCCAGGCAATAGTGTTGCATTTTTCTTAGCATGGCTGTGGGGAGATAAAAGATGTGTGTGATTTTAGGACATTATGAGCCAATTATTCAGAGACTATAAAAGAAAATGTTCATCTGAGTGCATTATACGGGTTATGGATGTCACAAAAATTACATACTCATTTAGATAAGTAGTGGAAACAAACTGATTGCAGCAGTGGAGTGACATTTTTAAACATTTTACATTTTTACCATGGACTACTGACAACTCTGCAATGATCACTGAAAGAGGGTGCCTCTTCCAAGCATATCCCAACATATCTAGGTCAAATATCTTACATGGACATGACCTACACGTACTCCTGGAAGGCTAACAAGGACAGCAGCTTACTGAATGGCTCAAGTGTTTCTTTTGAGTTCAGGATGGAAACAACAATAGCTACAGGAGGCCTACAGATAGGGATGAGGGTGAGTGAAGAGGGATCCAGAATGGCCAAAGGTCACTACAGCCTGCCTTGGGCCCTAACAGAAAGGGTGCAATACTCGTGATGGGGATCCTGTGATGTGATGACTTGATAATTAGCTAAGTGCTTGGTTCCCCGCCCACCATTCCACAACCTACACTAACTAGCTTTGCAATTACATCCACTCCTGATCATATTCCCCAATAACCTTTATGAGGAATGAAAAATGCCATAGCATTTGAAAAGATCTGCACCTACTTCTGTAAGAGGTTTCTAAAATATTTCCTTTCCCTTCCTATAACCAGCTGGTTACTATCTATAGGGAAGTACTATCATTTCTAATCATACATTCTCTTTCTTCCATATTCTGTAGGGATCAAATGAAAGTGGAAGGAAGTGCATAATCTTAGGACAGAAAGACTTTTTTTTGTTTTTGGGTTTTTTTCACTGTCCAATAATCAGAGAGACACTCTAGAGTGTTTTTTAAGTTACTTGTCTCTAGTTGCCCATTTGAAAACTTTGTCTTTGTTGCCCTAGATAAAACATCCTGGGATGCTGGCTTCCATATATTTACTTCATGAGCTAACACTTCATCCTCTCTTTCACACTCATGTGTCTTAACACAAGGCATGTACAGCACTCACAACAAGATTACTGTCATGAAGAACTTTTCAGACTTTTGGCAGGAAGCTCAAGGACAGGGACATAGAACTTGGGAGGGTTGTTTTACACTCTGCAGAAAGGATATGCAGAAAGCTGCCCAGCAGAAGAGGACCTGGGGGTGCTGTGACAGCGATTGAACATGAGGCAGGCTGTGCCCAGGGGGCCAAGAAGGCCAAGGGCATCCTGGCCTGGCTCAGCAGTGGTGTGGCCAGCAGGGCCAGGGCAGGGATTGTCCCCTGTGCTGGGCACTGCTGAGGCCACAGCTCGAGTGCTGTGTGCAGGGCTGGGCCCTCAGTGCAGGAAAGGCACTGAGGGGCTGCAGGGAGTGCAGAGAAGGGCAGGGGAGTGGGGAAGGGTCTGCAGCACCAGGGCTGTGAGGAGCAGCTGAGGGAGCTGGGGGTGTTCATCCTGGAGAAAAGGAGGCTCAGAGGGGAACTTACAGTTTCTACCACTGACTGAAAGGAGATTGTGCCTGGTTGGGGGTTAATCTTTTCTCCCAGACAACAAGCAATAGAACAAGAGGACATGGCCTCAAGCTGTGCCAAGGAAAAATTTAGATTGGATAGGATGAAGAAATTCTTCACAAAAAGAGTGCTTAATATTGGAATGTTCTGGCCACTATCCCTGGGGGTGTGTAAGTAAAGACTGGATGTGTCATTTAGTGCCATGGTCTATTTGATATCGTGTTGTTCTATCATAGGTTAGACTTGATGACCTTAACAAGTCTTTTTCAATCTAAATGGTTCTGTCAAGTTTTCCTAAAAGTTGACTGAAAACCAGCCCAGGTAAGAACAAAAGAAAGTGCCAGTTTCAGGTGGTTTTTGATGAAAACTTCAGAACTATTTAGGTTGGAAAAATTCTGTGAGATTATTTGTCCAACCTTTGACTGATCATCTCCTTATCAGTTAGATCATAGCACGAAGTGCCACACCTAGTTTTTTCTTGAGCACTTCCAGGGGTGGTGACTCCACCACTTCTGTGACCACCATTACAAAGATTAAGAACCTTTCCACGAAAAAATTCTTCCTGATTTCAAGCCTGAACCACCCCTGGAACAGCTTGAGGCTTTCTGCTCTTGTTCTGTCCTTTTTCAGTCCAAAAATCACAGACAAAACCCAGGAGAGAGCTTTTCAAAATCCAGCTGACAGGCCAAAGTAAAAATATTTGTAAACGAACTCTGTCCATTTTTATGTATAGCAGCTAAGCATCTTGAACCCTCTTCCTAAACTGTTCTAACAAAGAATGAATACTGACGCAACTTCAGCAGATCGGGCTGCGAGATAAGTGTGCTCTTGGAGCAGCTGACCTTTTCAGAGAGCCAGTCAGCCAGAAGATGAGGAGATATGCAGCCCATTCACATCTGCAGGGTTAATGTGATTTTCATACACCAGCCTGTATTAGGGAAAGATGCAAAACAATGATGTGTCTTAGCAACTGTAATTTGAGCATGACTGCATATACATCTATCCTGAGTTTTACAGCAATCCCTCTTGGTTTTGTAGTGGGCAGTGCCATAAAATGGAATAAATTTGGGCTGGGTTTTTAATCCATTTTCTTGAGACTTTTTGTTAATTTTTTTGACAGATGTCATAAACCATTTAAAATATGTGCATGAATCAAACACATGTGTGTGTATATATATACACAGACACTCACATACACACATATATATATACATAAATTTTAGCCTTTGCACAATTTTAAGGGTTAAAAACAATAATGAAATGCTTAGCTGTACCTTTTTATTGACACAATTCTTCCTGTTCCTATGACTAGTTTCCTCTAAGGAAAATGTGACATGTTGGATGATTTCCCATTTTCTATTCAGACAGGAAGTATAAAGGCCAACCAGCATTTGGATTTTCTGCTAATCTTTAGTCACTAAAGAACACCTGCAGCCTAACTGTTAGATTATTCTGGTACTCAAGGTCTCTAACAAACCACATTGTTCAACAAAGGAAAAAGTTGACGTTACACCACCTGGCAACACAGGGAAAGCCCTGATTTTTATGTAGCAGTACAAAAGAGTCACACAAAGCAGAAGATAATCACAAAAACACAGTCATAGAATGATTTTAGTTGCAAGAGAATTCTAACTGTCATCTAGTTCAACCCCCCTGAAATGAGCAGGGATATCTTCAACTAGATCAGGTTGCTCAAAGGTCCAAGCAGTCAGACCTTGAATTTTTCCAGGCATGTGGCATAGATTAAGAAAAGAAGTCTGCTCTTCCTAACCAAGGAGGACAAAAAGTCGTAAAAAATTTAAGGACATTACATTGTGCTTTCATTACAGTCACAACAAAAGTGATACTACTGCTACAATCTGCAATAAGAAAGCAGGAGAGAACAAAATTTCCCTCCCATTTTCTTTTTCATCACTGAGTTGTGTAGTGTTGCACATATTAAGACAACATATCTCATTAGCTTTCTAATATAACGAGATGCTGTTGATATGATCAAATTGCAAACAAATTAAGGCAGAAAGAACCCCAGGTACTTAGGAATTCCCAGAACATCTCCACAAATGATTCCACACCACAGAGAATGAAATATTGAAACTGTTTGAACACTTAGGCAGATGTAGGATCTGTGGAGATACTAGTAATATAGAAGTGTACATATTACACACTTCAAAGCAGTTGACCACATTCCAAGGCAGGAATGTGTCTGGACCACACATTCATTTTATTTCAGTAGAATTTCATAGTTGTTGAGGTAATGCTTTTTTCTTGTGCCTTGCCAATAAAGTAACATCCAATATCAGCCACTGGTGGGTTTTCTGTCATACTTCACAATCTACAGACAGTCAATTTCCTGGAGTTTTTGTTCTTGCCCTTCACATCTCATTCAAAGATATGAACTCATTCCATCACTAGGGTTTTTATGACAGTCTGAATCAAATGATAAAGGTAATGCAGCACATTATTGCAGAATATCGGGACCAGATATTCTACAAGATCATATATTTATGATATTTGTACATATGATACACATATGATATTTGCCATACATATATGTTGTACAATTCTTCTACTACTTTTCTACACCTATATTGAACTACACATTGTTTCTTTTAAGATTCTGTGCTGAAAACATCTTGCTATCCTCAAATATGGGAAGAAAGTAATGGATAAATCCCATTAGAAGGAGGTGAAAATCTTTCAGCAGAAGTAGTGGGGGCTTGTTTGTTCAGAAAGATACATGAGATAAAAACAGTACTTTCCAAGGATACTGGTGACATTTTCACTCTTAGACAACACAGAAAGAGTGGGAAAAAATGCCAGGGTGATGTCATTTGCATGGGTTTCTGCTCACCAGTCAGCATGTGTGCAGAGGCTGACAAGAGAAAAATCTGACTGGATGGAGGGAAACTGCAATCAGCCCAAGGCCTTGCCTCTCAGAGGAAGGTTTCACAAAACATTTGAAGTATTTAGTAAAACTGCCATGTCTGAAAATAACTGAGGGTATAATATATAAATGGGTAAGATTTGTTCTTATTCCTCTCTCTCTGCAATTATCTCACTGCATGACTTAGCCACTCTGTAGTCTCACAGTGCCTCAAGTTACCTGCTCTGAAATGCAGAGAGAATGTTGGCCTTTTCTGAATGTGTTTCTTCACAGGTAAGTATATTTTCAGAACAGCTTGTATTGAAAGAACCAAGGCTCTTTCTAGACACAAACCAAACCCCAAAAAACTAATAAACACAAAACCCAAACAAAGAAACCCAAGGAGTTGCAAAGTTGTAACATCATTCCCAAAGAGGCATAATTATAGCTCTCTCTGATTCCCACCACAAGCCTGGTCTCAGTCTCTCCAGTGATTATACAGGAAGTCTTAATAGCCTGTTAAACATTGATACCTAATGCAGAAGACAATGGCTCTCATTTGTTAGGAACAGAAATTAAGACTTATTGCTTAAAGTCTGCATTCTTATGTAATATTTGTTTATCAGTGGTTCTTCCATGCATGTAGCCTTATTGTACCAATAACCATGAATTTATAGGTAAAATGTCCTCTTTAATTTTCAATCCTGATAGTGGTGAAGGATTAAAAAAAAAAAAAAAGAAAAGAAAAAGAAAAAAAATATCTCTCTGATGTCTGTTTCAGTTCTGACCCAAGGAGAATTCAGTTAGCTTTTACTCATTGTTGTGACCTCCTTTGATTTAGCTGTGCTCTTTCTCAGAAGTAGCTCCTCTGCTGGCCTTTGCAGCTGTGTTGCACATCACACCACTTCCTTCCAGGAGTCCAGGACATTATGCATTTTCAAATTTGCAGTGGTAAGTTTTGAACATACTTTTCTGGACACACAATCACAAAAGATCCAATATATGGTTCAAAATGTGGTCTTGATCCTGAACTCCATATTTGAGTACTGCTGCCAGTGAAGTCAGAGAAATTTTGTTAAAATAAAAATGTAGGTCGAGGTTTCTAGACTACAAACCTGTGTTTGGAAGCACCAGGATTTTATAAATATAAACACTTGTAAAAATATATATGCATGCATGCACGGGTTTTGTTGAGTAGAGGGAGACTGTCAGAGCTAGGACTTAGAATTAGTCCTAGGATGCAACTCCCACTGATTCAGTAAAAAAGCCCCTCCACCATTTTTCTGACTTGGTGGCAAAGGGGACATTTCACTGGTGTCAGCTGTTGTTTTACATTTGCCTTTAGCTGGCAGGTTAAAGCAACAGAAAAAAGAAAGCAAAGCCTCAAGGGACTACTGACAATTGGGGAGTGCAGGCAAACACACAGAAAGCAGCATCCTGACAGTATCTCACAAGGGAAGAAAAAGCAAATCTGCCAGCTGTTCCACAGAAATCTGTAGCCTCTAATGTTCCTTTTATGCACTCGCTTAATTCAAATGATACTCCACTTCCACTGAATGCAATATTTATTTTCAAATTTATATATATATATGTGTAGATATAGCCATTGTCTTTTGTGTAGACAGTTTTTTTCCCATTTCACTGAAATGCAACAGACCCTGTAAAAAGTAACTTTTCCAAATTTTGTTAAGTTCAGAAGACTGATTTTTAAGTCCATAACATCATTTTATTCAGTTCAGTAATTGCATTTTGTTTGGTCCACAATAACATGCAAAGCCATGGAGACCACATTGCTAAAAAGTGTGATCTGTTTACCCAAACCTTCCTACAAGGAAAAGGACATACATACAGGACCAGGCATGATTTGTTCAAAGTTTAGTGACTTTGCAGTCCTGTTGGCTCTGACAGTGCAGAAGAGCAAATGACATTCGAGTCATGGCTTTTTGAGTGAAGAGTAAAATCTTTGCACCATTGCAGTTAAGTATGGTTTAGTATCCATATTTTATTATTTTGCAGGGTGATGGTGTATTACACTGTGTGGCACAGGACTATCTAAATCTGTACAGTGCATCTAAAATTTGAACTGTCCCAGCTTGAATATGTAAACCAGGAGAGAAACAGTACTGCATATGCAGCCTATATTTGCCTAATTTCAGATCCTACACTCTGGTGTGTGACTGTTTAGAGAGTATTTATTTTAAAATACTCCTGAAATTAAATATTATTCCAGTCTTGGTTTCTTTTTCTCCATTAACCTTCTTCCCGTAGAAGGTTAAGCATTTCTTGCCTGTTTCCTCCTCGCTCCCACAAAAATAGAAAGGAAATTATTATTTAGAAAATGGTTACCCAAAATGAAAATTTCTTCCATGGAAGTGTGAAATTAATCAGTGTAAATAGTGCACACCACCTAAATGAGAAATAAAGAACAATTGATATAGATTCCAGGCAAATGCACTTGGTGCACTGTCTTGTTATGTCTGTCCACTCTTGGCTAATAAATAAGGCTTACATACTCTCATATGCAATCCTGAGATCATTTATTTGTGCATTTATATCAGTGGCATATTGCAAATATTACCTCTTCAAAAAAGATAGTTGACATTCTCCTGACATTCCTAGGAAGTTTATCTTGTTAATTTTCCTAAACTAAATGCATTGCTCAAGCAAAGGCAGAACACTTCATGTGTTTCCAAACTGTCACTTGGTTCATATTTATGGTAATGAGGATTTGTCAGTTCTAGTTCTTGGCATTAAATCTAATAGTATTCCTCATCCCTTGGACAGGTTTGCTCCTTCTTTATCAAGCCTGTGACATTTTGCTTCAGTAACCTCCAGTGCAGACAATCTGGCAAGCTGGTACCCAGGGGTTTAATTTCTGTGTTGTTAAGTAAATTCTAATATGTGAAACAAAGGAACCGAATATTTTAAATGATTCACCATTCTAATTAGTAATTTTTACCATCAGTTGTATTTTGAAAGGAATAAAGCAAGAGCCTTTATGATGCTTGGCTAAAATGTTCTGTGTCCTTTGAGTTCTGTGTCCTTGAGTGAGTTTTTCAGTATCCTTTTCACTAAGAGTTTTAATTGCACACCACAGAAATGTGTAGTATGTTTTTCAATATCTCTCACCCTGTAGCCATTGTTCAGTGCTTTCTTCTGTTGAGGCAGCTGTGAGTGGGAAATCACAATGATCCATGCAACAGCTTTATAATTGCAAAAATCCCAGTGGAACTAAACACCAGCCTTTTGGAATAGCAGTCCAAACCTGCACTGTCACTGTCACAATCTTCACATGGCACCTTTGTACAGGACAAGTTTAAATGAGCCATAACACTTTTGAAATACTATTTCACTTGCACAAATAATGTGATTTCCATTTTGCACACTGCTTTACCAGATTTCATTAATTTATTGCAGTGTAGTGCACTAGACTGAAGGACAGAGATCCTTGTTAAAGGCAGCAAAAGAAATCGAAGAGTCTTCTATGAGATTTTCAAATGCATTGTTGGAAGACAATACACAATTAACTACTTGGGAGCTTTTTGGTTGTTTTTTTTTTTCTTCCCCCTAGAAAACGAAACATTCCTTAATGTAAAAAAAAAAAAAAAAAGAAAANAAAAAAAGAAAAAAGAAAAAAAAAAGCCAAAGTATCCAGATCACTTAATATCATGAGGTGGTGCCTGATGGGAAAAAAGGAAAAGAAACATCTCAGTGGAGCCATTACTGCAAATATCCCAGCCTGAGAGTAAAGAATAATGAGAATAATATACGTAGACACTGAAAGTCTTCTGAATTCCTGGACTAAGAACTGCATCACTTAGAAGTTTAGGAGTATATTATTCCTCCACTGCACCCAACTTTTATGAGAATTCCTGAATGCACACTGAAAACTTTCCATCTCTTATGTTCCAGACTTGTTTTTAACAGTGTGAAAGTAACAGAATTCCCTATCCTCTCATAGAAATGAACTTAAGCAAAACAGATTTCAGCATTTCTATGAAGGCCTGGAGACAATCTACTACTTAGATCCTTCTAATTTTATCTGCTATATCTTGAGTGTTACCTTCTGAAGCAGATAACAATTGTGTATACCTTACCTCCAAAAATACAATCTTGTGCTGGATTTTATATCCTGTGGCTAACTGGAAGATGTTACCCATTTTAAAAGGTAAAGCAGCACAGTAAAAGCTGTTCTGCTTAGCCAAAAGTCTGCAAATGTTTAAAAGACTGTGCAGCTAGGTGACAGTTTCTGAAACAGATTTTGGATTAGTTCTAGTGTTATTTAATAAACGATATTTTTATGCATATACAATATTCGTGAAACTCCTTGTCCCCTGTCTTGCTGCAGGTCCTACTCCACATCAAGAGGCACAGTGGGAGTGGGGAGGTGCTGTGTTCTCTCCAGGCTGGGGGAATGCAGTGTACAGCTGATTTTCCCTTCATCTCTATGAAACCCAAGGCCTTTGCCAAGAACCTTGACGAGTCACATTGTCCTGGTGCAGGGCCAAGCCTCCTGCCACATCTGCCCCGTTAGGATGTTCACTGTTTACACAAGGTTGGTGTGTTCTGCTCATTGTCTTCGCTCAGTATAATGCATTTTGACAAAAAAACAAAACAAAACAACAACAACAACAACCACCAAAAAAAAAAAAACAAAACAAAACAAAAAAAAAACCAGATTGTACTCAATATTGGCAAAGAAAGTTTCATCTGCAGCATTTTACTTTCAGGCTATGGATGAGAGAGAGGAAACAGGCTATATATCTTAAAGCAGAATAATCAACAGTAAACCAGCAAAACTGTTTTGGTTGTCTTTAGGAGATGGAGAGGTAAGTCACAAATCATTATCATTGAGAATTTGCTGAAGGGAACAGAAAGGTCTGCCCTGGCACACAACCAGACTGCTAACTTGAATATTTTGCTGTTCCTCGCTGAGTGTTCTGCTTGTGCAACCTCTCCAAGTTTCCCCTACGTCACTCCTGCTGCCTGTTTCCTGGTCACTTTGGCCTCTGCAGGAAGTTGGCAAACCTCTTCATGTGGATGCTTCTGTGTCATAATAAACTGTCCCCTCCCATCCATCCACCCACCCACCCACCCATTTAATAAATGTGCAGGATTTCCTCCACAGGGAATAGACAATAAATAAATTGTATGTGGCAGCAATCTCCACATTTCTGTGACTTAGACACTTTCCCCGACAATCACAATGTGACAACCTGCTCACACATAATGCTGTTTTTGCAGTAAAAACACAGCTCACAAAAATCATTTTTCTCATTTACTACCCCATGAGCAAGTATCATCTTTCCCAGTCATTTTCCCTTGACCACATGGGGATTGATCTTACAGATACAACAAGTGTGTTCAAAATAAATACATTCTCTCTTTGCCTCTGATTTTTAATAAACATCCCAGTTTATAGACTGCAAACAGGCAGACATGAACTGATTGGCTTTCCCTCATATTTCTCCCCAGGCTCCAGACTCCACAACTAAAGCACAAATGTACTGATTTCAGTGGATTTTTAACTTAAGAAATGGGTGAAAATTTCAAGATTTATGCCTAACATGGGATTAATTTGACTAGTTTTAGTAATCTACACTTTACTCAGTTGTTTTACTAATAGATATTGATAATCAATGAAGAAATCAGGCAATTCTAGCACTTTAGTGACTTCATCCTAAATTAGAGATAATATATTATTACAAGTATGAACTTGTCCCCACTAGCTATAAAAAAGTCTGGATAATCTGCAGGTCTCTACAGTGCAGGCAAGTAAGACTTGTGTCTCATGGCCAACATATAAATGGTTAAACAAATACTAAACAGAAGGCTAAACAAAGAGACAGGATACAGCAACTCAGAGCATATGACTCTCGATTCAATGCTTAGATTTGAGAGCAGTCACTGAAATGATTCATTAACAGCAATGCAGCACTTGACCCACTGCCAGGGAAGAGTGGGTGGTCTCTGTCACCAAAAAATATTTTTAAAAAGTTCATTCAGTCACTGAGAAGTTGAGCAAAACCCACACAGACTAATGCAATACTGGTGTATTTTAGGCAGATCTTGCAGATCAGTTACTACTAGTAAGAAAGGTCACAAACAGGCCATTCTTTTTATTACTGTATTACAATGACTGCAATTTCTGCCTATCTCCTCATGCTCTAAGTTATATTCATGGAACTGTGACTTCTACAATTTTGCAAAATCTCCCTCTTTGTTTTTTGCATTTTATATGTTTATAAATATATTTTTTGCTCCTATGTCTAAATTCAGTAATGCAGGAAGTTAAGTTATAACCTGAAATTGTACTTGCTACTTTATGTTCTGCACTGGAAAAATGGAAGCAAAGAATCCAGGTCCTGATATCAAATTTTTGTTTGATTACCATCTAAAGTGGTTCTGAAGGGTGAACATATAAATCCCTCCTAAAAACAATCTTCTAAAAATAAAACTTTCACTTTATAAAGTGAAAAACTTTATAAAGTTTTGTAACTAGACTTTTTCAAACACAGAGACAAATAATTTATTATTTAATCATTAAATATTTTAATATTGGGAGCAAACTCCTTAATAAAATGTTCTAGACTGAAAATACAATGCAAATAGAAAAATAGGCATGAGATTCATTAATCTATAAAATATTTGTATAAAGTAACCCTGGTATTGAATACATTATGCCTTAAATTACTTAGTTCCTTGGATTAGAATAGTAAGTAGAAGGATATATGATGAAGGGAATGTACTGGAATAAAAGGTCAATGAAAGTAGAAAACTCAGAATAATCTTCTACACTGGGAAAGGGGGAAAATGAAAATTAGAGATGGACAGAGATAAAACACACAAATATTTATCAAAAACTAAACTAAGTCAGTCCTGTCACTAGTGAAGAGGAGCTGTTGGGACACCAAACAACTCTATTAAGCCTGTTGATAGAATATGCTGGAAATTACTGTTTGAGTTCAAATGACAAATTGTTCAAATATACATTATTTCAGATGCATCCCAAGCAAATTTCAAGCCAGAGAAAGCATGCAAAAAAATACTTCATATATATTGGGCAGTGCTGTTGAATCTGATTAAGCAGTTCCCTTGAGGAAGAGAGGGGAACAGGTGAGAATTTTCTTTTCCAGAAAACACACAATAGTGAGCTCTGGAATTAGGATGCAAACATTACTCTCACAGACTTCTTAGTAACTGAGTACTGCAATTTGCTTGCTAAGGGTACACATCAGTCCAGGATTTCCAGCACAGAGCTGTCTAGTGAGTAAATCATCATGAGAGTCTCATGGGAGGGAAGTGCATCTTCAATTCCTAAAATATGCAACCTCTTGCCAAGTCTGTCTTAGTGCTCTTGGCTATTTCAGTGAGTAGAAGAGATCCTAGTGGGAGAGACAGGGAAGAAATGCATCTCACAGAGGACTGGTTTTGAGACTCCAGAAGATGGTGTAATAAAGGATAAGACAGTGATTTGACCATTTGGAAAAGTTGTGCTGGTAGTCACTTTTATGGAAGAATACTAAGACCATTGGATAACCTTGAAAGAAATTATTCATTCAGAGGAGAGGGAAAACCTAGGCAGGTACAATTAAAAACAGGGGAAATGAGAAAATGCCTTGGTTCTCCTGCAATTTGACACCATGGAGGAAATGGATTTAATTTGTCCAAAGTTCTTCAGACCTTTCCCTTTTCAGATTACCATAGATTTACCAGTATTTTTTTTTTTTTCTTTTTTCTTTTTGGTCGTGTGATTTGGAGTTTGAAAAACAAAAACAGAATTTTAGTTACTTCAGTTACATTTTTCAGCATTTTATAATCACAGAGTTTTAGGATAACAATTCCTCTTTTAAAAAGAAACAGTAAATTCTTTTCAGACTGCAGCCTTTTTTCTGCTTCAACATACCAGATCTCATATTTATTGACCTTCTTAGTGTGTTGCAAGATTTTGCTTCCCACATACCCATCATATTTCCAGAACAGTTGGAACCCTAAAAATTACATATTTCTGTTCCATTATGTAATTTTTCAAGCCCACTATAAAAAATTTAACTTTCTCTAGTTGCTGGATAATCTGATCTAGCATTACTCAAACCCAGCCTTTCTCAGGACTTCATATAAACTCATTAGTCAGCTAAACTGTTGGAATCCCAGAGCAGCATTATTAAATTCAGTAGTGTTTCTCTAGACTTACATTAGTTAATGAAATATCATCTGGCATGAAATATCTGAACGTTGCTCCTCATCTTCTCCAAACTATTTATTCATTACTACTTCCTCTTAGCCTTGGGGCATTTTAAATTGTTCTAAATTATTGTAACTGTAGGTCTTAAAAGAGGGGAGCAGTAGTGCTTTGTGTGATAGGAGTAATGGACAACAAAAGGAAGGGGGAAACCTTGAGAGCAAGGTGCTGAAGAGAAATATGGGAGGAAGTTTGTGCCAAGAATAACACCCTGTTTAGGAGGCCAAGGGCATCCGTGGAGCTTCTGGGATATCAGAAAGAGAAAAGACTCCTTACTCAAGTGCAGCTGTACCATCAAACACACTTTTTTTTTGCTTTTCTGGGAGGAAGGTTCTCTATCTCACTTCCACCACTTTGATTACAGTGCCAACAAATGCTTAATTAAACTCAACGGTTTGTCTCTGAGGGGTTCTCAAAGATGGAATTTATTTACATACTAAAGAATAGTAACATCATTACTAGGATGACATTTTCTTGGAATTGTGAGTCCAAGTCCTGTTCTCCATGTTGCAGCCTATCCATGTGTTATACACTTGGCACAAAACCATTTCTTTACAGAGTTTTGTTTGTTTGCTTGTTGGTTGTTTGTTTGTTTCCTTAAAGAAGATCAACGTATGGAAAAGGAGCCAAAATAAATGTAAATCTTTTCTGAGAGGGTGTAAACTTTTAGACTTTTTAGTTGATTTTAAAAGGGAACATCTGCCTTGGACTCATTTTATTCTTATGAAGGTTGTCACCCTTCCGAAAGGAATTCCTGTTTCCCTTCCTTTCACACACATATGCACTGCTTATCAGGGCATCTAGAGGAACACACAGATCTGTGTGATTAAGAAAAAAAAAGATGGCCTGTCACTCATCATATCCCTTGGATTCAACTGAAAGGAAATTCATTTTAGTGAGCATTGAAACCAAACAATAGCAAGTCTGCAGCTGTTTCGGGGGTCTGATGTCAACAGTGCTAAACACATTTTTATCTCATTTGAGATTTATTGAAAAAGCAGAGTGCTTGATAAACAGTGGCTGACAAAAACCAAAACAGATTAGCTCAGCAAGTAAAATGGGATAGGAGGAGAATTGAGGTACATATACTTCAAAACCTATTAAATAAATCCATTTATTATAAAATACTAGCTAGCTGAAAAACAATTTCTTTAAGATTTATCCATACAGTTACCTTTCCTGGTCTGTGTATAAGAACTATGAGTTTAACTTTGAGGAAAATGCTGTTTTTTGAGACTTGTTGCATTTAAACATGTTAGAATTCAGAGTAGTTTCATCAATGTTTATTCATCTCCTTAGCTAACAAACCAAACTCATCCTCTCAGAGTGACAATGTTCAAAAAGAAAAAAACAGCCACTATTTTTTGAAGCTTTCAGAGATGACATAGTAAAGGATTAGTTGAAAAATCTTTTGCTTGCGTTGTAAGAGGCAGTATGATCCAATTGCTTTTTTTAGTCTCTACATGGGATCTTCCTGTTTTCTTTAGCTCCCACACTACTCTTTTTTATCTTCTATAAAAAATCCAGATGGCCAAGACTTGGGACAACCCATGCCTGGTGACTAATACCTAATGCAGAGGATGTTACGTTGCCTGAAGAATAGGCAAAGAGTAAACAATCAAAAGATTGTTTACACTGTCTGCCAAAAAAACAAAGAGAAACTTCTGAAAATTACTTTCACAGCATCCAAATCCCACCCTCCCATTCAAGATGTTTTCTAACCCTCTGAGGATCTTTCAGTGCTCTCCAGTATTCCTTAACAGCAAAATTCTTCAGGGCTACAAAATGCATCCTAACACCACCATCCCCCCGTCCCCTGCCAAAACATCTAATGCTCATCACCATAAAGGGATTTTCATGAAAATGTACAGTATTGGACAGCCTATTTAAAAGTGAGAATGGTCAGCCAGGGGTCAAACTCAGCCCAGACACTGGGCAGTACATGGACCACCTGGTAGCACTGCAGGAGTCCTTAGACATGGAGATGAATGAGTCTGCTGTGTCATCTCCAGTCAAGGGACCAAGGGAATCAAGGCAGAAATGCAGACTCCACATGAAAGATTGTCAGGGATTAAAGACTGGTGAATTGTGTGAGTTAAATCTTCCCACGGAAGGCAGTGGGAGGGGGAGGGAGGAGGAACTTGCTTCCTCTAAAGGATCAAAGCAGAAAAGCAAATCCAAACTCAGGAACAAAATGCAGTGCATCACCTTCGGTTAAGTCTGTACTAACAAATTAAATTGCACCAAAGAACATTTCTGAGCATAGTGCACACTGTCAAAGGAGTTTGTGACATGGCTTTGGCTTAAATGAAATACTCTCTGAAATACGACCACACAGGCTGGCTGTTTTTGGCATCTGCAGTGTATATGTTCAAAAGAAAATCTGTCCATAGGAAGGTTACTAATATCTCATGAAAAAGTATTGTAAGGTAGATGAAGAACAGCAGAGAAATAAGGATTACAGTTACTACACCTACATATAAATATGGTTACAATCAAGGGATCCTCACAATACTTTTCAAATTGAAAATATAATATCAGGATTTACAGATTAAGTCAATTTGCAAACTTATGCTCCCTTGAATGGTTAACACAGGCAATAAGCAACACTGTAAATTGACTAAAAGATTGATGTAGTGTTGGAAACAGTGGGGACTAGCACAAATTTAAAAAAAAAGAAAGAAAAATATGGCAATTAATATGCCATCTGATGTCTTGCCCTCTGGGAAATTAGGATTAAAAGACTTATTACATGATTTCTCAGAAATTTTATTCCTTTGCAGTAAGCTTTTATGAGATAACTCCTTTAAGGCAGTATATACTTGACAGCATCTGGAGACTTTTTTCCCTCCAATTACTAGCTTGTGCTCAGGAGGAAGACATTGGCAGTCAGTCAGGACTTCTGCATCACAAGAACAATATCCCCAAGAAACAGTGGTGGCCACACCATGATATAGTGATTTACTGGGAAAGCTCTGGTCTTGGCTTCTAAGTTTGGACAAATAAAAATAAGTGAATTATATCTGTTACCTGGACGATTAAGGAAAACAGAAGCAATGCTTTCCGCCACTGACACAGCTAAGACCTTTTAACTGTTGCACAATTATCTCCAAACCCATGACAAGATGAACTTCAATGATCCCAAGAGTAAATGAGTAACCAAGGAGTTTTTGAAAGGAAGAGAAGCATGTTTATGGACTGATTGCATGCTACAATACCAGATACTGCTATCATAAAGATAACCAACATTCTCTAATTGCTACCTCATGAGTCTGGATTTACACTAAGGACACAGAGTGGGAGCCAGAGGATCTCCAGGCGTGACAGTGCATCTTATCCTCACATCTGATAGTGGCACATCTCCTTGTTTTACCAGTGCAGGACAGAAAAGGGTAGGCTGTGTTCCCGCAAATGGGATTGGAGAGAACAGAACAGGTCCATGAGCACAGCCTGCCCCCATTTACCTCTGCACAGTGCTTACCCTGTTTACTTTTAAAAGCTCACTGTCTCAAAAGTCCAAATTCTTCAGTGCAACTGTAACTGCTTTGCAAAACAAGGCAGCCTTCATCTGATTTATTGAGCTTCTTAAGAATTTTCCTTATGTAATGAAAAACTCAGGTAATCCACAGACATGAAAGCAATGCCTTTGCTATTTGAACATTTCACATTGTTGGTAGGGGTGCATCTGAGGCAAATGGGCCATGGTTAAACACCTCCTGCTCTTAGAGATATTTACTTCTTATAACTTTCTTCAGGCAGCTCCAAAGAGTGCTAGAATCTTGGACTTGCACAAGCTGGATCAAGGAGAGTGGGAAAATGAATTGCTGCCACCATTTTACCGAAGCGCAGTGATTGTGGGCAGGTGGGTTAAACTCTTGAGTGCCAAATCTGCACCACCCAGATCATTCCAGCAGGCTCTCCACTCAGAACAACTTCAGGCAAATTCATTCTCATTTCAAAATGTTTTTACTGGATTTGAGCAGCAACTAAAGAACAATGCTGCTGAGTTAAAACAGACATTGAAATACCATGCACTTTGCTGCTGGTGTAGCTTTTTGCATTCATCAGTCATATTTCTACTGTGTTTGATTGTGCTATTACTATTTTCTTTTGTTCTTTTTCCAGCAGCTACCTATAGTTACATGACTAGTTATTGTTTCCACTGTTGCTTTTCTAGTACAGTGTCCAAAAAGGCATTTTGCTTTGCTATATGTAATAAAACATAAACAAATTAAAAGAGCACAGAAAGGATCTGCCCACTAAAATAACAACAACATGTCCCCAACAAAGGAGCAGAGTCCCACCATCCAGGACTTCCAAAGATGACCCTAGATTAGAATAAACATCATACACAGAAGATTAATATCTATATATATCTATTTCTTATTTCAGAAGACAAGAAGTAAAAATTGAAGCTATTATGAAAAACATGTAATACACTTTATAAACAGTTTTGTTAGTGCAGTATTTATTAACAAGGAACATTTGCTATCCTGAAATTTAAATTCTTTATTGGAAGACAGCATTTATTTCACACTGAAGATGAAAGGTTTTCTACCATAATAACCTGAAGCTGAAGTCAAGCTGGAGTGGAAGCCATTCAGGAGTGGAATTTTCCTCTAGGATTCAAGAAAAAAGAAAGTTGGAAGTCCATCAGGTATATAATGCTGCAACTATTGTTGTCCTTTCCCATCTTCTCTAACAGAGAGGCAACTTGTGACAACCATGAACTCCTTTGGAATCCTAAATCTGGATTTGATGACTATGGAGAGGAATGTCAGTGTTGAGAAGACTAGAACTTCTTTATTTAACTATAAACTTGATCATCTTTTTTCTGTACTGTCTGCAGAGCAATTCCTAATACAAGAGAAATAAAGATGCTTGTAGCCCCAGAAGCATCAAGAGAGCAAAGTGAAAGGATGAAGAAACACATGGGCACTACACTGCCACACTCCATGCTCAGAATCTTCTAGGACTGATGGGTTCACCTGCAGCTCACAGAACAAAATCATTCTGTTCCTTGAGGCATTTGTGTATAAACAAGTCTGAGATTTTAATCCTTTAAACTATCGTTCAGTCATGATACTGAAGGATATTTTCATTGTCATATTAAATATCAGACTGAAGTGCTTCAGCTGATACTCAGGGCTGTTCAGAGATAATACAAGGCATCACTGAATCGTGGGAAGAGCAGAGGTTTGATGTCTCTCCCTTCACGAGACATTCACTCAACTGAAAGCTTTCCACCTAAACCCAAAATGCCTAAGTGACTTTAAATTAAATTTTATCACTTATATTACCAGAATCCAAGACATTAACATATTTACAGGTGGAGACCCTTCAAGATAAAATAAAATTAATTACATCTTCCCAAGAGAAACTCAGACAAAATAGAATCCAGATTCAATCTAGTCCCCAAGCAATTAAAAATCCAAATCCTTCCACTGACACAAACCATGAAGAAAGAAAAAGGTACTTAAAAAAAAAAAAAAAAAAGGGAAAAGCATCACAGTCTGTATTAACTTTGTAGTTTACTATATCTTTTCCTTTAATATGTTCTGCAACATTGGGAAATTCAGTGTAATCTTATTTGACAAGTTGCATTTTAATAATAATATTCAACTACACAAAACATGTACAGTCCTCAGACCCATATTGCCAGGTTTAAGTATAGGCTTACTACTAATGTCTTACAGTCCTAGAGCTTAGATAGTCTTCAGGTCAGAACAGAAGCCTGTGTCATTGAACAGGTCTTCTAAACTCAGCACTGGATTATTTCTGGGGAACTTGTCTTCTAATACCCCTTTGAACACCTGAACATGCTTTTTACTAGATGATATTATGTAAGCCCTCTTCCCAAAACTTATCTTACAATCATGGACAGGTTCCTAAGCATAGCTTGTGTGTCCAAATATTTGAATACTCTTTTAGGAAGAAATGATGCAAAGGACACAGAGAGAACAGAATAAAACGGAACAGAAATAGAATAGAATAGAATAAAATGGAACAGAAATAGAATAGAATAGAATAAAATGGAACAGGAATAGAACAGAATAAAATGGAACAGAAATAGAATAGAATAGAATAGAATAGAATAGAATAGAATAGAATAGCTCAGTTGGAAGGGACTTGAAAGGATCACCCAGTTCAGCTCCATGACCACTCCAAGACTGACCAAAACTTACAAGTGTATTGTCCAAATGTCTCTTAAACATCGACAAGCTCAGGGCATCAATCATCTTTCTAGGAAGCCTGTTCCAGTGCTTGACCACCTTAAACTGTGGGGCACAGAACTGCAGTGAGCCCTCCAGGTGAGGCTGCCCAGCCCTGAATCAGGGATAATCCCCTCTCTTCTTGCTGGCAGGGCCCTGCTCTGGGCTCCTGGGATGCCCTCTGGGCTGCCAGGGCACGCTGCGGGCTCACCCTGAGCCTGATGTTGACAACTTCTCCTCATGACAGTTCCTGTGATGTTTATATAGGCAAGTTCCCCATCATTTCCAAAGATCTTTCACTGGCACCTTGCAAACTGTAGGAAAATGAGCAATGCATATATCATATCCTTTGGGAATCTTCAGATCAAAACTTCCAATAACCATGGCCATTAACATCTTTCAACATAATGCTATTTAATAATGATATCTTTGGGAGATTATCTGAATTAATAGGTCTTAATGGGAAGATAATGGACCAAACCCAAAAAGTCCAGTGATAAGTACTCAAAATCTACATAGGAACTACTCAAAAATCAAAGTGTGAAGGAGCCAGTGGCAGTAGCCATGTATATAGAAAGGCATTAAAATAAATATATGTTTAAATTAAAATGGCATCATGATTTCCTTGTTCCAAAGCAGAGAAAAAGTCAAGCAAATAATATTTTCTTTCCCAGTTTCCTGTATAAACTGTCTGCACAGATTTTTTTTCCAGTAGACTGAAAATAAAACTGATGTGAATATTCCAGGTGGGCAGCAAGGGGTCAGCTTTTCTGTCTTCCAGGCAAAATATTGTGTTTTCCAAATACTTAAAAGATCTTTGGATATTTGTGTGTTTTTTAAAAATGGGTTTTTCAACAGAATATCAAGGGAAATTTCCATTGCATTGTAATGTACACAGGAACTCAGAAAATATTCAAAGTAGAATGGCTTAAAAGTGCACTGGGAAACAGTGGTGAGGGCAGTGTTTGAAAGGAATTAATTCTGCCCCTGCTGAGTCAGTGCTGTCTGACTGCTCCTAAGAACCTCTCTGTCCCCAAACTCACCTGGCTGGGGAAATCATTACAGGACAGCTACCTTACCAAAACAGAGTGGGAAGTGTCACCCTGTCCCCTCTGGCTCCAGCCATAACTAAGAATGGGGAGGAAACTTTTAATTCTTGTTCCCCTTCTCCATTGCAAATGGACAAAATTGCTAGGTTACAATCTATGTCACACTAGTGAATCAGGCTTCCCAAATCAACATACAAATGATTTATTTGCTTCCAGCCAAGACAAAGACCTTTGGAGAAGATAAAGTTTTCTATGAAAATATCTAATCAATACTCAAAAGAGAAAATCAAGGTTCAACAAATGCCAGAAAAAAAGAGGAAATAATGTGTATGTTATAAACCCATTATGTGCCAAAAACGTGATGGGAAAGCAGGTCCTATAGAATTGAAGATAAAGCAGAGAAGATCATCAAAGCCAAGTAGAAAAGTTCTAAAAGCTTCAGACAGACAATGAGTGGGAAGACTAGATTATTTAGACTATCAAAGAGATGGTTGGTATGAGAAGGGGTGTCAACAAAAGAACATGGGTAGAAGGGAGAAGGGAAGTAGAGCTTGACTATTCCTTACCTCTTCACAAGAAAACATTTGTATGAAATGAAAATGCAAGGTGAACAAAGCAAACAAGATATTCTTCTTCAGCAATGGACAGCCTCTAGGCATAGAACCTTGTAAGTACCACACAGTCATGATGGTTTAGAATGAATTTAGGCAAACTCAAAAAAGAAAAGTGATGCCTAGTAGCCTTCACTCACATGATTAATGCTTCTGTTGCCTAAGGGAATTCCTGGTCACAAAATCCTTAAACCTAGAATGTTGTCCTTGAAAAAAATTTTCTTGCAGTTTCCCTGCTGTCATAATATTGCTTGGTACTGGCTAATGGTCACCTGCAGAGACAAGTTCAGAGAACAGAGGAACTTTCTTGTGCATTCTATTGAGATATCACATATTCAGTATTCATGTTTTTCTTTCAGACTGGTACAAACAAACATAGGATGCTGTAAATCAGCAGAAAAGAGTTATTCTGGTACTCTGGTAAACTCTCATTTTTCAGCAGTGGCAATATGACTACAGCCTGATTAAACACCTGTAAAATACGCTGACATTCATTCCATAACTTTCAAAGGGATCCTAATTTATGGATTTGTACCATCACACTCAGAAACACCATGTAAGTAAACACTTATGAAATAGATTTACATTGGTATTCAGTTCTCTGGCTTGCAGCCTCTGAAAGTTCAGAGGAACAGAATAAAATGGAAGCCGTCTCAAAAAGGGAAATGGTTGCTTGGAAAGTCCTGTACTATCTTTTACCTTGCAATGTTTTCAGCCTGTTACTTAACAACAAACAATCCAGAAACTGAACTTTGCTCTGTATTATGACACTGCAGTTTTCCCATGTGCAGCCAAAGCAAGCTCTAGGAACTGCATATTGATTTTACAACTGACTGCACACACTTCCAAGTGCACCAATGACAGCTTTTACTATCAACACACCTCACTTTCCAGCAAAGTTAGGAAAAAAACCTTATTCACGTTTCAGCTGAAGGATTTCTCCACTTTTGTCTGTTTCTGATTAACTAGCTCATCTCTAGATATTTACAAGTTACATACCCAGTATCTGATAAATAACAGGTCATTTTAAGATAACTTTTTTCCTTTCAGAAGTAATTTGCTGAGTCACTTATACCCATCCCTCTGAGTAAAAAAATAATGGATTACACAGAGCTCTCTATATATTTAGGTTTTCACAATTATACTTTTTATTCTATATTCAGCTATACTCATAGCTGACAGAGAACAGTAATTTCCTTCTCTATTTTTACTTGCCTTCAAACTAATTTTTTCTTTCAGGCTGTAGAAATTATCATTATCATTAAAAAACTCACATCATTTAGCCATGCAGGGAATTTGTATCCTCTTTTGTCACAATAAATGATCCCTTTTGTCATGAATTACTATCCCTTCATTTGATGACATATAAACACATACCATTCCTAGTCTGGAACTGTACTTGTCTTTCTGTTCTGTATCTGCACAGTGCCTATTTGAACCCAGATGGCAGTTCATGAGAAAAGTGAAGTTCTTTTTACTACTTCAATTAAAGATAAGCACAGCTCATCAGTCCCTAAATATCAGATATAAAAGCAAAATTCTCAGTAATTTTGACTGCAAAGACAATTTCTTCTGCAATGATACAAGCAGTTTAGCTAATAGTTTTTAGCTGTTCTTCATACTTGCTTACTGCCTGTCTGTTTATCCCAGATGTACATGCATGAGAGCAGCACAGGGATAATAGATATATTTTAGGAAGCTAAACACACCTCACAGCACTTGATGCTCTCAAGAAACCACTTAGTATGTGGTCAAGTTACCGATTATTTAGCTGACCTGTGATGACAATGGCTAAAGTTTATCTCTCATTTCCTGCCTAGCTCTCATTTCCTGCCCTATTCCCCTCTTCAGTCCCAGCTCCTGGTTACACTGTTCAGCACTAAAGTCAAGCCTGACTGTGTCACAGCTTAGGAAGCCTGGGACAGCTCTGCTCCATCCTTGAGGCTGGCTGCTTCCTGCTTTTTCCTCTCTAATGTCTGGCATGAGTTGAGTAATATCAATCCTGGTTGTCTAAATGCTGTGAGCCTAGAGACAGCTTTACTACTTAAGACTAAGGCCCTGTTAGTGAGACAAAAATAGCAGAGAAATCCACCCTAAAATAGCCTAATTTAGTTACTTCAGTGGCATTCCATTTTTTTCACTAGAAAATGTGTCTACGATTTCACCTCTTTCCCACGTGTTTTTTGTGATTGTATAGGCTAAAGCATTCATTAAGTTTCCAGTTAATATGTATTGTCTGCCAGCTGTCCCTGAGAATATATTTGCCTTCCAGCAGGGCTGCTTTGAGTTCTTTAGCACTCCTTTCAGAGTGTCACCCTTGCACTGGAGTTGTGTTGCAATCAACTAATGGAAGACTGTCAGTTCATAAACATTCCAGTTTCAAAGCACCAGAGTCTTTTTGCATTTCTGGAAATGAAGCTGAAGCCACTAAATCTGGTACTGAATTGGAAGGCACAGCTGAGTCCATGCTCCTTTGGAAGTGGAGGCAGGCACAGGCAACACTGGGGCTTTACAGCTGCCTTACCTAGCCAGGCAGAGACTTGCTGTACAAATTTGGCCATGCTGCCTCTCACACCACATCTGGCATCCTTAGCCCAGCCCAGCTCCACAGCCTGCCTTGTTCTGAGATGTTTGAATGCAACGTTTGAATGAAAGACACTGCACATGCATGGCAGTTCTACACATTTAAAACCCAGATTCGGCTGCAGTTTACTCAGGTAGGTTGTGCTGTGTCCTGCAGGACATGCAGGCCCAAGCACACAACTTTCACTATATGAAATCAAGGACTTGGGGCACACTATATGGAGACAGAGAATTAGCAGAAGATTTGTAATGAGATGTAGAAGGTAAAACAAAGATTCCAGGTTCATTGAATTCAAATTATGAATATTTTAGGCTGTGATTTTTCAGAGGTGTTCATGTGAGCATGGCATCTTGTCCTGGGTTGAAAAATGTAACCAAAAATGTGTATTCTGTTTTCATCTGTTGAAACTGATTGGGATAGTGTTCTTTATCTCTTGTAACTCTAGGGGTAGAAAGAGGGCAGATGCCTTCTGTTAATGGGACACCTGATAACACCAGGTATGGCAGTGCCTCCTTATCTCTTCCTCCACCCATCCTCCTCTGAGGGACATCACCTGTAAATGGGACATTTAGGGCCTCTCACATGGCTGATAACATCACCTCATTCCATTNTTACACATCTGAATCCAATTAGAATTCAGTGTAACCAAAAATATTAATTTACATAGGCCTTTTTACAGATCCCAAGATCCGCAGCAATGTTTTTCCAACAGTAATTTTTCTATGCCAGTTTTGACTGATACTTGAATAACAATCTTTCTAGACTCTTCATTCTCATCTAGTACAAGAAGATTGTCCAAAAGCATAAAACACACAGGCTGCCTTAAACAGTTACAAATCCACTGAGCCTCATTACTGCAGAAAACCTTGCCTGTAAAATGCTGGAGAGGAGCAGATTTTTCTTGGATAAAGGAGCAAGAAATCTAGCAAAAAAACTGTAAACCCTAAAATGGTAACTTTCACAGTGCTGGCATGTGTCTTATTTCTGTACAAAACGGCTGGTTTATGTGCCAATCAGATCTTTAGATAAAAAGGCAAAATGTCTTCCTTTATCAAGGAAAGGAAATATTTGACTCACTCTTTGTAGTATAAGAGACATGGAGGACACAAATAAACAGTGCTGGGAGAAAAACTACAGACACACTTCTCTCACAGGAACCTCATGAAGAGGATGCATTCCCATTGATGTGGACCTTAGAGTAAGGGACCTGATGGGAGGTGCACCTAACCCATAAATGGCCACATGCACAGTGCAGCTCAGAGTTATTCTTCGTTATAATTCCACTAGTTCCTTCCCTAATTGTTGGGAGCTGTAACAAAGTCTTGTTTACATGTGAATACTGTTCCTCCCTTATTTTATTTCCCACAGAAATTTCACATTACCTCTGTTTTTCTGCATCCTTAACAGAAGTCTATTTAGTAGGACTAGATAGCAACAAGTTTTTTTCTTTGAGATGCAGCTGATGAGATTAGAAAATTTGCTACTACTCCCATTCTAAAGTGAAATTTGGATGTTTCCAATCCAATCTTCTTGCAGAGCATGCCTGTTTGCTTCACATACAAAAGAAACCAAAGCCTTACCTAAGCATTGTGTATATAAACCTTAAATACCTGAAGCAGCTCTCATTCCTGCATCACCTCTTACAAGTAAAATTTTATAGGCCAATCAGAAAATCAGAGTGTAATATCCCTTGGCCACAGCTGCCTCTTGAGTGGACAGCTAGAAATACCAGTAAAGTGGCTTGTGTAAAAATTGACTACACAAAAAATAAGGGAACCTCACAGGAAGTACCAAGATAAGAACTTCTCTAGGACCATGCTGACAAATTTTGTTCTGAAATTGACCGAAATTGTTTTAAACATCCTATTTACTTTTTTTGTTCTGGCTTTTGGTTTGATTTGGTTATTTTGGGGGGTTTGTTTTTGTTTGGGTTTTTGTGGGGGGGACAGATGGAGGAGGAGGGGGTGGTAGCTATAAATAATATCTGGAAAATAACTCCTGTTCATTTTAGGCAGACATTTTCTTAGGCATTTCCAAGAGCAAGGTAGTTTTGGTATCAGTACTCAGTTTTAGCCTATTGGTTTGCTGAAGGTTTGCAAAAACATTTTTGCCCAAGTACAAATATATTCAGGGTGACTCAGCTGTGATTTTCCACAGCAAGTATTGAATTTATATGCAAATTTGGAAGCTTGTGTAAATAGTCAATGAGCCCAGGAACTGAAGAAGAATAGAGGGGGCTGGTTGTATATTTGCCTGAGACCAAAACCCATGCATGATGAATTCTGCCCAAGTCACATAGTAGTGGGAGTTGAGCCAGTGGCACTGGTAGCATGCATCTCTTCAAGCAGACAAACATCTTTCTGTGTCTCCACACTGGCAAACTTACATAAGCAGGCAAGATATGGTGTTTATTCCAGCAATATGTCATCCATCCTGACTTTAAAGTAGAATTGAAAATAACTTTCAGAGAAAACAGTTTTGCATACTAGACCCACATATTTTGCTCATTTTACTAGCACATTTACTTCTAATGTATTTATAGAGCATTTTTTTGTTGTACCTCTCTGCTGGCAATCACAGTTACATTTTAAAAAAAAGGAAAAAATAGGGAAAAAAAATCATTAATCTCATTTCCAGTGTTGCAGAAGAAAACTACTGGCTAGCCCTGACTATTATTCTTGAACAGGAACCAATCACAAAATATCAGACATTGTAAATTTCTATAACAAGCAATGTAATCTTTCAAGATTTAAAAGGCATTTGTGGACAAAGAAAATGCAAATTCTATGTGGGGAAATCCCATCACATGTTAATGTGCATCCCCACTATCCTGAAAGCAGCTCCCTATATCAAGAGCTCATCTATTCACAGAATAAAGGCAAGTACACAAATTAATGATAACACATGCATGTAAGATGTGCATCTGTGCATACAGGATGTGTTTGCATAGCACATTCAATAGCTACAGATGAATGGTATGAATTCAGTGGGGCTGCAAGAAGAAATTAGGTCTGTAGCTGAGTATCCCTCAGGATCTCAGTGTCACTCACTGGAAAAGCCACATTCCCTGCCATTTCCTCAATACTTTCATCTACTTTCCTCATACTTTCATTTTCAGTAAGAAAAGGTGAGAAATTAAAAAGAAAACACACACACGCAAAGAAGAGGCAGAAGGATGATAAACAATCTCCAGATGACACAGGGTTAATTTACTTCTATTTTGTGCAATTTTGGTGAATCTATATTCTAAAGAAAATATTTAAAAAATGTTGCTATGAAGAGAGAGAAAAGCTGGATCAATACAAAACTTAAAAACTGTGTTCAGTTTCCTGCCTCTTGCTTGCAGAAGCCAGAACTTGGAAAAAGTAGCACTTGTTTTCTTGGAAGGCTTCTATTAAAGATGCAAGAAAATTGAGGTAATGTGAAATCGCCATGGGAAATGAAATACAGATGGGAGAGGACTCATTTGTAAACTAGACTTTGTTACAGTTCACAACAACTAGGAAAGGAATTAACAACCCTGAGATTAGTTCAGCTGCTGAGAGCATGGTGCTAAAATACTCCTAAGGCTATGGGATCAATCCCTGTATGGACAATTTACTTATATTTGGAATTGATGATCCTTGTGGGTTCCTTTCAGCTCCAAATAGTCTCTTATTCTACAATGATAATGAACAATAACTCTAAGTTGCATGTGGGTCAGTTGCACCTCTCATTATCCTCAATCCTTGCTGGCTCCAGTGTAGAACAGCTAGAACCAGACACTATTTTTTTCCCATAGCTGTGGACCTTTCCTGGGAGAAGTCTGTAAAGGAAAATTCAACTCACATTCACATCTTGCCTCCCTCCTCTATCCTTTTTTCAAAACCCTAATTCCAAGGAGTTGGACATTGTCATCACAATTGGTATTGCTGATGATATTGTCAGTGTCATCTGCCACTGTCATTCTGTAAGGAAGCCTTGCTTTTCCTGCTGGCATTCCATGATGCAAGGAAGCCTTCAGAACAAACCTGAAAACAGCATAATTTTACAGAGATGATGTGAGGGTATGTGGGAACAATAGAGAAGATTTCTCCAGCAGAATCCCTTCAGGGTCATCTTTACAACCTGCATTTTTAGCTGAAAAAGCAAAATAGCAAAACCTCACAATCCTCCCCCAAAACAAAAAATTGAAAGAGAAAATCAAAACCTTCCACCAAACCCAATACACAAGCAGAAAACTGAAAGAGGGACTAAAGAACCTGAAATCAGTTAGAGAATTAAAACAGAATATACTGTTCCTTACCAAAGAGTAAAACCAGACAGTCAGGATTCCTCCTTCATATGCAACTGTCAGGATACAAAGTTTTGATTCAGTACATAGCAGATATGATTTCTGAGCATGAACTGTAAAAAGGTTTGGTGGCTGTGATTTTCTTGTGGAGAATTGAAGTTCATGTCACTGTGAATTGTGTCTATCACAGGGCCCTATTCACCCTGGTGCAGCTCCAAATTCATCCTGGTGAAGAGCTTTTGCCATCTGCACTAGATCTCTCTGTGGGATGGCTGAAACAAGTCCTCATGCTGAAAGATGTTTTCTTGCACTTTCATGCAGATTGCTCTTACAGCGAGATAAACTCAGGTGGAAGACCAAGGCCATGGAGCTTTGCACTAGTAAGAGTGCCATGTTTTTGTTTTCCTAATTAAAACTCCAGAAATCTACATTAATCCCCCACTAAGGCACATGACAGTCAAGCGTGGCCTCTCAGTTTTGAACAGTGCTCAGATGGAATAACACAGCCTATGCTGACTTTAATAAAAATAAATATAGGAACAGATATAACCCAGTGTCAGAGTGCAGGACCTCTTCAATGCTGGCCATGTCTCAAATTTTGCTGTCTATATCTCAAATTATTTTAGAGAAAAATAAAATCAGAAGGAATTTTTGAGCCTGATGTATTTTATCACAGATGAGTAGTCCACTATCCACCAAATCTGAAGTCTTCTTTTCAAAAAAGAGGTTGTCCAAGGCATCTCCCAGAGAGAATCTCCAGCTTCATCTAACTGCCTGCTAATGCAACTTCCATGCAATGTCTTCCATGTTTTAGTGTCTCCTTAATGGATGACTGAAGTTGGTCAACACAGTCAGAACTGATCCATATAAATGAATGCTGTGCTCACATTTTTATCAGACATGAGATTAGAAAATAACCTGTTGCTACTGGAGAAAGGTCAAACTAATTGTTTGGCACTGTAAACGGAAGTCACAAGTGGGTCTGATGTAGAAAGGAAAAAGAATTGTCTCACTTTCACATTTAATAAGCAAGAACATGAAATTATTAATAGCAAATTTTCTCTTCAGTTTTTCATTTCCTCCTGCAGATATCTGACACCATGACACCCTTCACAAAGATCCTCTCTCTTCTCAAAATGTTTTCACACCAGACCCTTACTGTTTTTAACTAAGGCAGTTAATGCAACTTTTCATTTTGGGTGCTACCTCTCCCTCTCAGTGTAAGCCCAGGAAAATACTAAATAAGTTTTTACAGAAATTTTAACCTCTGAGACAAAAGCAGTAGTGCATTCTCACCAATCTCAGAAAATCTAAAGGTTTTGTTCATCCACTTTTACCCATAGAGTTTCAATGCCTGACAATCTGAACAGAAGTCACAGGGCTAAAAAGCTGTAGTAAGTAGCTGGTCGGATGCAATTTTTGGCTTCCTTTATCCAGCATAAGCAATCATTATGCATCTATGATAGCACTATAGACAAAATAATCTTCTTACCAGCTTCTACTTAAAATTAAATTCCATACTAGTAAATAGCCTTACATGTTCAAGCAGAACAGATCTGAATCTTCAGTTTTGCAATGTTTCATGGCTAGTCTTTATTTATTATGGAAGAACAAATTCAGAGTTTGCCTGAGCATTTAATTGGTAGAACTGAAACACATTTATGAAAAATTTTAGAATGTCAAATTTTCTAAAGAAAAAACTTAAATCATTTGTGCTTCTCTCCAAAGTTTACTACGTGGGTTTTTTTTTTTTTTTTTTTTTTTTTCATTTGATAATGAGGTTTTTCAAAGCCCTAGGATGTTTATTTAATGTAGTCTAATAAAATTATTTTTCCCTTCTAAATCAGGAGATCTCTCTCTCACATATAGGAATGTATATAGTAGTATTTATTGTATATGTGTGTCACACAGCTATGGAACAATTATTTCACAGGAGCAGGAAAACAACATTATGCATGAACACCCTGGTCTTCAGTGTTTTGCCTTTGTGTTTATAGAGATTGGCTACAAAAATCTATGCTCCATTTTCTTTATATTTTTATACATGGAAACTGCTTTTACTAATTTTATAGTTTTGGTTCTGTGCATTTATAGCTGTTTTGAATTAGTGTTTCTTATTTCACTAAATTTCTATTCAGGTAGAATCCATACAATCTATGAAAAAGAGCACCCAGGATGAAATCTGTACCAGATTACCTGAATCTATTGTAAAACTGCTTTTAGTTAAACAAAGACAAATAAAGACCAGCCTTTATCTGGGTGTAATGCTTTTATCTATGTCATATCAGGAATGACCTTCTAGAGAAACAAATCTTAAACCCAGTCATCCACTAGGATTTGAAACATCATTTAGTGTTTTAACAAAGAATTTGTTTGTACCCTTGGAACCTCACATTTATCTTAATGTTACTTTGATCTAGGACAGAATGTTTCCACTGTATGGCAGTTAAACCCAAAATCTTTAGAAGATATCATGGTGCTTTAAGAAGACTTAAAAATTGAATGATGGGTTGCCCAACAAATTACACATGTCTGGAATGAAGCTCATCTCTATTTGTTACTATGTAGGAAAAATCAGTTTGTTTTCATACTCCAAAAACATGAGTGTCATACATAAAATATTTACCTGTTAATAAAACTAAGAAAATTCCTGTTCAGGAAACAATCCTATTACATTGAATTGGTGGGACACTTCAAGGTACAGCTTTCTTTCTTTTTTTTTTTTTTTTCAATCATTGATTTTTAAAATCTAAATTATCATCTTTATTATATATACATATATGAATTCATAACTATTCATACATCCTTCCACATCTTTCTTTTACACTGGTGATATTAGCATAGGTAATCATGTAAAAAATTACAGTTATCAGCTTATGACCCTAGTCTGTACTCTTCATGTTCACAGTCTGACATAATTAAAGGTACAATATCCAGTTTCGTCAGACAAAAAGTGAAGAAAATGCAAGAATTGACTATGTTCTACAGCTATACCTGACACCAAGGTCTTAGATTAGTTTAGCTACAAATGGCATATGCAGATAGAATTTTCAAGACTAGAAAAACACCACCCATGTATGAAAAGCAGTGTCTCTATGTATGCTTTTTATTTTATTTTATTTTTAATGCCAGAGAAAACCATGTCCATGTTTGATTTGGAAACCTGTATATTTATTACTGCCTTTTTAGTGCATTCTTTGTCATGCTGATTGCATAAAATAAGGAAAAAGGTGTAGCAAATACACTCAGCCATGACTAGAAGGATTACTCAAAGACCCTGAACAAAATTGCTGTTCAAGCCCTGAACAGAGCAGTTTACAGTGGCAGTATTCTGTAAGGCCTATTTTCTTTGATTTTTCTGACGACATGTAGGAAGGTACAAAGAGTAAAGTGCATTTTGATGGAGAAAAGTTTTTCCAAGGAACCACTCATCAGTTGCTGGCAATGGAATGTGAACCACATAAAAGGTGACAGAATTCAGGTGACACTGCAGAAACAACACATGAGGGAGAATGGCAAAGAAATAGGATAGAGAAATTAAGGGGATGGTTTAGAAATTTAACACTTGACTGAAGCTTCAGAATGTTTCCAATTTAGAAGATTTCCATATAAACTCCAAAACACTCTTCCATTTAGGAAAATACGTGTTTTACTATTGCCTAGATCTTTGTAAATCATATATTGCTTACAAACAGCTGTTTGATTTCATTTTGATTAAGAATTTGCCAGGAGCTTCCCCACAGAGCCCAGGGAGCTGCTCTATTCACTCCCCTCTAACCTTCATGTGAGATTAAAGGTATGAACAATGCTGAAACAGCAGGGCCCATAATGCAGGGCTTCCTGAAGCACATAAGTGTGCTTTAGGAAAACAGTGACCCCTGCCCAGTCCATTGGGTTTGCCAGAAGGATCAAAATGATAAGCTGTCACATATTATTCAGATCACACAGCACTAAACAGGCAGGCTGGTGGCAGTAACATTAACAATCTAGAGCCAAGTCCTACACTTTGGGGTCAGAGCTCCTATCACCTTTGACAAGAACAGTCTTACTGTGAAGGAGATCCAGAGCAGCTGTGGACTTTTTGTTTAAAACAGGAATGTTGAAATGAACTAACTCATTCCCCATCCACATTAGATCTGCTGTTTTAGGCAAACCAAGGAAAAGAAAGGATATGTTTTCTGGGAGGCCGCAGGTAGTTTCATTTCAGGTTTAAAAGACCTTGGCATCAGATGCAAAGTGAATATCAAACCAAAAATAAAAATCTCCTTTTGATCTTTCCGGATGAGCTGCTGTTGATACTGTTGATACAGCAGCATTCATCAACGTCTTCAGGAGGAAGGAAATCCCCTTACCACTGCTTTCACAGAGGAACTTTAATTAAGAGCACACAGAGCCACAGACATGACTCCTACCCAGACAGGTAAACCACACATCTAGAGTTCACAGCTGGATTTTTATACTCTGCAGTTTTCAGGTCAGGCTGCTTCTCAGTGGTGGCACAGCAGATATGCACTGGATACACAAATGCATGGCAGCAATTTTGCACAGCAATCTTGCATGATACCTTCAGTTTGTTGGGAAGTAGGTGGTTTGTCATCTGTCATCTAAGTAGGGGTTAGGTTTGTCCTTCTGGACAAAGAGTCCATCCCATGGTTAACTGCAATTCCAGGAATATACTTCCAGGACTATTTCTTATAGTCAAAGACCCAACTATTCAGATTTAGTAGTCAGTAGGATTGCATGAGTAACACACCTGAGCAGAATTTCATAGAAGAATTGAAATGGATGTTCACTTTTAAAATACAACATTGTCTAACTAATATCTTTCTCTAGAATCAATCTAACTTGCAATGTAGATTAGGTAGTGGTAATAAAATAAAGGAGAAAGATTGATTTCATAGCCTTAGGCTCAGGATATCCAGTCTTCTCTGCTTTGACTTTACTGATATGATATATCTACATAAATAAGTTCACAAATCCAGTGAGATTTAACTGTAGATAAATGAAATGCTCTGAAGTCAAACCAGCATTATTTTTATCTGTCAAGACTTGTGTACTCACTGAAATAACTAGAAATCCAGTGTACTATAATGCCATAAAATAAGATAGATTATACTACATTTTAATTTGGAAAACTTCAGTAAGCAGAAGACTTAAACCCTCAGGCAATTCAAGTACTTTAATGCAATATAATTTTTCGCTATTGGAAGGGAAAAAAGTGAGTCATCCAAGTTGATATTTTCCATCACAGACATGTTCAAACTTCAGAGTGAACAGGTCTCTAATTAAAAGTGTTAAAGAAAGCATTTTCTGTTAAAATCTGCTACTAAATTCCAGCTAAGAAGTCCACATAACAAATTTCCTAGGCAAAAAAACAGATGTTAGAAGAAAAACATTTCTGTGCATTTAGGTTGATATCCTGCATCCTACTTCATAAAAAAGTAGAACACAGTGGAAAACTATATTTAATTATCAACACTAAGGAAACTTACACAAAGAGTTTTTCTAGAGTGAAAACCTGTAGCTGGTAATGCTAAGTGGGCTTAAATTGAAAAGCCCACTGCACAGTTGAAAAGCCCACTGCACAGAGGAGTTTAACTGATTCCAGTTGGTGTGATCTGTCCCATCAGATATATGGTAAACAAGGATATTTTCCACTCTATAGCTGGTAGATGCCAGGTTGCAATCAGGCCCTGTCTAACTCACAAAATTTAACACTGCACATTTTTGAGTGCATTTTAACTGGTTTTGTAAGGAAGATAGGACCAAAATATTTACCATAAGTATTGTGTTGTATCTGTATTTGTGCTTCCATTGCAATTTCTAAACAATGCAGATCTGAGCATGACATGAATGTGTCTCTACTTGCACTAAACAACAGTTGACTACTTTTCTATTCCTGCTGTGGACAATATCCTGGAGGATACAAGGTAGAAATTTAATACACACAGGCAAGTTTTTGCAAAATATGTTTTCATTATCAGACTCCATAATGAAAGACAGCTAACACTTTAGTTTAGAATAATTTGTCTCCTAGACGTATCTTTTCCCTGTGCATTAATACAGCAGTTTATCCCTATTGTCATTGAAATACTGTATGCTTAGAATTTTTGTTTGGGAATAGGAATCTTAAAACTAAGTACAAAGAAAAGTGGACATTTTTCCACATAATTTCCCTGTGTTTAGAGTTTTTAGTTCCTCTCTAATCTTTTGAGAAGGGTAACACAGCCCAAAAGAAACAAGAAGCACCAGGAAAACAAATTTATCTTGGGCAAAGAAATACGTGCTTGTCATCTCCATGTGCAGTATATCTCGCTTTACGAGTCCTCAGATATAATTAGTGTTAATACCTACTTTTATGCTTTTCTCATACTTTTAAGTACGCGCTGTAGAGAAGAATAACAGGTTCCTTTTGATCCTTCCTTTTCATTTTTGTGGTGACAGGAGTCATCTAGACTGCACTGACTGTGCCCAATCCCTTTGGGAGAGAAGTTATAGGACAGAACCACAGTTCAAGTGCACTGTGATTTGTGCAGTCCTCCTCACTTGTGGTGAGAAGGCAAGGAGAGCTGAATGCAGTTCTGGTTTGCTGAGGGTTTAGCAGCCTTAAGTAGATTTGCTGATGATCAAGCTTATCCAGCTCCTCATGTTACAACTGGCATACTGCTTCCAAATGTAAATTTGGGGGGAAGCAGAGCTTTTGTTCACAGCAATGTATTGTTAAGATCACTCTGCCTGCAAATCCTTCAGGGTGACTGCTGTTATGGTCACCATCACCCTGACTAAGCTCCCACACCTCAGGGAGAAGTGAAGATAAAGGGCCTGGGTGGATACCTAAATGTCAACACATCCATTTTTCATGTGTTTTTTCTTCAATGTTAGTACTTTCAATTAAATACCTTTGTGGTAACATGAGATCTCAGATACAGGCACAAATTTAGTCAATGTAAATTATGGCCTAGGTGACTAGAAATAAGCAAAAGCTAAAAATAGTTAGTTAAATGTAGCTAAAAATAAACAATGAGAATTGAAATAGAGCAGCAAAGGATATTTCAGTACTAATGTCAGGACCAGGCATGGTAAAATCATTTGGACAAGGGCATATTTGGAAACATAGGTAATTTATATATATTGGCGAATCTGATTTAGGTGTGCCAACAGCTTTTCAGGTCATAATATTCAGCCATATTTGTTAAAAATATCATCAGATAATTATTATTTTTCATTCTCCTAGTTTTCCTTAACTATTTTCAATTCATCCAAGTATCATTTCTCCTTACCAGGTCTTGAATTTAGGTGACATTGACAGGAGATCTTCTTCATTAACTGCTTCCATTTCTCCTTCATGTGCATAATGACACTCAATGACAGGTTTGTACTGCTCTTTACTGTTGTGTAAAATTGCATTTATACGCACTGATAATGTAAGGTTGTATCTAGGAATCACTAATCTAGGATAACGTCAGCTCTCCACAAAATTCTGCATTTGAAGGTAGGAATGAATATACTGCTTTGCCAAACCCAAACAAAAACAACCCCTCCAAACCAACAAACAATAACAACAACAATAACATCACTAGGTGAAAAAGGATTGAAATTCTAGAGACCTTGTTACAACCTTAAGTATTCCCACTTAGCTTGATCTCCCTCATTATTTGCCTGTGCTTTTCAAATCTATTGATTTTCGTCCTCTTTTCTCTTAAACAGATAATTTTACATTCATTTCTCAGCTGTCATTCCTATCACCTTTTTGCACTATCAGCATTTTTTTCATCTTTGTTTACTGCCTTGCTAGAAATATTTTGTCATCCCTATAAAGGTGTTTTATGTTTTACATGTTTTTGTTTATTTATAAGCCAAATAGCTTATCTAAAACGGAATGATATCCACTTACATTTTTACACTACTAATTAAAATATCAGTTGACACCTTGAAATTTATAGATGTGCTTCATTTTGACTCCAGTGAGACTCCTTCCAGGGGGCAAATGTTCAAATTTAAGCAAAATAAAGAATGGAGGGACCTACCCCAACACTAGGCAATCCTTTGGCAGGCCAGAAGTTTGTTATCCATGGCTCTCAGTGGAAGAGACAGAAAGAACATTTTAGGAGTGTGTGCAACTCACCAGACTATTTGGAATCATAGGAAAGCCCTAATCTCTTGGCATTACTCCAGTTGGGATAATAATTAAATATTTGTTGAAACAAAGAGAAGGAGACAAGGACTTTCAGACTCAGTGGTTAGGGTACAGGTGGGAACAAGAGATTCCACTCCCTGCTTCACTGAATATTTAATTATTTATAAAGCAGAACAACTCCAAAGATAACATTAAAAAAGACCCCACAAGACAACAACCTGCAGATTATTGCATGATGAGACCTGGATTTAATCCTCTGCCTCTTATCAGACAGGGTAAAGACTCAAAGCTCAGCTTTTTGTAATCATCAGAGTAGTCCAAACTCTGGGCAGTTGAGTAGAACAATCCAAAATATCAGTATGTTCCCAAAATCTCAGCCTTCTTTGGGAGTGCTTAGCTGGACGGATTTGCATCTGCAAAAGGTAATAAGAGCCTTAGCCTTTAGTCAGGGTTTGGTGTGGCCTGGTAGCTCCTGGTAGCAAAGAGTGTGCATAGAATTCCTATTTTCAGGAAACTTAAGGACTGAACTCTTAGGAAGCAGAAACAAGTACAGACAGCCTGGTTTAAACTTTATTCAATCAGTGATGTGCAAAGCATATAATAAGAAGTCATATTATGACATAAATTTTTCTTTTGTAATTGGATGTCATTGTAAGAAAATGAGGATTTATTTCAATGTTTTCCATAAGACCTGAAGTTTGGCTTCCAAATTGTTCTGATAAATATTTAAGTGAGTTTTTTACATTCTTGTTATTATTTTACATAAATCCCTGCATTTTTTGAAGTGGTAGTTTTCATGAAATACTTTGTCTTTTTATCCATCCCCTAAAAATATATGAAAATATTTTAATATTTGATTTTTTTCCTGTTTTGAAGAATGGATTAAAGAAAGTTTTTATCAGTTGCTGGACTTGAATCCCTTAGTCTTTGCAAGCAAACTTTAGATGTAAAGTCGTAGAGTTTCCTAAAAGGGAGTTTAAACTGCAAACAGAAATTTTTTGTCCTTTTTTCCTCTTCACCGTAAACAAGGCAGGTTTTAACAATTTTCTTTGAAAGTACCTCAGATAGAAACAAGATTCCCATCCCATCAGGATGAAAAAAACCCAACACAAACTGTTATTTGCACCGGTGCCAACACCCGTGGCGTGGTTAAATTACAAATCTGCAGCTTGAGCTGAACTTTCTTTTCAGCATTTGCTCTATTGGACATAGACACTGCAAAATCAGGGGTTCCTTAGCACAGCAGTATTGATAGTTCAAGACAGAATTATGACTAAGTCCTGTGGACCAGGGGTCCTGCTTTCCTGGTGAGGCAACTGATTTCCCTGTGCTTGACTAAATCATCAGGTTCCAGCGAGTCAGACATTTCTTCATAAGTATTTCAGCACTGCCTCAGGTAGGTTGATACATAATACCATCACATAATTCATATATATTCCTTTTATCCTGCACTGCTATGTGGGAATGATGCTGTCTTTTCCCCATGGCCTTTTGTGAAGCTTAAATCTTTAAAACATCTAAAATCTTCTGAAAATCTCACATTGAAAACTATGGAGACCAATAAAACTCACTTGTACTCTAGTATATGATTTCCTCAGACACAACACTCTCTCCAGAAAATGAATATTTAAAGAATGACCAAGTACTATTTGGTGAAATGTTTGACCAAACCTCAAAAAAACCCCACTTCACGCTGTGTATAACATTAACAAAGTATCAGAAAAAGAAATTCAGTTTCTTTACTACATATACTGGAAACATGCATCTTGCTTCACAGAAGAAAACCTGGGAGGCGCATGTTGGAAAATGTGAAAAAAGTTATATACTGCTAAAGCAATGTACAATTTTTAGACTAAAAATAGTTATGTTCAGCAAAACTCTACATACCACCTTCTAATCTTTTGTTATTGTGTGAGAAAGAGGACTTTTTGAGAATAGACTTATGTCCACTTTTACTGTACTACAAGGCTTATACCAAACCAATAAAAAGGTAAGTGTGAATTAATGAAATGTTGAAATGATTCTGTCCATCTTAGTCACCAAGCAATGTTCACTACTTATTCAAGTCCTACTGTTTTTAGATTCAAGAACTATTAATTGTTATTGTAAAAAACATAGTAAACCATGACAATCGATGTGGAGAAACGATGTGCAGCTGCATCTGTGAAGTTGCAGCCACAACCCAAAAAGAAACAAAGGTTGAAGTAGGTTAGAAGCTCCTTGGTACAGCAACCTGCTTTCTGATTTTGTGTCTTGGAGAGCAGGTAGTGTTGCTCTGTCAATCCAGCTCTCTTCCTGTTACCTGTTTTCAATGTGAGCACCAAGGATATGCTAGAGGTGACCCACAGCAGGTCAGGGTGACTCCAGTGTGCTGGAGGCTTGGTTGGAGTAATAAAGCTAGAAGTAAACACATGAGTAAAGGTCAGTCAGGTATAAATATATTTTGAAAATAAGCAATGTTTTGCATCAGAGTCAATTGGAAAGATTCAGCATCTTTGACAAAGAAGATCCAAGAAAGGAAGAATTGTAGCAAAAAATTGGGTCCAGCTCCCAAAGCAAGGGAGAGAAATTTCCAGGTACAGATTCTCAGTCCTACAAAGGACTGAGGTTTAAATTGTGAAAGTGGCAGGTAATAAAATATTAGTAGGAATCAAAATATAGTAATAGGATAGTGAGAGATTTTGCTTAGCAGGAGTGTTGGACTACATCATTGAAAGAAGTCCCTTTCAACCCTAGAAACTCTTTGATTCTGTGAAATAATGACACATATTATGCTTTCTGCTCCAGTCGTCACATATGCAGTTATTCTGTGTGTAGTTAGATAAAAGACAGATATTTGCTTCTTTCCATCCTTAAAAGGCAGCTGATATTAATGAAAGTCTCTTTGGAATTTGTTTTTGTGTTTAGGATACAGATTTACTATTTCAAAATTACAAAAAGTATACCTAGTGCCACATAAAAGATTTAGATGTCATTCAATATTGTATATGGCAATTGGTACAGTAAAGCTGGATGTCCAAATACTGAATGAAGAGACATAATGCAAAATTTTCTGTTCTCCTTGTTTTACTCTATTATCTCAAAACTTAATTTTTTCAGTGTTTTACAGTAATTGGAAAATGAATAGTCCCCTATAAAAATCTTATGGTTGCTTTTATCAATATCATACATGATACAAAACTTGTATTATGGTGTTTATGTTTGTATTCAGCAAGAGAATATGGATGGGGTTGAGAAACACTTGAGTGATTTTGGAGGAAAGGATCACAACTATCAATGGGCAGAATGCTTTATAAGAAATTTCAAAAATTAATTGAAACCAGGATTTCTTTCTGTGTCTATCTAGAGTAGAGAAGGTCAAAACTATTTAATGTATTTTCAATGTAGTAATTGCTGATCAGTCACTTTTACTACCATGACATTGCCTTCCTGATGGAATTTCTCAGGGGAAGACTAGTACAGAAGGATGTGGCACAAGAAGCAACTTCTC
This sequence comes from Cisticola juncidis, assembly GCA_013400215.1. Taxonomy (NCBI): domain Eukaryota; kingdom Metazoa; phylum Chordata; class Aves; order Passeriformes; family Cisticolidae; genus Cisticola; species Cisticola juncidis. The sequence goes on from VXBR01012335.1 coordinate 1,175,888, forward strand.
CTAAAAATACAAAAAGTCATTTGATATCCATTTTACTGGCAGCAGTGAGGATGGATTTATTAAAAGTGCATCTCGTAAATGGAAAAAAGCACACACATCATTGACATGCATTGTATTTAATCCACTCTTCCTAAGTCACCTTGCCTCATTTCATGCTTCAGTAACATTCCCACACAGCAACAACCACCTCTTCTAAGGAGCTCCCTTTTGTTTTGCTTAGGGCATGTCTTATTCGTTTAATGTTTTTCCAATATTAACAGATGAAGTTAGTACAATAGCAAATACAAAGGGTGATGCCTTGACTTATCTTTGGCATTAAAAACTGTAATCTTTTCCACATTAACTAGTGAGAGATAAGGTCATTTTAATAGAAATTAAGCCAGGTTGATTTAAAATACTTCACTGGTTGCAGGCTGTTCTTGGGTTTTTGCCATTTTTTTTTTCCTTCAGGAGACCAATCCCCACGTACTATTATCATGTTGAAAAGCAGCAGCCGACCTAAGAATTACACTCAAATATTATCAGACTTCAGACTTTAGGGGATTAGGAATATATAGACTTATTTCGACCAGTGATGCCTATGCAACAATACAGCTCATGATCTGGAAAAGTTTCTCATGGCCAGTGAATTTCCTGAAAAACGTGGGAAAGGCAAGGGATGAGGGCAAGAAGAAACACACTCTAGTAGCACATAGGTGGCTTAGGAAAGTTCATTATTTCTTTGCTACAAAAATGCTCTAGATAGTATTATTTCCCTATTTCACATCAGGGTAAAATCAAGATATTTGAAAACAATATGAAAGAAGCATGTGAAAGCCCTTACAAAGTAATTCAGAGAAGCCTAATGATTTGGGATCTTAATTGGGATGCAAAAGACCCAGTTTTAAGTCCTTGGTATGCATTATGTATTGGCATGACTGTCTGGTTCCCTGTTTCCCCAGTGACTGTTCTAACATCTAAACTGATCTGACAAGTTGTGACTGAATTTATCCTGTGGAGTTCCAATTGTATAAATAATTGAATGCTTTTTGGAGCAGAGATTTGAACCTCATTCTTCCCAAATGAGTACTCTTAACTTCTGGGTGGTACCGTTCTTCCTCTCACTACTTTTCTCTGCTTCAATGAATATTCAATATTTTATATAAAGTGGAGCTGTTCCAAGAAGAAGAATACAAGCAAAAACTGTATTTTCATTAAATTCATATCTTTTCTTTGACTAGGTGCTATGCTGTATTTTGTTCCTGTTAAAAACATCTGGCTCAGCACCATGCAGTCTGTCAAATTCCCTTTATCTTCTTTTGAAGGGCCTTCTTTTCCCATTGGTTTTATAGTACATCTTATCTTAATATTTGGTCAGTAAATCTTTAACATTCTCCTCCCTAAGTTTTTGAAATGTCCCCACTTTTTGTGAGAGTTTTCATTTTCACTTGCAGATTTTTCATAACTTTTGTTGTGATCAAAGTTTATTTCCATTACTTTGTCTGCTGTTGGGATACAAAACAACATTGAAAGTAACTAGTGAAAAATTTCAGTTGCACAAAAGAACAGAGAGGAAAATGTAAGCTAATATGACAGTACTTCAAAGTGCAAAGAATATAAAGACTGGAATCCTCCTTTGTTTGACATTATTTGTCACAGAAAAACTCCTAGATGGACTTTTGAAGCAGCAGGAATAAATAAATTTTTACTGCTGTCTTAAAAAGTAGAAAGATATTTAAAAAAAAAACAAACTGAAAAAAAATGCTAAAGGAATAATATTTATTCCTGGAAAAGGGGACAACAAAAAATTCTGAAACTTTTCCCTTTTAAAAAAGAATGACATTTTAAGGTGAAAAAAAATCATGAAGACAGCATTGAAATATGGACAATGTTCAAGAAACGGAACAGAAGTCATTAGTGTGTCCTGTGGCTAAAGTGCAACTCAATGCAATTTATAATTCTCTTATACTGCTTTTAACCAAAGTCCTTAGTAGAAAAGATTTAAGTATAATCTTCGAGGTTATGACATACCTAAGAAAAAGACTGATTAGTGTGACTTTTTACTGTTCTGTATGAAAATAAAACAATTTTTAAAAGTTTCAGGAAAAATCCCAGAGAATGAGAAATACTACCAACAGGTTGGAACAACACACACTTTTTCAGTTCACAGTTTAAAACAAGAAACAAGTAAATTTTATATTTGCTTGAAATTCAGGTATTTCCAGTTTCAAGCAGAAGTCTTTGAGGAACAAGTCTTCCATACTCAGGACATTTGTATCATCCCAACAGTCTTGCTTCTGTGTCACAGTTCTCTGAAACCTGTAAATAACTTCAAATTCTGATGTATGGTATATACTATGTAAACTCTAGTAGTCAGTATTTCTTAGACCTGGATATGATATTCTACTGACATTTAAAAAATCTGTAATTTGAAGCATTCTGTTTCTGCTGTTGCAGCTGTAATCTTTGCACCCATATATCTTTTTTTCCCACTTCTTTTTTAGTTTGTAGAGTTTTGAAATGCCATGTTATCAGTCCCAAGGGTAGGAATTCATTTGTTTGATGCTGATCCTCAATGCCAAAGGGTATCGGAGTCAGTCTTCCTCAATATGTGGCTGCAGTAAAGTATTACATGTAAATAAAAAGGTTAATGCCATACTGCTGAAAGACTGGAATCTCACTTGTTCAGAAACTTGAAACACTAATACACCAGATATTTAGGCAGCATTTTGCCTCACTCTGGAATGAAAGTTCACTGAAGTTATTCTCCAGTATCAGAGAAATTAGTAACTTGTGGAGTTTACAGCTTTTTCCTGAAATGCCCATACAATACAGTTCAACTTGCAGGAATAAAGCAAAAACAAAAATACTGCTGCCAATTATCACATTATTCTTTTCTACCTTCCTTACTGTGTTATTTGACTTAGTATGGAAACCCATCAGATTCAGAGACAGTTCTGGTTTCGGTCAGTGAGCTGGCCCAAACCAGAACACTCCCATCCATCACTGATCATTTTCTGTGATCATGATTTCCAGCAAATTAAAGTTCTATGTTTGGTCTGAAGAATGAAAGGCAAGTTTAATGGCCCTACAGAATTATATCAGAAGCCATTGTTTACTATTTTCTTAAGTTTCAAGTGAAGTCCTAATTATGGTATCACAAGGCATTACGCCAAGAATGCCATTTTGTTTGAGCAATCCCATTACCCATGTTTTTGCCTTCTGTGATTCAGCTAGATTATATTTTTTCAATTATGTTTCCATTTCCACTGTCAGCAGTGATGTAATTCTATTTGTACTCTTTTCCGTTACCATTTCTTGGTAAATGGATTAGTTTGAATATTGTTTTGAGTTTACGTTTCATAATCAGCAAAAGAAATACTCCAGTGAATAAAGACATTTTAAGTAAAACCTACTTTCCTTTGAAATATTAGAGAACATTTCATAAAGATTTCAGACTGGTTTTTGGCTGTTTGGAGGTTATAGTAAACTTAGAATGCATATTCTAAGGAAGACAAGGAATAGTTAAAAGCCTTCTCTCTTACAAGAGCTGAGTCTAATAGTTGATAGCAGAGTAAGTGGACTTAGCTGCTGTCACATCAGGTATTTGTGATGCTTTTACACCTCAGATCAGCAAATCAGTGCAGCTGAATAACATTTTTCTTGGTAGAGAGCCAGGACTGAAATAGAGAGGCTTGAAAGGCACAGAGAAAAAGTTACAGAACAATGGTACATTGAGAAATATTGAGTACCTATCATCCTAAATATTAAAACTGACAAGGCTACAGATGTATAACACATTTTTACTCCATCAGACTGTGTTTTTTCCCTCCATTTTGTCATCTGTTTTCTTGTGGCTCTTAATGATGAGATAGACTATACAACCTTCACATCTAGGAGTGACAAGGACACAATGTAAAGACATCAAGAGAGGCATCTTTGATTTTTTCTTCCAGGGCAAATCTCAGTGGTACCAGTGGAATATAAGAAGCTGACACCATTCCCTGCCACAGATGGACAGAGAAGGAGGAAAACACAGTGCACATCTCCCCATTGAGAACTTGATAGACATTATTGCAAGAAAGATAACTCCTTCTGGTATCTATTGACTTCTGTTGAAAACTTTTCATAATAGCAATATTTTCCATTAAAATTTCAATGCAAAGGCTACTTCATTTTCAGTAACTCTTTTCTTTTAGGAGATGAAAGTATTAAATTTTCTTCTCTGAAAAGACTATTTGTTTTTTCATCTCATTTTTATTTTTAAAATGACTGTGCCTTGTCTGCTGGCTCATCCTTTTTTTATAGTGTAAAGAAAGATCAAAAAAATTCCAAACTCCTTTAATTATTCCGTGTTTCATCTTTTTCTTTACTTAATGTAATAAGGACAATGAAAATATTTTTTCCTGTGAATATATGTACATATTTCTAGATATCAAAGGCTGAGATGTGATCTGGCATTTTTGAATGACGCATAACATGACAGGACATAAACTGTAATTGCTGTGTTGTAACAGACAAACTATTTGGCTAGTGCAAATGCTACTTCCCCTCTTATTAAGTCAGCTGCTGTTTTATACTACAGGCTACATTCTGAGAAGAGGAACTGTTCAGCTTCTAGAAGCAGACAATCATTTATTCCTTTTAACTGTTAATTAAAATACAAACACAATGGCTTTTGAATCAGATTTAGCCAGCATTATTGGTTCTGGGTTTTGAAATGGAGATTGTTGTTGGCAGCTGCAGGCTGCACACAAAAAGTTAAGACATAAAAGACTAATTTCTTCTCATCACATGGAAGTGCAAATTACCTCCTTTCTTAGTAATGAACCAAACAAACTGCTCAAGCTCTAGAATATCACTGCAGAATTAGGGCAACCTACTGGGATAATTTCAGTGCTGGAGAACAAGCAGTATATATGAGTCTCCAGTAAAGGCAAAGCAATGAATAAAAATAAAACAGAAGTTAGTAATATGTCAGGCTTTGCTCACAAAAATGCTTAAAAGTTATCATTTAACACAAAATTTGTACTTTCTTATACCTGTTTATTGATGGAAATGCTTGTACGTGATTTTCATATATGACTGTGCTGTTGTTTTCCTGTTTTGGGGATTACCCTTAAGACATTCAAACCCATGATTTTTCCTTATTTTTCCAATATTCTAAGAAGGATGGTGTTAATGCATACAGACAATCCATTAAATCATATAGCTGGCTGAGGAGACAAGTAACTAGTGCAAGCCAGAAAAAAAATCCCTGCAAATACTCATTTGAGCTTTTAAATCAAGTCACTGAATTTTTTTTTTTTTTTTTTTTTTTGCATTTAGTTGTGCTTTCTTTCAATTAGCTAAGGGTGAAATTGAGATACTTGTCATGAATATTCATTGGAATATTAAATTTAAATGGCAACATGTTCATTAAAAGTATATTTCAAATTGATATTTATTATATTCAACAACAAAGTTCAATGGAGATAAAGCTGTACAATCGGTCACAGCACTCTTAATTTGCAATATTCAAAAGCAACTTTGAAATAAATTTTAGACTTTTCATAGGGTAAAATATCAAACACATTCATAGCCATGATTATTCTCAAAGAAAAATTGAAACATACAATTTGTCTCCAAACTAAATTTTTACATTTTAAAAATCTGTAAGGTGCCGTCTGTTATGGAACATGTAGTCTTACAAGTAAGTCTGTCACCATGTTTTTAATTCCAACAAATACAGAAATCAGTGTCTTGGGTGATCATCTGTGCAATAGTTCTAAAGTTGTTATTGCTTTCTCTACACTCTCTAGGGCTGTACTACATGTATGAAAGTGGGGACATTGCATGTTAGGTGTCTCATGGAATGCAGTTTACCCAGGGATGGTGCTGGTTCCTAAAAATTCCCTGTCATTAAAGACATCACTGGACCCCTATATATATATATTGCCATGATAGAAATCTGAATAATCTAATGCTAAAGAATGTTAAAGGTACTGCATTCCTTATATACTGCACAATATTTTGTCTGACATGAACATCTTTACCCCAAAAGTGAGTGCTGGAAATGATTCTTCTACATTAGCACCATCAGTATTTACTGCACAGAAGAATTCCTACAACACAGTATGAGAATTCTCCAGACTGCAGGCCTTACAAGGACTTTACAACATAGCACAGTGAAGTCTTTTTGTGGAACAAGTACTTAGCAAAGTTGGCACAGACTAAACATTTCCATTTTTTGTCTGAACATGCCTTAGAAGGAATGATTTCTAAGTCATGCAGCAATTAGTTGAGGCATGTGGGTGCAGATGTACTTCGGCAGCTCTGAATGCGGCATGTTGTTGCGAGCTCTGCTGTATTGCAGCTCGTGCTCACACCAACCTGAAAGACTTATGTTCAGTTGTAAGAAGACTGAAAAGATTTTTTTTTTTTAAACCCAGCATTTAAAGGTCAATATAATAAAAATCTCAATCGTGCATTTTTATATGAAAATCTAAAGACTATGGACAGGAATAAATTTGGCCTTTATTCCTTTAAGAATTATTAAGAGTTTCTTTAATTTTGACATTAAAAATTAATCTGGGCATATAAAATGTCTTCTGTTATTGAAAGAAATATAACACACAGGAATATAGTTAATATTCTATTGCAATGAGGCAGGGGAAGATTAAAAAAAGGGAATAAGACAAAAGCAAAAAGTTGAGCTATGAATCCAAAACAGAGTACAGATAATTCCTGACTTTTAAAAAAGGACTACACACAGGACCCTTTCTTCAGAGACCTCTCTGTTTCTGAACCCTACTCAAATGTTTGACTCTATTCCTTGAAGTAGCACAGGTCTGTAGATACCAGCCTTCACCTGAGCAACAAGTCAGTGACACGAGATACAGACTCTGCAGGCATAAGGGCCTGGATCAGTAGGCAACCTGAATTATCCCTCTTTGCCATTGAGATGATACTGGCACAAATTGCTTTTGCATTGCTTGTGAAGTGGTTCCACTAACAATGACTTAACCAGAAAGACATGGAAGTGGCAAAAGACAAGGGGCAAAAAAAGGTAAAAGTAGAATTCAATGGGTAAGATAAGTGAGATCAACCAGCAAGAGGAATCTTAAGGAGAATGAGGCTGAGGGGAGCACAGGAGGAAGGCAGCCAAGCAGAGAGAGGAAATGAATTTCCCAGGACATATCTCTAAGCCATACTGACAACTTCTACTCCAGGAGAGGAACCTAATGCTAATTCTATTTTGTGGCATGAGAGAGAGGGTAGTACTTTTGTGCAACCACAGAAAACCCTGATTGAGTAACAAATTTAGGTTGGCACGAGTCTCTGGACATCAGCTAGTCCAAAGGTCTCTTCAGTAAGGACTTCAGCAGGATCAGACAACATTCTAGTGTCTAATTGCTCTAATTTGCAATATTTTCCCTTTACATCCAGCAAGGGTTTCTCTTGATATAAATTGTGATATTGCCTCATGCATCTTTGCTGTGCAGCTCTGAGAAGAGTTAGGCTCTGCCTTCTCCCTTTCTTTAGATTGTGGAAGATTGGTGCCAGATGTCCTTTCCCTTCTCCATGCAAAACAACTCCAGTTCTTTCAGTCTGTTCCCATGTCACATGTAGGAGCCTCCTAACCATCCTGCTCATTATCTGACAGAATTTTTCCATTTGCCTGCATGTGATGTACCAGGGGCCCAGTGTTACACAGGAGACTTACATGTCTAGTTTAGAGGGAAATAATACTTTTAACCAACCTGATGTCTACACTCTTGCTTATGCATCACAGTACATGGTTAACCTTGACTGCTGACCCACCTTCAGCTTCTGTACCAGACCACCAACTCCCTTCCATAGCTGCTGTCCAGACAGTCAGTCCCTGGCCAGTACTGACACATATAATTATTCTACCCATGTGCAGGATTTTGTTTCTGTTCTGTTCTTTTCAAAACATTTCTTCTGCATATGTTTTCCTAAAGAGTATCCTTGCTCCCCATATATCATTTTTTCCAATTTTGTTTATACATACAAACTCAACAGAGGGGTCCTCTGTCTTAATATCCAGATTTATTCTCTCTTGCTGATGAAGGTGTTCAATAGTATTGTCTCCAACACTGCCTTCTGAGGCCCATCACATGTGATTGGCTGCCAGTTAAAAAAGAGAGTAGAAAAAAAAATTACCTCACACCACTGGAATCTAATTCTGGCTATATTTAATATTTTTTTCATCACCTTCTGAAGCTCTCTTATCTGCTGTGCATATTTTTTTTCTTTTAGTCTTTCTGCCTCTTTAGGGCTTTGTTTTAGCTTCAATATTATTGCTGGTATCTCAAAAACCTCCCTCATCTGACACAGCAGGTTTTATTCACTGATTAAGCAGTTATAATAAAGGGTCACACTCTTACACAGGAAGAAAGAATTACACTAATATTACCTAGTTGTGCTAAAGGGATGGCAATACCTTGAAAATAAAGCTAAACTTGGTGCTTTCTGAAGTACTAATGGAACTGAAAACTTCATCTAGAAGCACGGAGTCATAGAATGGTTTGGGTTGGAAGTGACCTTAAAGATCATGTTTTTCCAAGCCCCCTGTCATGGGCAGGGATACCTTCCATTAGATCAGGCTGCTCAAACTTCCATCCAACCTGGCCTTCAACATTTCCAGGGAGGAGGCATTCACAACCTCTCTGGGCAAGCTCCTCCAGTGTCTCACCACCTTCACACCAAAGAATATATTCTTTATATCTAATCTGAAACTACCCTCTTTCCACCTAAAAACATTACCCTTCATTCTGTTACTGCAGTTGGTGATAAGCAGTAATTCCCCATCTTTTCTGTAGGCCCCCTTTAGGTACTGGAAGGTGTTCTGAGGTCTCCCTGAGCCTTCTCTTCTCCAGGTTAAACTACCCCAACTCTCTTGGCATGTCCTCAGGGAGGAGATGTTAGAAGCTTTATTTATTTCCAAAACAAGACATTTACCAGCTTTATGCCTGCAGAGAAAATTTTGTTAAGAGGGATTTACATGCTGGGAGAGCATGAACAACAAGAAAAGATATGCTTAGAGGTTTTGGTTCAGTCTAACACTGAATGCATCTATTTAAATAATTGTTATTAAAAAAAACCATAAATGGTGTAATGTACTGACATGACAAGAACTTCCAGATTTTCCAAGATCCTTGTTATTTCTGTTTATACATAACCCTGATCCAGACAACATCCTTTGCTTTTTTAAGGAATAATTTAGTTTGCCATAAGAATGAGGGGAGAGGATGGAGGGGAAGGATAGAAAAAAAGAGAAAGTTGTTGTTCTGCTCCCAGAAATAAATTAGTTGGCATAAAATGAAACCAAGCCTTAACAGCCTTTTCCTGAGGCCTGATCCTTTTGTCTTTCACATTTAAGCTTCTCATCATGAGCAGATGCAGAGAAGAAAGTTTAAGACCTGCTACAAAAGTTCAGAACTAATCCTCCCTTTAATTTTCATGCCAGGAGAAAGTAATATGGTATGTAAATCTGCACACAGCAGAAAATAGAGAAAAGCTGGATCTCAAAGAAATTTCAGAGACATGAAGTGACAGAGAACATTTGGAAAACACATCAGAGAAAGCAATATCCTAAAGAAACTTTATGCAAGAAACTGATATCCTGAAACTGATACTGATATCATAGGGACAAAAATTAACAGAGGTTTCAGCCCAGAAGTAGGAAAATTTTGTAATACAAGTGGTCAGTTCCACCTACATGTGTTACAAGAAAAAAATGCAACTTAAGATATGCATTTCCAAAGGAAAAATGTAAATTATTATAATTACTATTGTAACAACTTTGTATTGTTACATATATCTATCTACTTTGGATACAGACAGGAACCACTGAGATCTCACTCTCTTGAATCTATCATAAGCAATTTGGAGTAAATATAGGACCAAACTACTTCTTGTGATATAGGAATGGTAGTTTGGAGCAATGTGGCCTACTGGTATTTTCACAGAGATATTCTAATGCTTAAATCAGGGATTTATGTTGGGCTAAACCAGAATCAAAAATGTAGTTCCCCTCTACCTGAACTGAGTGGATCCATTTGAACTGAGTTTAAAACAGTTCTCTCAGTTTTGCAAAACTTAAGATGAATCCCAAAAAAAAAAAAAAAAAAAACCCAAAAAACAAAACCACACCAAACCAAACCAAATCAAACCAAACCAACAACAGCAACAAAGGATAAGAATAAAGACAATTTTAACATCTAACTAGACCAGAAAATAAGGTAACATTTTTTTCTAGTTATAATGACATATGAAATTAAGGTTCAAACTGGTTTAAAAATCCATCATTTCATTAATATATATATTTTTAAAAAGCTCTTCTGGCAGAAAAGAACTAGAACAATGCATGGCTTCAACTGTCTATGTGTTTTGAGAAAGTAGGTAATTGGAGTGATAAATTAGGAAGTTTTATGGTCAAAACAAGTATCTCAAATTCTCTCCTGAGGCTTATAACCCCTGACTCTGCCTCTTAGGTGAGTATATCTGGATATGTTTAGTGCATTACCCAACAATCTGCAATGCTAAGCACAAAAACCAGGACTGCTATTTTACAGCAAGGAAGGAAAACAGGGACAAGAAAGAGAGAAGTGATAGGGTCACAATCCAGGTACTATCAAAGTGTCTGTGTGTGCCTAAGAAAGGGCAATCTACATTTTGTAGAATGTACCATTCAGAGGTCAGCTTTTTTAAAGTATTATGCCATGATTTCACCCCAGGCAGCAGTCAAGACCAGGTAGCTGCTTCCTCACTCCCCCACCAGTAGGACCAGGGAGTGAAGGCAGAAGCTGAAAAATTTGTGACTTGATGTACAGACAGTTTAACAGGGGAAACCAAGAGCCCTGCAAAGAAACAAAACAAGGAATGAATTCACTGCTTGCCATGGGCAGGCAGGAGTTCAGCCATCTCCAGCAGAGCAGGGCCCTGTCACATGTAATGGTGACTTGGGGAGACAAACTCCATCTCTCCAAATGTCCTCCCTTCCTCCTTCTTCTCCCACTTTATATGCTGAGCATGATGTCACATCATCCCTTTGGTCAGTGTGGTCACCTGTCCTGGCTGTGTCTCCTACCAAACCCCCAGGCACCCCCTGTCCCCTCACCACCATGGCAGCACGAGCAGCTTGGTTCTGTGTGAGCCCTGCTCAGCAATAACAAAAACATCTCTGTATTACCAACCCTGTGTTCAGCACAAATCCAAAACACAGCCCCGTGCCAGCCACTGGGAAGAAAATTACCTCTACCTGAGACAAAACCTGCACAATGTGAAATAACAGATTTGACTGTTTATATAGTCATCCAGATTTTCTGTCTGACAGTAGTTTTACCCCTTATGGATCACTCAGTTTCTTCATTCTTCATGGTTTCATCACAAATCACTTCTTAGACCAACCAGGGCAACCTGGTTCTAAGGACACGTGCATCAGTAGACCCACGACAACCCGAGGTTCTTTCTTGCTTTCAAGACGGTCTCACATGTTCCCACACAAAACACTCCCTTTAGATCCTACCAGCAGTACAAGGTCATTAGGCCTGTTTTGAGTTGAATATGGTCAGTGAAGCCCTGAATAAATTCCTCTGCTTTTTCACATTTCTGCTGGTGTGAGTGGCCCAGCAAAAACTGTTCTTGTGTTCCTGGAGAGATGCTCAGTCTTTCACCTTCCTTGAACTGACTGTGCTGTCCATATATGTAGGGCTGACACAGTAGGCAATCAGGATTAGGAAGCAAAGTTCATTCTCCTTGTCCTAACAGTGAAAGGGAGACCTTTCAGAAGATATTTCAGCTGTAAATGTACTATCTTGTAAACTACCTATCACAATTTTTTATCATACAGGTTTGCAAATTTAGTTAACAAATGCTGCAGTTACTTATTCAAGGTTTGTCACTCAGCTGATTCAGCTTTCTATGAAAATATTAAAATTCCTTCCCTATACAAGGTACCAAAGGCATGTAAGAGGTATGGAAAAACCACTAGCTTAACAGATATCTCATAAGATCGGCCCACACAGTCCAACATGAAAGAAATATATTCGGGATTAAGAGAGTTAAAATAGGTGTGTAAATTAACAAATGAATTTTTAGTCATGTATGCCATATAGGACATGGCTCTTCTGTATTATTACATAAGATCTGTATTTAGTGCAGAGCCAAGAAGAGAAGCTGCTCACAGCAACAGCTTTAAGATCACTCTGGTCATATGCTGACTGCACAGGAATTAGTGGATCTACTTCTCCTTTAGAATGATGATAATTCAAAATGCTAAATTAACAACACCTTGAAATAAAACTACAGTCACCCGCAGGTAAACTTAAAGCTTTCCACACTATCAGTCAGGTTACTCCAACCTGAGTGGGGTAGGAGACACTTTTACTAAAGAAAAACATGTTGGTCAAAACTGTAAAGTGCAGCACATGCCTCTGGCTACAGCTCAAATATTAGTTTAGTTGCTCAAAGAGGCTTAAGGGGAGAGCAGAGAGGTAGATAGGCAGGCAAGAAGGAAGGAGAAAAAAGAAAATAAAAAAGGAAAGAAAAGCAAGGCAAGGAAAGGCAACGCAAAAAAAGAAAAAAGAGAAAGGGAAAAGGGAAAAGAGAAAAGAGAAAAGGGAAAAGGGAAGAGGGAAAAATGAAAAGAGAAAAGAAGAGAAAAG
>VXBR01012336.1:0-58941 GCA_013400215.1 Cisticola juncidis
ACTCACACAGGCACACACACCCCAGAGGTTTGTGATCCACTCAGCAGCAAGAAAGGGAAAGACCTTCATCCAGGGTTCCACAGAGAGTCCTTTAATCGAACTGCTGGTGCAGGGACGAAGACAGGACGCATGTGAGGGACCAGGGTTTATATATGGGGTAGCAGGGGCAGAGCTGGGAACAGGATGAGTGAGGGAGAAAGTGGTGGAGAGGTGGGGTAAGAGGAGAGGAGAGCCAATGGAGGAACAAGGGCAGATCAGGGGTAGAGGATTGCATCAAATGAGGACCAATAGGGCCTCGAGGAAGGGAGAACATTCTAGGGAAGGGTCATCCAAGGGAAAAAGAGGCAAGGAGCCCAGTGGGCCAACTGGGGAAATAGAACTGGGGTATATTTACATACCAACAAAGGAACTCTGGAAGAAGGCTTATTTTTTTACCTTAACTTGAAGAAAGTTCTTTGATCTAGGGAACGTCCCTCCAAGGAGGCATGAGGGCCACTTGCCTAATAGGCTTTCTGGCCTCTACAAATCTGTTTGAAGGAATAATTTTATTTTAATCAAAAAATTGTTAAAATTATTATATTGCTCTGTATTACCAGTGCTTCATATTGACTTTCTAAACCATTGTGTAATTTAAAAGATCCTCTTGTTTTAAAATTAAAAATGCTGTCCTGTCTTACACTACATGATAATTAGCAAATACATTTTTTCACCTCAAATGTAACAACAACAGCATTTTTGAATTAACAGAAAAAGAAGGATTTGGATCAAATAAACTATCAAAACTTCTCTCAAATAAATCAATACGTCCTGACTGTTTCTTTTATTTGGTTCTATTTGAGCTGTGTTTGCTGCCTCTTTCTAGAGGCTAGACTTCAAAGGTTTGTAAGCAAAATTTATTTTACGCACTATTCATCCAATTTCTTACTCAGATTTTTTGCAATCTTTTTGTGTTTGAGAAGGATTATGAAGAAATGCTTCAATACACACAAAATGGAAAATTCAGGCCTCAGAACATTCTTTTTTTCCAAGGGAAGCCCAAATTGAAATATGTCACCATATTTATGAGGCAATTGAAATACGTAATAACAATGTTTTCTGTACTATGTTTAAATTTAGATTACCAGAACTGTTAAAGATGCAAAATGCATCCAGATGATTGCATACACTTTTCTGCATGTGCTCTTTGAAGGAGAAGCTTGCAGGGGAAAACCAACCAACCAACCAACCAACCAAACAAAACCTTGTTTGGTTACCTTAGAGAGTCTAATAATTTGCGGAAGTTTATCATAAACAATTTTCAAAAGAAAACAATTTGCAAAGCTTTATTCTCAATGCCCACTTCAAGTCCTATTTAGAAAACTAACTGTATATTTCAAATCAGAGTTCAGCACTCTGAATAGCCAATGAGTTATATACGTTTACCTTGTTTTCAAATCACTCAATTTCATTTGAATGCTAGAAATCAAAAACCACATTAGAAAAGTTTTGTAATTGTTTCAGTCTTACCCCAAATCTTTGTATGTTTTTAGGAGCCCTAATGACTGTGACTGCCAGTTCCATTGCCAGATTAACCAATACAAGATCTATTTTGTTTACTGGGAATGTGACTGTTATTAGTTTAAAATGGCAGCCAAATTCTTATATGGGAAGAGAGAGGGCATAATCATCCCTTTCTACTCTTCCCATGTAACCCATAAGGAATCTCAATAAACCTCTTGGTCAAATCATTTCTAAGGCATAATTTTTCAAGACTGAAGTCATGAAAGACTTCAAGACTTGAAAAGAGTAGCCAAGTCTAATCTAGCCTACTTATTTCTCATGTGTAAACTTTTTCCATATCTTTGATTAACAGTTGAACTTCCCTAAATTTTCTCACTTTGCGTAATTCTTTTCTCTCAAGCTAAAGGAAAACTGTGCAAAATATACAGAAAGCATACAATTATACAATGGCTTGATGATATTCTTTGCTCTGATCTCTACTGCCTTCCTAATAAACACGAACAATTATTTTGTGACTACCAGTGGTGAGGAAGTTTACATTTTGAGGCTCTCTCCTTTGTAATTGAAATCTACCATCTGGCTACAATGACTGCAAATCTATTTTAAATGATTTTTCCACTCCGTTTGCCACCAGTATCACTTTAAATTTATCTACATTGAATTCCATGCTATTAGCTGGTCACTGAATCTTGTAAGACTTTGTATAATTCATCACAGTTGGTCGTTGTCGCACAACCAAGATTTAATTTTAGACAAATTCACAAAAGTCTTCTACTGCACACCACAAGTTGCAATGTAGTTCACATAACCTATGGGATGTGATGTTATTCACACAGTCCTTTAGCATCAAAAACACTACAGGTATCCAGTCTCATGTAGTTTAGAAAGCACCCATTAGCTTATAAAAATTTTTCATGAGGTAAGCAGAGTGGAAAGAGTATTTAAATGTTTCGATCTATTTGCATTCAGGAAGAACCTCCAGAACTCAAGAAATAACATAGTTTTCTGTCCCCTGCATGGTGTATAAATTGGATCAGACCTTATCTAACCATACTGTTATTTGTAACAGATTTTATTTTCACATATGTAATATATTCTGTAGCTGCTGGTAATAAATTGCACAATAGGTGACTAGTGACATGATGAGTCATTGTATTTGTACTTGGGGTTGTCATGGAATATTATATTGGAATAGCTATTCACTGCCATTGTAGGAATTTTTTGCCTATCTTATTTTCATACAGTGTCCCTTTTTGAAACTGAACAGAGATGTAGTGATTTCTGATTGAATCTGCAGGGACACTGAATATAAACTCCTCATGCTTTTTACTGTGGAGAGGCTGTGTAACTGAAAATTTCAGACCTGTTGCATTTTTGCTTAATGACAGAAAGTTTCTGTGATTTCAGTAGCAAGATACCTCTACATTGAACAATGGTCTCTTTTCAGCGTGGCTGATTTTACAATGTTCGTAAATTTTTATATAAGATAGTCAGTCTTCAAAATCAAAAGCCCTAGCTCTTAAACCAAACTAAGTACACCTCTATTGTATAAGCCTTCTATAGAATAGAGGATTTTCCAGTCTCTGAAGAATGTGAATTCCTTATATCCCTTCAAAACCAGGCACTAAAATGTCTGCCTTCCCGAGGATTTCCAAAACACTGAGTACTATAAGAACTTAAGAGAATGATACTACAGGTGTCCTGGTCTTCAAGTGACTTCCTTGAAAGGTCATATTATCCTTCTACAATAAAATGACTTGTCAAATTTAAATATAGTACAGAAAACCTTGCTATTACCTATTTCAATTGTAGACAAGGGGGAAAGCTATACATGGCAACTACCTTGACAGTAACATGTCTTTCAACACTCCCACTTTAAGGTCTGGATGGCTGAACTGTTAGAGGGACTAATAAATGGTGAATGATTAGAAGCAGAGGACCATGGCTAATGGTTTCTACTCCAGTTGGAAGTTTGTAACAAGTGAAATTCCACTTTATACTGTAATGGAGTCTGCACTGAATCCAAAGCATTTGACCAAAATTAAGCATAATTCATTGCAGCTCCTTAGGTCTGGGAAAACTCCTCTGTTAATGAATATCCAAAAGGTGAAAACAGAATAAAAAATGAAGAAACTTGCTTGGCAGTTTAAGTAAGTGTCATCATACCTGCTTTTCTTAGTTCTTTTTTTCTTATCCTTTAATTATTTAAATTGTGTTTACTCTTCTGTGATAGTTGTTTTCACTCCTTATGCTAACTATTATTTCCTGTTTCTCATTTGAGTCCCTCCTAACTCTATTGCTTTCCAGAAAAAAAAGGTATAATTTCTTTACAATTTCAATAAAATTTCAATAGAGTAGTTAGAAAAATAATCCTCTAGCAAAATGGTCAATATATGACATCTTGTAATAATATCATGCAGTTCAATCACTTTGGAAAAACACCTACTTTTATTTTTTATTGTTGCAATACTTGATTTATCATTTTTTGTGGAAAGACTGTTCATATTTATTGGCCATTTAATTATCTTGTTGCTGATAAATAGTTATAATGACAAAACTTAAATTGTGGCAATCTTCTATTAGAGAAAGACTCAATTACCTCAGTAGCACTGGACTGAATGAGAGAAAATTCTTTCTGTACAAGAATAAAATTCTAGTTTTAAAATTTTCTGATTTGAAAATACATGTTCTTACTTCGGTAAACTTTTACTAGCTACAGTCGCACTTTAACATGCAAATAGATATTATGAAAAACAGATATTGTTAGCTTTTCAAGGAATTTAAAACACAGTAGAACGCTTTACTGAAACCTGTTTTCTGGGTATTTTTCTATGGCACGCTCTAAGAATCCCTCTTGAATTTTACCCTGTTTTAGTGATCAAGCACACAGCATTACTTACTTGACAGTTTGATGCTGTCCATTTGACAAGTTATCTGTGTTCTTTTCTGATAAAAATGTTTGCCACAAAGTACTTCCAAGGCTTTCACTAAAGTCTTTTTGGTAAGTAAAAATTCCAAGACTAGTAAAGCAGACCTTTAGGAATTGTTTTACACACTGTAGCATTTTTTTTTCTGAACCTCTCCCACTTTGCCCAGCTGTTAAGCACACCTATTTTCCATTTTGCTATATTACTAATAAATCATGTTCAGTTTTTGCTGCCACAAAGTAGGTAGTAATATGTAGCTACTGTATAAGGCCCCTCTGTAATTTCAAACTGTGGTAAAGTACTCAATTCAGCAACACTTGCAGTTTCACAACAAACCTGCACAATGCAGCAGAGATTATTTATCGTATTTTGTGTAAGAGAAATATTTTCAATAGTGTTAGAAACACATCTTGTAATGCTTCTATCTTTTAGATGATCTGGATGACATATTATATTGAAAAAAAAATACAGAAAGTGTAGAAGATTAACGGTCAAAATTAAAATAATTTTACTGATAGACTCAAGATATGGCAGCACTACAGAATAAAGTGCCATTGTTCACAACAACAGAGTCAGAAACCAGTTCTCTGTAACTGAAATGCAGTGCCACAACAGAGAAGTAAAATCAAGCATTTCTCCTATTACATGTTCAAATCACATACTCTCCAGTGTGAATGAGCTGACTATCACCAGCAGCTCTCTCACCAGTGCATCTTGAGTCTCCTGGGCTTGCCTTATAAAATATGGACTTGTCAATAGACAGTTGCAAAGAGTTTTGGTGTAACAATTCCCAGAAGCATTCTTAGTGCAGATAGCCTAAAGACCCATATAACCTCCTAGCATGAATTTTTCTTCAGCTACAGCACCCTTGGGAGGCTGAGCAACTAGAGCAAACTTGGATCACAACTGGCAGCAAATTTCAGATTCCTGGGAATCACCCTTCTCACATCTCCCAAAGTTTTTGGAAGGTCCACCTCTTACCTTACAGCCAGTTTTTGATTTTGAGTCAGATTTTCATGTGACAATTTGTGCAAGAAAGGACAGAGTTTCTAGAACTGTGGACACATCCATTTTTGTTATTGGTTGGTTGGTTTGTTTTGCTTTTGTTTTGTTCTGACTAACAGACATACACTTGTTGAGAAAAACTTTCTCTATAAGGTTTGGCAAATGCATTACAAGCTAAATGTGAAGGTTTATACCGATATGAAAAATTAACTAAATAAGTTTTGATTAATTTTATTTAAATGAAAAACTGAAAAAACTTATATTAGGATATTTTGTAAAGATATATTTTTTAAATGATTGATCCTGAAATTGTTTGTATTTGACATCATTTAAGGCTATAAAGGCACCAATGAAATGGATATTTGAAACAAGTGCAATGTTTTATTTCAATTTAAAAATTAACACTTTTCCCCCTGATTTGGTCATGCACCGTGAAAATACTTCTGGTTTTCATCTAGAAAACCCAATATTTCTTTCTCTTCTGCTATATCCTCCCTCACTCTTTGACTGAAAAAAAACTATTGCTGCATATCTTTACCTGTCACTTACTAGCATTCCATATTTCAAGAAATAAATAATAGTAAGTGATAATGTCTCCCTGTTCTATCTAACAGCTGAGCTGTTACAGAGCCAGCGTTTCCTTTCTCTACGAAGGTACACTCTGCTTACAGTATATAACTTAAAAGTAATGCTGCTGACTGCAGTGTTCATGCACAAAACAGTCCAAAACACATATGTTGTTAGCATCAGAGAGTGATTACTTATTGTGTAAATAATTATAAAGTTTCTTAAGAATGAAGTCTGCATAAGTTTTGATGATGTTTCTTAATCATATCCATTTCATTGTAAACAATTAGACAAATATTATGTAAATAACAGACTCTATATAAAGAATTTCTGTTGCTGAAGACAGCATAGGAACTTTTTAAGGCCTTGCTAGGAGTATTGCATTTATTTTTAAATAGTGTTTTTTGAAAGTAATTATAACAAACTGTTACATCATCAGACTTGCCTACCCAGGTTGGGAAGTTTTTTCCACATTCCCTTAGATTCCCTAAAACCTTTTTTTCAGAGATATCTTTATAAATGAAAAAGTAAGCTAAATAAAAGCTGTTATTATGAAAGAATATGCTATTTTTTGCACCATTTTAGCAGATTAGAAATCTAATTCAAACTTCAGCTGAAAGTTTTTTATTTTGCTCAGTAATTTGCTCACTCTCAGTTTAAATATAAAAGATTAGATTTTTAAAATTCTGTAGATCTTTACTTAATATGAGTGGAAAAAAATTGCACAAGTTTCCATGAATAAATGCAATTTAGAGTGTTCATACTTTGAATGCATCTAGGCTTAGTTGATCCAATAGCACTAAAATGCAATATCCATACTCTCTATTTCACAAGCTCAATCAATATCTTTTTAGTTGAATATAATGTTACTCACTTTCTTTACCCATTAGTAGAATACAGGAGAAATCTAATATATGTCTAGATTAGTGATGAAACTTCTTCTGAAATAACCTTGATAAAAACTTGCAGTGTTTGTATTTTTCTGCAATGTCTCCTATCTCCCAAAGTAATTTTCTTCAAGAGACATTATGGAACTCTAGATTAATCTTGCTGGTTTTAGTCTTCATTTTTTAAAGCAGCACATACAGTTACTCAACAGCTCAGCTTGTATGAATGTGTTCATATCTCTGCACCTAAGTAAGGATTTCTAATTTATAATATGGTTTTGCACATTGTTACCGAGTCAGAGACAGATTTAGCTTTACGGAAGTGATTACCACTTTCAAAGTCTTGTATATAAGCTATGGTTATCTTCAAAATATCTCTAGGTCCACCTCTCTACTTTAGAGATAAGGAAGGAAGAAATAAGAAATTACAGAGGTTTTCTCCAGATCCCATAAAAACCTATGTCAGAGCACATAATATATTCAATTCTCTTGTATCTTCATCTTGCACCCAACCTTACAACAAGGCTTCCTGTCACTGCTGTAGATAAAACTGTAAGATTTCGAGAAGAAAAGTTCTTTAAGGTGTAGAATATAGTCCTGCACAGCAAACAGTTAGAAACAAATACTCATGTACGAAATAAGTAAAGCTGGAGGGAGAACAGAGTGAGAAAGGAAAGAAAGTCAAGCCTAAGAATTTAATTTAGAAAGGAACATTTTTCAGAAACAAATATTCAGTCTGTAAAATCAAGCCAAACAAGATTTAAAAAAACTTAGCTTAATCAAGTGCTTTTCCACAAATGGAATTCAAACCAGAACAAACTGCTTCATCCTCAGAAGACACATGAGGCAGATGATCCTCAGGCTGGAGCATCTCTTATAGAGCACTTGGAGAAACCCCTGCTAACTCACAGCTTCTTATAGATTGCTTCTGTGGAGCCTTGCTGTACAGATGAGATGGAAAGCTTTGCTGTCCCCATGGTCAGATGCAGGAGGAAAGCACACTGATGCACTTAGGAAATATTCTATGTCCTGCCCTGAATTCAGGATGGAATCTTGAGTAAGATCATGCCTCAAATCTCCAGCTTCTCTTCAAGTGATACTGATTTTTTGCTATGCTTCTCCTAAGGGCAGTGCTGGACACTAAGCTTCCCCCACACAAATATTTAGAACCGAATACTTTTAGACAAGGAAGTAAAAATAAGTATATAGAGCAAATATGATCATATACACTCATGCCTGGACCAATAACACATATTAAACCTTATAGGCTGGTAACACTGTTTTTTTATAACATATTATTAAGATTAATGAGATTTACTAACATAAAATATTTGAAATCAACAAAATATCATTATTAAAATCAAGATATATTTCTGAACTCTTTTCCTAGCTGTCCTTCTTTCATCTTATTAGTGAAAAACATGCAAGTCCCAGCTGTGTATATATTTTCAAAGTTTGAAAATAATTTTTTAAAAATCAAGATTTCTTCAGCCCACTGCTTAATCCCCAGCCCTGCTGAACATGAACAAATAAATAAATGAGCTGAGGCATTCAATTACTATTTGAACACACTGACTATGCAAAACTGAGATGACAAGTATGAACTTTTTTTCTATTAGTTTAAAACTTAAAATCTGAGAAGACCCTTATTTCCCTAAGGATTAACTTGTACTGTATGTACACACAAAGGTATCAGCAATGAAGTGATAGAGGTTCTAAATGCAGTTTTTCCAGGATATACCACTAACAATAACAAACATAACTTTTACAAGAATTAGATAAATTATCCTAACAGGGTAAATGCTAATGGTCAACTAATGACCAAATAGCTGAAAATACAATTTATTATAGTTATTATGTAGATTTTTTAAAAAAATTCAAACATAAACAATAAACATGACCTTCAGATTAAAAGAATAAAACAATTCACTGAGAATGTTCAAGAAACCTAAATTCTAATTTAAATTTTGCATTTTTTTCTGTTTATAATTTTCCCCCAGGGGCTCTGAAATAAAACTGAATGGTTATAATTAAATTGCAACCTTGGTTCATATAATTTCTCTTCAGTGTATCATACAGTAATATAGTAAATTGCTGGCATCTAGTGTGCCAGAATATAACTTAAAAAAAACCAAAACCAAAACCAAAAACACAACAGATTTAGGGGTGGAGGAAGAAGTAAAGTCAATTTTGTGATCTAATTGAAATCAGAAAAGGATGAAGTTATGCAAAGTATTTTGAAGGTAATCATCAGTAAGTCAGAATCTTACAAAAGAGGTCTTGCAGGAATAATAATACAGGAATACTGTATACAGAGAAAAGTATTGCAGAAAAAAAGTAGCCATAAATGTAAAGGCTAGGCTTACCAGGAAGGATATGCAAGTGCTGCTGAGGAAGAGGGTCCAAAGGTGTGAATTCTAGGTAGTCCAAAGAAAGTTTTGATGAAGAAAACAGAAGTGTTCTGTAGCATTACACTGGAAAAAAACAGGATTGAAATACTGTTTACTGAACCAACAGAAAAGCCAGATTTCTTTAACCTAGAAAGAGAGAGGAACTTGATCCTGAGGAACTTAAAGCAAGAGAAATTCCTAGCAGAAGTGTCTTCCATTCAATTTGCCACATCAACGTAATAAACAGGTTTTTGCTATTAAAAAGGGTTCCTTTCTCAGCAGGGAGAGCTACTGTGCAATCCCACGACATATCAACATCCTGGAATCTGGATGATAATCACTGAAAGTCTAGTGAAATATTTTGCTGATGTCACAGATGAATGAGCTCAAAAAGATATTTATCTATTACAGATTTAGACATTGATCTCAGTGTTTAAGAAACTGAAGAATCAGATCATTTACATGCTTCAAAATACATAGTAGACTGATTTTCAACAGCAATACATGTTACCAGTGCATAGTTCCTATTCATTATCAACCATGATCAATATGTATTCAAAGCAACTATTCATTTAAAATGGATTTTAGAGCCAGAAAATATATAATGCTCTTTTATGGACTCTGATGTGAAGAGTGTGATTTTAGTGATATCTGCATATATTGGTGTCAGGACATTTGTCCATATATCATACATTGGAGTCTGCAATAGATGATTTGTGCTGTTCAAGACACAGATTTGGATGATAAATTATTTGGCCCACACACCAATTCTAAAGACTGGCTCTTCAGTTTAAAAATAAGAGGTACCTCATTCACTGCTGCAGTAACAGAAAACATTACTAATTCTCATGAGTACTTGAAATTGCAATATTTGGAGGAAAGGTGGGATACATGGCCCTGACCAGCCTGAGTTTCTGAATACTACCAGCATATGTTTGCCAAGTCTTCACAATACAGACACCTTGAACTACACATTCCAACTGTTCTCCCTTTGCAACTATGGATGGATGGAAGATGAGCCTATGAATGGAGGAGATTCCATGAAAGGACATACTTTCTATACACTGTTAAGGTCTTTTCTTCCAGTGTGTAGATTTATGCATGGATTTACATCTCTAGGGAGCAAACCTCTAACTAGATAATGTCTACATAGCGCCAGATTTGAACATCAGTTGATTTGAACATCAACTTCCTGCACCAATGGGTGATGAGAATACATACTCTCATGTCATCAAGAAACAGTTGGGTATTTTTTCAGTGTATGGTGGCTGTTGTATAGAGAGGAGATGAATCAAGCAAAATCCTTGCTGCTGTAGACTTCGACAGTGCTCCTAGGAGTTCTATCTGTTGACCATGCTAGATGCCAGAGAACAGAGCATTCTTGTGGTTTTGTTCATGCAATCAACTGTTTGGAAAAAAAAAACAAACAGAGTCATCTTTTACCGGTTAGTTACCAAGACATGGACCTGAGAGTTAGGAATCCAAATATTTACCAGTGTAACAATTTATTTGGGCATTTTTCGTATCATGCAGCAAAACTGCTATCAGGTTGTATACAGTGTCAGCAAGCCAGCCAGCCCCGCAAAAAAACAAGAAAAGGTTGTTTCTACCTTTTCTCAGAATGGGAAAATCCCATACTTACCAAATTTCTATCTGCAGGCTGACTGCCTTTTCCTTGGTATTTCATGGACTCTTATTTTCTCTTGAATCCTTGAGGTGCTGTCACCATCTCAACAATTTCATTTCTGTCTGTGTTCTCCCTTATATTGTCATACATGGCTTTAGCACACATCCTTTCTCATTCCTTAGCAACAGACTTCACAATAAAATTGAATCAAGATCACACCACTTTGTTGTGGCAAATGAGGTCTGAAGTGACAGGCTGAAGGTTACAGCTTGCTATGACTGCAACTGGGAATGTCATTGAACACCTGCTCATTAAATACATTCAGCTCCATGTGAAAACCAAAGGCCAGAAGCAGGAACAGATAATGATCCCGGTCTATTGTGAAAGTAACACTTAGGGTACAGAGAGCTGGTAGAGACCTGGAAAAAAGCTTCAGATTGAGAAATGGGAATCAGCCTTTTTTTCTTGAACAAGAGGATTATCCCTGCCAAGTCAGTATGCTGCAACTGAATTTTTCCGAACATGTGGTTCAGGTTGCTCAAATCTGAAAATGTTCTTTAATAACAGAAAGTAACCAACACAAGACTTGCACTCAAAACACTGTTATGGACTTCTCTTTGAAAAAAAACCCCATCCCCACCTATGTTAAATCAAGATTTATGTATTATATATTATTGTATATTATAGTAACTGAAATCCTAACTGATGAGTAAATTAGAGAACTCTGGATCTAATTATAGAGGAAGAAAAACTCCAAGAAAAGAATGCTATTCTATCAAAAAATCAATAAAATTAATAGTAATATAGTTTAAGCTACTCACATTTCCCAGTAATTGCTTCTTTTTAATGCTATAGTCACTCTTCTGCTCTCCAGCCTGGCCCTAAGGTCGATGTCTTCAGTCTGGACTATTGGGGGTGAGGAAGAAAGTAAAGCAAAACCAGTATTTCCTTCATCCTTTCCTGGAAAAATAAGGTTTGTTTATCATAATGATGGTTTCCTCCTCCTCACTCTGGATCTATTTGGAGCAATTTTATGTATTTTGTGACACATTTTACACCTTCTTTTCTTCACTGTCAGCAAGTCCATGTTTCACTGAAATTTTGCAGTTCCTCATTTTTTGTGTTCCCTACCCTCACAGCAATTGGAACTGGTGGAAGTTTGGTCATGTGTAGAGACAAAGTACTTGAAAAATTGATTTTCTGGTCTAGTCCAGTATGAATTCTGTGGCATTGTCAGTAAGTTGGATTGGGCAGCCTGTGTGTGAACTCGAAAAAGTGTGGTGCCTTTGTGAGATGAGCTGTTTCTAGAAGCCACCCTCAGCAGGAAGCTGTTTGTAAAAGATACAGTTTCACTCAATGCACAGTTTTGATGAAACAATACAAAGAAAAAAAAATCTAATGTAGTGCCTCAATTCAAAGATATCTGTTCTACAAAATGACCAGAAAGGCAGAGTCTGCCCAGACTGTGAGGATAGAAACTGACAAGAAAAAAATATGATAGCAATAGTTGCTGGAAGTCTCCAGGGCTCAATAAGGAAACTGGTCAGAGATTTGGAACTGACTTATGAAGATAGAAGTTAAAACATTTTTCATAGTAAATTTCATTTAGTATGACAGTCAGAAGCAAATATGAAATGTGGAAATGGTAAGAGATAGAATAATATACTGTCTCCACATTCCATGAGAGTATGCCCAGGAATTCAGTCTTTCTTGGTTTTTACGGTAGGGACACACAGGTACATTATTTTATAATACATCAAAGTTTGTGAATCTTTACATTTAATAATAATTGCAGCTTTAGTTGTATGAAATGCTGGCCAAAGCTTATATATTGTCTTAAGGCCTTTTAAATGAGAAACTGGTTTAGAGGATAAGATATATTCTTCACATGTAACAAAGCTTCCATTTTAAGATGGTGTGGTGCATCAAAATCAGAAAAAACCCCATAAATATACAATTGTAGTAAAGGACCTAAACAGAATTTATAAAACATGCTTTACTGAATGGAAGGTTTACTTTGGTTCATAACATGATTACTAAAGCAAATTTTTTGTGAATTATTGCTTGTAAATAATATGCTGACTAAAATTTCTTTCAAAAGCTTGGTAAAATACTCATTTATATTAAAAAAAAACAACAAAAAATGCAGCCACATAAAACTTCAGCTTCAGCTTTAAAGGAATTTGGAGAAAGTGATACTTGATATGATAATGTAAAAGGTAATCTTAAACCAAGGTAAAACACAAAAACAGGACAATAATAATGTGGCATGAGGATGTAAGAAATTAAAGAGGAGAGGGAAGAAGGAATCACTGGGAAAATAATTAAACAATGTGAAAAAAAAAGGTGTGCTCTTAACTGTATATAAAAAAATATAAAAAAAGAATCACTGGGGAAACAGGGATGGAAATACAGACATAACTGAGTTACAGTAGATGTAGGCTTTGGAACCACCTTTTTTACCAGAAAACTAAAATGCCGAGGTGTTACAAAAGAGATTCCAATAAATTATTTTAGCATTAGAAAAATAAGAATGGATAGAAAGGTTAGAGTGGGGCAAATATTGAAATTCATCTGAGAGAGAATAATGCAAGAGCTGGTCCTGCAGTGGAGAGAAAGAAGAATATTAACATGTGATATATAATCAGTGGGAGAATTCTGGGAATGATACATCCTTATACATTTATGTAAACTATGTGAATTTTGAGAACATAGCAGTGACATCACAACTAGTAGATTCTTAGACTGAACAATAATGATCTTAGAACAAGGGAATACGTGTGAATAAATTTACCTATAACTCTATTAGTTCCCCTGTCAGGAGACCTCACCTGGAATATTGTGTTCAGTTTTGGTGTCTAACATGCAAAAAAGTTGTGGGCAATCTGGAGAGGATCCAGAGAAGGGCAATAGAGATGATCAAAGGTCTGGGAAGCACGCCAGACAATGAAAGGTTGTGAGAACCTGATTTGTACAACCTGGGAAAAAAAAAAAAGGTTTAGGAGAGCCCTCATTGCCATGTGCCAGTGTTTAAAGGGTGGCTACAGAAGAGATGGAGACTCCTTTTTGACAAGGACTAACAGGTACATGGTACTCCTGAGGTTATTCCTATTAGACAAAAAAGTAAAATTTTTCACAATTAGACAATGATCCATTGGAATAATCTTCCCAGGGAAGACTGGATTCCCCAAAGCAGAACATTTCCAAGATTTAGCTGGACAGGTTGCTAGGCTATCTTGTCTGGATTATGCTCTTGCCAAGAAAGGTTGTATCACATGATCCCTGAAATCCCCTTCCAGCTTGGTATTCTATGATTCAAAGGTAACGCAGTCCTATTCACACTTAAACAAACAAGAATAAGATCTACTTATATTCCTTGGCAGGATAATTCATCACACTGGACAATAATGTACACCAGTTAACATTTTAAAATGTCAAGCACACCTGTTTAATTGCATTAGTACCTTTGCAGGTAGGAATATATAATTTTGACCTTCTGAATCATCACATTAACAGTTAAGCCAAATCTACATATATCTAGTAACCTAGAATGTTTGTTATAAAGTTCAAAATACTTTGAATCAATTAATGAAAGATGTAAAGGGCAGAAGAAAGATGCAGAACTGCATATTCAGTTAAATGTTGATTACTACAGATATAGAAGTTTCAATCTGAATTTGAAATCACAAAAAAAACCCCACATTTATTTGTTGTGTCGAAAATTTACATGCAAGCATAAACCCAAATATAAACTGAAACCAAGACTGTTATAAAGAGCTGTCTCATTATTCTATGTGATCTATTAAAATAATCCCAACTCTTAGCATTAGGCTATGCTAAAACTGGACTGGTGTTTTAGCGTAGAAACACATAATCACAGAGTATGATTATAGGCAGGTGCTTTTATTGGAGAACTCTGGGAATCGGGTACAGACCCAAATCTGATTCTGACATGGATTTGCGATAGATGTGTTTTTATACCCTTTCTGTTATATAACTACGTATTAATTATTAAATTTACATTGTTCTATTATATACATTGATCGTACCCAAGCATGAATTTCTAAGCCCCCCTAACATAGTTTCTCATGATTCTTATTACGATTTAACAATAATGATATTCAATTATCAAATAATCATCACATCTAATAATCATATCATTTATCATTTACTGATTATGCAGGTGCAGTTTCACATGATTTAGCAAAGACAGTCCATTCCCAGGGCCATTCCCCAGGCCTATCCGACCTTAGCTCCCTTTCCCAGGGCCTACCAGCCCCAACCTTTCTTTCCATCCCCCCTGAATCCATTGTATACAATTCCCATGATTTTAAAACATTTTAAACCTACGCTATCGGGTGTTTTAAGGATTGCCTTTTGAAAAATAAATCATTAACATCAATGTGAATTCTTAATTTGTCTTCGTCCATGAAACTATACATATATATACCTTGAAATGACAGTAAATATTATGTATTTTTAGTGGGTTTATCCACCAAAACATATTAACAAATTGATGAAACCAGGTTTCAAAATAGACCCTGTTCTAATACTGCTATTAGAAAAATGTTTTCTCCTTAAAAGTGTAAAATTGTTAATCTGGTTTGTGTTTCCATTTCTGAAGATTATATTTCCACCCCACCTCATGTATTCTCAATAGCAGGTTAGAAGTAGATAAAAGTGACTTGGTCAATGCCTACAACTGCCTACATTGCCCATGAAAGCAGTTAAAACCAGAATGATTCTCTTCTTCCTGGAACTCCCATTTCACTCTTTTCTGTTTAAAATGTAATAAATTATTTAAACATCTGGAAAAGGGTATAAAACAAATGTTTTATACTCATTTTTCCTATAGAAAATAATGGCAACCCCAATCCGGCCAGCCCAAAGAAACCACATACTATTATGCAACAGTATTTTAATTTAATTTTTCAGAAATACCTTTTGTAGTGGAAAATTTCTATGCTCACATTATATTTAAGAACACCTATGGAAGAATTCAGATTTAGATTTTGCACACTAGATAAACAAATACAGTATTTTAAGTAACTTTTTTTTTTCTCCCCTGCCTTCTCCTTGATTCCATCTAAGGAATAAAAACTTAGGTAATGAGAGGTCCTCAATTTTACTTTGTATTTACATCATTCAGTATGCACAACCAGATCTTACTGATTTCCATACTAATACAAGACAAAAAATAGAATTAATAATTTCCTGTTGGTCTTTTCTATATTACTGCCTATTGTACTATCTGGACAATAATTTAAGGACTTTAATATTCACACAACGCAGCCATTAAGCAATAAAGGATTACTGTTCACAGTTCACAGATGGGCTCTTGTTGCATTTAGTTGAAAACACTTTATCTAAATGCCATAAAGATTGAATTCCAAATTCAAAAAGTATAGATTTTTTAGAATTATTGGTCATTCCCAGGTCTCATTCTCAGTGGAAGCTGTGACTACTCCATACCTATGCTAATTATTTCCAAGAATTTATGTGAAGAAAGGTTTTCAATATCTTCTTGGTCAAAGAGAGAGATTCTGCTTAAATGATGAAGGGTTGAGTCCAAAATAAGAAAAGTAAATATTATGTCCCTATATTAAATCTGGATTTAAACAATTTCTTTCAACATTCATTGGAATTACAGAATAATTTAAATTGGAGGACACCACCACTGGAAGCTATCTAGTATAATTCCTGACTTGGTTGTCCATAGCCTTGCTCAGGCAGGTCCATCTGCATGGACAGACAGTCCAGTTTTTCCTAACAACCTACTTGATACATTTGATTATCTTAATTGGAAGAATTCTCTTTATATATTTAATAGGGATTTCCCTTGTTACAACTAGTGCTGACTCTTGTTCTGTTACCCTGCACTTCCAAGAAGCACACTCCAGACTGACGTACAAGAACACTTGTAGAAAAATGTCAATGATCCTCTGATGAAAAGCAAAGAAGGGGAAGACATTTCAGATAAGAAGGTCTGAAGCTGTTTTGCAGAAGAAATGAAGAGCAGATAACTGTTTTGTGAGTTTTGTGTGAATTCTAGTATTGCCTGACTCATGATAAATTACAGGCAGGAGATTTAGATTGTCTGAGATAGCAAAGTTCCAGTTCAGCTGATTACATAGCAAAAGACTACAAAAGACAAATATACAGTCACTAGATGAAATTTACCCTTCCAGTTTGTGAGACCTGGTACACTAGAATTCAAGACCAGGAGCCAGAACCCCAACAGCAATGTAACAGTAATCTAGACAGAATAGAGAATTAAAAAAAGTTGTTGTTCACTTTAATTGCATATTTATGCCATTAAGGTGAAGAGGCTTTAGTTAATAATTACTGTATTAGACAATGTTTTAACTATATTATAGATATGATGACTATAGTTGCAGTAATACAATATCTAGATAATTACAAACCATTATAAATAGTAGTCCTTTAAGAGTCAATAGACATGAAGCACAGTATTATTTCAAAATTCAAAATGCTGTCAGAAATAACTTGAGAGTTGTGATATGGGACCTTTATCTTGGGAATGGAAGGCTTCAATTTAAATAATTTGCTGTACAATAGAAGACAATTCCAGAAGGAAAATAATTTTTAGATAATTGTTATGTCAAATGATATGTAATGGAACTTGGAAAATTTTATAATTAAAATTTATTAAAAAGCCCCACATTTCTGTAAATACTATTCCAGAAACATGGAAATAGAATTTCATCTTTAAAAATATAATTAAAAGAAAGAAGGCAGCAAAGCTGGAAAATTAATGCTGATTTATAAAGTGAACTATCATATGACACTATTAATATAAGACGCTAACAACACTTATTCATATTGAACTGGGTGAAACAAAATCTTGGAAGATGTAATCTCTGTGAAATTACTTTGACCTCCAAAGCTTTTAGCTAATCTACATGGACAGATTAATTTTAGAAAGATGTACTTAGTAATGGAAGAGCAAAAAATCTAAACCCTAAGTTTATGACTGCAATTCTACTCTTGAGTAACTAACTGCACACTTGTGGTCGGTTGACCTTAGCTGGAGACTAGGTGCCAACCAAGCAGTTCAATCACTCCCCCTTCTCAGCTGGGCAGGGGAGAGAAATAAAATGAAAAAGTCTCCTAGTTTCTGATAAGGCAGTTTACCAAAGCACAAGCAAAGAAAAAACACAAAGATTTTGTTTTTCACTTCCCACCAGGAAGTGATGTGTAGCCACTTCCCAGGAATTAGGGCTTCCAGCTGTGTAAAGCAAACATTGTAAATAACAAATGCCCTCTTGTCTTTAGCTTTTTAAATTGGAGTTGATGTCATTGGTATAGAATATCCATTTCATTAATTTGGGTCAGCTGGCCTGGCTCTGACCCCTGCCAGGATCTTGCTCACCTCCAGCCTACTAATGGGGGAGAGATTGTTGGAGAGACAGCGCTGATGCTGTGCCAGTGCTGCTCAGCAGTACCCAAAACTCTGATGTGTTATCAACACCTTTCCAGCCACCAGTGCAGAGCACAGAACTGTGAGGGCTGCTGTGGGAAAATTATCTCAGTCAGATCCTATGTAAGTTTCTTAGCTGGGCAACAAAAAGATACTCTCTCACTTAAACTAACCATTTCTGGAAGTGCAAACAGACGGATTCTAAAAATGAGAGAAAAGTTCCTGAAATATAGTTCCTTACAATATGAAAGCGGTTATCTGGAAAACCTACAAAAGAGCTCAGAAGTGAGGCTTTTCCTCTTGATTCCGTGCAATTTCTTGGTTTCAGGATCTCAGGGTCTAGATAGCATCTCTTAAATGTTCTGGATCTCACATAGTATGAAGAGTTATTCTGGGATAACTGGGATAATATTCTTATTCAAATGTTTAACACAAAAGCATATTTCTGAGTGTTGCTTAAACTAGAAGAAAGGCCATGCTCATTTAATTATGGAAAGTTCTGTATAAAGAGAGTCATTACATTTGCTGAAAAGTGTTCTTTCTGGTAGAAGCAGTTAGCCATCCAGTGCACTGTACCAGCAATATTTCTACTGGAAGTAGGATTTTTGTACAAAAAAGGCAACACTGACATCAGATACAAACCTCTATAAAAAAAGAAGAAATGTTTCCAAAACATCATTGTGGATGTTTCTGTAGATGAGCTGGATCCATTTTACTAAATGGCATTGCTGCAACTTTTAAACCTTCCAATCAAAGCTGTTCCTAAGATTATTCCAGTGTTTAACCTCTGGGGTATTAAAAACACTACATTTCTAGAAATTTGTCATCTAATCTCTCTCATGAAGGTTTTGCTTGTAACTCAAGAAACTACAAGAAACTACAGCATATGCAAGACTTGAAAGGGCAAGCATAGTTTTCAAACTTTTGGAGTAGGTAATAATTTTGTATTTTCTATGCAGTGTTTATTAATGATTAAAACAGCTTAGCATATCAAAGACCTTAGTAGAATTATATTATTTTACACAGTATCTAATGGACTACTCAATAAATACTTATCACATGTACTTATCCAATTCCTCTGCTAAATGGGACCATAAATATTGTTTCAGCTGAGTAGTAAAGCAGAGTCAATTATACTGATCATTGTATTGGCTTTACTTCTCTGCGTCCCACGTTTGATCTGCTGTCCATATTACCACAGCCTTTTAAAAGCTATGTTTTAGATTTTTTTTTCTCTTTATCACTATTTACTGTAATTTGAGCAACATAAATTTAGTTTGGGGTCCAAATTCCATTAACACAATGTTTATTTTTATTACTGAATCACCAAAATACTAAATTATGTATTTGATAGTCCCAAACTAAACAGATCTCCCAGTACTTTGTCAAAAAAAGTGGC
Source organism: Cisticola juncidis (assembly GCA_013400215.1). Classification (NCBI taxonomy): domain Eukaryota; kingdom Metazoa; phylum Chordata; class Aves; order Passeriformes; family Cisticolidae; genus Cisticola; species Cisticola juncidis. The sequence continues at coordinate 19,744 of VXBR01012336.1, forward strand.
TGTGGGAACTATTTCCTGTTCCTACTATATAAAAATAATGTACTTTATGAAAATAACAAACTTTTAAAAGTTTGAAAACAAACATATTTACAATTCATTTATAGAACAATGAAGAAATGGAATGATTGATTTATTTCAATTACAAATCTATTTTAACTGTCATTTTGCACAATTTAAGTTATTTCAAGAGCTTGGATAATGAAAACAAAAAATTAAAGTATTAAGCAGCTGTATTTACTTTCCTGGTCACAATTGTTCTCCATATGCATCTCTAATCTAAATACTTTTATTTTTTTCTTGATGTCTTTATTTTAGATTATTAGGGTTTATAGTAAACATTTTTTTCCATCTATATAAAGCCTTTTTTATTCATATAGTTATGTGATATTTCTTTTATTCCTGCAAGGTTCTAAAAATAATTTTCCAGGTTTTTTTCAAATTTTTCTTTCATTAAAATCAATGGTGTAAACTGTCAAAAGCAATTGAAATTGGTTAGCAGAAAGCAGTCTTTTTTTTTTCCTTTTTTTTTTTCTTCTTAAATATCACCCATTTGATTCCACTTTTATTAATCAGGCCCCTTATCTTATTAACTCCCTTAAGCTTTTTAGATGTCTCTCTGTTCTTTTGTTTCCCTTCCAACATCTGTACATGCAAAATTGGAGAATTACATTAATTTGCCTGATCTTTTCCCGTATTTCATGTGAAGTTACAAAGCAACTACTTAAGAAGTAAAAACCTAAGGAGTTCTTGTTTTAAAGAGACTCAGAATATCCTACACATCACTCTGAAATCCCCTCTGTTGATGTATCAGAAAGCCACGTCCTGCCCAGGTTCTGTGATCCCAGCAGTGTGACACATAGGCCTTCCTCCCTTGAATTACGAGTTTCATGAATGATTTTATGGTGGTAACTCAACTCTGATAAGATCTTGTTTCCTGAAACTGAATCTCCTTATACCGCTATATTATGTAAGCTCGGACCTTCTTGAGCCTGAAGAATTCAAGTCTTCAACAAAATTAAGGTGTTTTGTATTTACCAGTACTTTTCTTAGTCCTATTAAGACTACCCAGCCATTAAGAAAGGCTCATTTCCTTCTTTAGATCATAAAGAAATCATTCTGAATAAACTCATATATACTTTTCATCAGCTTGAAATATAAGGAGCTATATATCATCAGGCATAAAATATCAGGCAACAACAAGGGCAGGCTGCTTCTGGGAGGGACAAGGAGGTAAGCATGGCAAGGCAGGCAGAGGCAGTTGTCACACTGACAATTTATGGTCTTTCAGCTAATGAAAAACAAAGGCCTGAAGCAACTATCTCAATTTCTTTGCTTGCAAATTGCTCTTCTGTGTTTTGGGTTTTAGAATATAAGGAAAGGAGGCAGAATTTTAGTTCACAAAAGGATGGAGAGATTAAAAATGTAAAACACAAGACTTTCATGCAGAAGTAGGTTTAAAATTTTCCCTTCAACAAAACCAATACACTTTTGTCTTATGGTGTAACCCATCACATTATTTTTAGGAGGAATTTATACTAAATACTTTGAGATTCATATGCTGAATAAAGCCGCTGTTTTGTCTTAAATTCTGAGATGAAAAGCACAGTTGAAGGTATGCATTGTTCACATAGAAATGAACAGTACTGGTATTATTTATGTGGTCTGAGTCTTTCTTCTAGCACAATCTATGCTTGTATATATCCTCTTTTTCTCACTTGCATATCAATTGTATTTCTACTGTTTTTAACACATTCATATTCCATCTTGAAAATCTTTCTTTGGGTTTTTGTTTTGTTTGGGTTTTATTACATTGCTCAATTTCTATTTTTCCAGATACAAGTCAAAAAAAACCCCTTTCATCTGACTTTCCCTGCTCCTGCATTTTGTGTAGAGTGGGGCTGGATGGCTGTGTGAACTAGAATTTTAGACCCCGTATTGAAATTCTGTCTGCTCTTCCCTACACATTTGCATATATGCATTGACACTGTGGCAAAATAAAACACACTGAATCAATCTACCAAATTCATTCATTGCATAGTCCTTAGGCACCATGTACCTTCACGTTCCTAGCAGAAAATTCCACTGGAAGGGAAGCAAACTGCAGTGCTCTGAGTTTGGTTATCCTTCAATGCTTTGTCCCTTTTAGTATCTTCTTAGCATTGTGTAATAGACCAAAGGATGCATACAAGTGAGTCACTTCACTGACTGAAAAAATTTCTGCAGGTTATGCAGTTCAATTTCTTTCCATGTTTTTTGTTATTGTCAGTATTAATCTATGCCAGCAAAATGCATAAGATTCATTTTCTTATTTTCACTTCAGGAGGCAGTGAAGAGATATTGAATATTCGGAATTTAACCTTTTATGTAATGCATTTCAGCTTAATGCATCAGCAAACAAAACTGATATTGATGCACTTAATCATTGCCAGTGGTAGTTTTACCTGGTTTTCATGTATTAACTTGCTGAAAAGACTTGTTGATTCCCACAGTTAGAGTTCACCCTTTCCTTCAAGAGCAGTTCTATAGTCACAAACAAATGCAAGAAAAACGGTGAAGCTGTATGTGGGTACGTTTGACCTGTAGGTAGATTGAAAACTCCAAGTAGAAAGAATGTTAATCCCCATAAACTGCTCATTTTACTTAGTGAAAGTTTAAATATAGGCAGTATGCCTAAAATACCTCCATCAGTTTTCTCTGGTAAAAAATCCACATCACTTGCCCCTTCCCACTAGTCCTAAAACAGAACATGAGAAAGACAAATTCCTTTTTGGCATCTATCTGTTCTCCTTTGCAATCTGGACAGACTAAGGGTACAGCTTAGCTTTCAGTCTGCTATCCCTGATGCTCGGTACAAACTAAATAATTTTCTGAATATATTTTTTATAGACTTCACAATCAAAATACTTTTATAGACCTGACAATGTACAGACACCTACAGAAATTTCTCTCTCTTTTTTCCCCTCCAAATTAAGTTACTTTATCTTCTCTAAATCTACATATTTTTCATTTATTTTGCCTCTTATTCTACAGGCCATACACCTAGATGAGCAATAAGATCCATAAATAACAATCCTAAAGACTGCTGTTGACTAAAGTTCAACTCAATTCCTTTAGCTGTATTTTCTACACTTGACACAGACTATCCTTTTCATAACACATTACGTTCAGTATGTATGTCATTTCTCAGAAAATCTTTTCACTGCCTTTTATTCCACTCTTTTCACTTGCTCTTGGATGCTGCCAAAATATCTACAAGTATTATTTATTTAATTGATGTGACTGTTGTTTTATTTTTAGAACTGCTCATTTATATACTTTTCCTGATATTTATCCAAATAAAAAAAATTACAATAGAAACAGTGTAGAAATTGTTTTGATTACCAGATCTTCAGATTACTATAGATATCAGGAGGTAAGGTTCAGAGGGTCAAGTAGCTGTGCATCTTTGTTTCTACACAGCTTCCAAGCCATTCTGTGCCATCATTTCCAGATATGTGTAGAAGTGAATGAGGCATCTGGATAATATTTTTTCTAAAGAGATGGTTCAATATTAAGCATGTAGTGTCTGCATACCTACTAGCCTAAATGAAGGCAAACTTTTCTAGGACTATTAGCTAGTTACCTCCCTCAGCTGCACAATTCTGTGGAAACATTGAGGAAAATGGGGAGACTTATATACCCAATTACATGAAGGTACACTTCATGTAGGAGGCAAATTTTTAAGTATAATCCCTTAAGAATGTATTTAAGAAAGAAAGAGGGAATGAGAGCATACATCTGGCATATTCACAGCATTACCAGGGTTCTGTGACCAGCTAAGAGTTTTTCTCTAGATTTCTTACAACTATTCTCAACCTTGAATAATATTGGTCCAATAAAATCTTGACTCATTAATCTAAATGAATAAGCTTCTTTTTTTTCAGTCAAATATCACAAATATGGAGTTTTCTCTGATATCATTGAAGAACTGCCACAGAGCATCTCTATCAAAACAGAAACAATGGGACAAGGACAAAAAAATTGAATTAAAAAGTATATTATTTAGTCATTAATGATGTATGACCACTGTATGATTCAATTGCATCTCATCCAGAAATGATTATTTCTAATATTAAAATTCCATAAAATAGTCCCATTTCTGCTGCTTTGCATGGAGCTATGTTATCTTCCTAGGAAGCTGACACTCATTTAATGAAAAGATTTTGTGAAATAATACACTTCTCTATGACTGTTACAAGCACAAGCTTGGTAAAAATAATTTAAAAAAAATACATTTTTTGCTATACATAATAACATGCACTCTCAATTCTTCACTTGCACATTAACTTTGCAACATAAATACACAGTTAACAGAAATAAATATTTTCAACTCTAAATCAGATCAATGTGACAAGGCCCTGTGATTTAAGCCTAACTGTATCTTAAAACTCTGCTTAGGAAATTATAGGAAAGTGCAAAACCTCAAAAGAGTCTAGAAATCATACAGTTCTCTCAAAGGGAATATTTGGAATATACTTCTCCTTTGTGGTCTTTTCTCAGGAATGATAGTGAGAGAGCATAAGATGGCAGGAACAACAAGATTATGGCAGCAGAATGGCTTCATTAGTCACAAATGTGCTCCTCGTTTAGGACCGCTTGCCACCAAGGGGATCCTCATGAACACATGATTTTAATTTCTTTATCACCTGGTGACCAAGCATACAGACAGTCTAGCAGATGGATGTGTACAAAGACAAGCAAAAACTCAGCACTCATGTCAAGGTGAAGTTTTTCATGCGGAGTCTGTACACAGCTACATCAAATGCAGGCTTGTGATAAACTACAGCCTCAACATGTTTAGGATTACTACAGACAAAAATTAGTCTAATTCCCAACAATTCTAATAATTTAGAGCTGTAGGCTTTTTAACAGTCCCTAAGGAATTCTATACAGTCTCACACCTATAGAGTTGTTCATAAGAGCCTTCAGCAGATATGGAAACCTTCTCATTTGAAAAGAAATTTAAGTGCAGAAAATCTAAGAGGCATAGGTAATTTTATACACATAGAAATATTGTGAAACTGACAGATATAGCAAAACTCTATGTAAGATCCCACAAGAAGGAAAGGTGAGTTTGTTTTAACGCAAAACAGTTTTATTCACTTATGCTCTCACATCAACATCAACCACCAAAACAATTGAGTTCAAGTAGTCAGGCCTACATCACCAAGACATATATCCTGTGGTTTAGTAAAGATTAAAAATTGCAGTAATAACAAGTAACAAGAGCTTTCCAGTTCTGCTTATCCAAGAACCATCAAAATCCAATCATTCTTAAAATTTAGTCTATCTGATGATTGTACAACTAGATATATCTGTTCTTTCTCCATTCATATAAATTTATCAAATTTCTCTTTCTCTTCTATTACAAATCTCTACTTGTAACATTGATGGTTAGTTGATATTTTTGAATTATGGTGTGCTTATCAGGGTCCTAACTACCATAGCAGGAAATCCACATTATTCTGACAGTTGCTTGATCTCACTTAAGAACACAGATGTACAGGTGATGGCCTGACCTATTATTTCCGAATCACTAATAATTTCTAAATTTTATTTTATGATCAATTTAGAATACCCACAGTTATAAAAAGCTCACACTTCTGATAGGAAATCCTAAGAATTGTCATTAAAGGATTAAATGCAATTAGACTGTCATGTAGTTCATAATGGAACCATAAAAAAACATGATCAAAAGTGTGCCAGTCAGGTTATGTAGACTGACATATAAATTAAATGAACTCTGTGATCATTTGAGCTCAAAAGAGTATTTGGTGGTTATGCTACTACACAGAATTTATGAAAATTAATGACCGCACCTGTGCCAAAAAATACTACATGTACATTATGAAACAAGGAGTGTACTGAAGCTAACAATAGCTAGTGTAAATAGTTCCTAAGACCTTACATATAATTTTTAACTCATAAAAATGTGGGGGAAAATAACCTTCCAACAGAAATAATTACATGAACTTGACTTCTATGAGCTGAGGACATTTCTAACATGAACATCAGCAGTGATGTAGCTTATCTTTTAAGAAACCAGTGAAAATATATATGAAGATTTCCTTTTGGCTTTTTGAAGTTGTCAGACAGATCTGTGCAGCTATAGTGTGATTATATGACCACGAAAGAAGCCCCTAAGTGCAAGTGATTTAAAATGCCAAGTCCCATAATGGTCTTCAGAACCAGTCCTTACACTTGGAAGAAATGCAGTCTTTAGTGTCTTCCTAGCATTCATGCATTATGGCATTGGCTCCATAAACCAGCAGTACAAGGTTGCTGAGGATTTTTGCTTTAAACAATTTTTGTACAGAAATAAAAAAGAAAGCATTTGGAGGTATTAAATAACTAGATTACCTTCTGCATTTGTTAGTGGCATGAGCACTCATCTCTACTTGGCTAAAGAGTTCTGCTGCTTGAATCGCTTCTAATGAAACAGAAAGCTGTAAATCTCTTGCTGGAGTACATGTTACTGTACACATTTCAAGATGCTTGATTCCTCTCTAAAGATTACAGGCTGAATGATAAAGCAACTACAGCTCAGCTAGGTAGTGCATTACAAAAAATGTCAAAGCAGAATAATGAACAGAGCTATTAAATACAGTATTGTTGGAACACAGCTTGGCTAGGACTCATTCTGTATTCTGTATTCTGTACTAACTACAGAAACACACATATTATGGTATACAAATTGCACTGAATAGACCACTGTGTAAATGCAATCCGTAAACACTCACGGCAAGAGGCTTTATTGTAAGCAATTTATTTTAAAATAATAATTTAAAAACATCCATTAAACTCTTATTACCTTTTGACTACATTGCTGTTGATAACCTTCACTTGTAAGTAGGTATATCAGTTATTTCCTTTCCCATTTTCATTTTTTGTAATTTAATTCAAAGCATGGTAACAAGGAATCTGAGAAATGTAGTAAAACTTGTTTCTTGATCTTTCCTGAGTATTTCACAAAATTGCAGAGCCAGAAAAAACCCTAAATTCTGAAATAGTTTCTACAAACATTTCTGCCTAGGTCATATACAAGCCTTCCAGCCTTCCAAACTGCTATAGTTTGTCTCTCAGCAAGAAGCATTAGCTTCAGCAAGAAGCATTAGCTTCTGCTTAGTACTGCATTAAATTGCAGATTACATGAAGCTTATATATTTCATCAGCCAGTTCACAGAGGTTCTCTTTGGACAAACAAATTTAAATTATTATAAAAGACTATATTGTCAGCCTCTTTTTGATTGTACCCCTAATTCATGAACAGGTTTCTAGGTTAACCCTTTCCTCCCCCAAGACAATAGTCTTCTTTTTTTTTTTTTTGAGTTAGGAAAATTTGGATCTGTCTAGAAAGCCTAAATCACCTACACTAGGCTGATTTTGAGGGAAAAACCTGGTTCACATAGACTTGAGCTACAAGTTGGATGATTGAGATTGTGTGACCAACAACATTCTTGTTTTCATGAACTCTGATAATGTAGAAGAAATATGAACTAGCCAGCAAGTTTCAATGAATGTCTGCAATTGTTTTGAAAACATTTCATCTTGGTTTCCACTGCGCTAGAGTTAATTTTCTTGTTAGTAGTTGATGCATCGCTGTGTTTTGGATTAAGCATGAAAGCAATGCTAACAGCACACTGTTTCAGTTGTTGCCGAGTCCTCCTTACCCCAAGGATTTCTCAGTGTCTCAGGCTCTGCCAGTGAGCAGGTGCACAAGAAGCCAGGAGGGAGCATGGTCAGGACAGCTGAACTGAATTGGCCAAAGGGATATTCATACCACAGAACATTGTGTCCAGTGTATAAACTGGGAAGAGTTGGCCAGAGCTGGCTGGGCATTGATCAGTGGGGTACTGAGCAATTGTACTGTGAATTTCTTATTTTGTTGTGGTTTATTTCTCTCTCTCAGTCTCCCCATTTCATTAATTATATATAATATATATTTTATTTCTTTATTTTATTGTTATTGTTGCTGTTATTATTATGAATATTATTTTCATTATTATTATTGTTATATCTTATGAAGTTTCAATTATTAAAATGGTTTTAGCTCAGCTCATGAGATTTACATTTCCTACTATTTTCCTCTCCACCAGGGTGAGGGTAGGGAAGGCAAAAGGCTGTGTAACACTTGGTTGGTGGCTGGATTGAAACAGAGAGATTTTCACAATAGAATATTGCAAAATCTATTTTAAAAAACCCAAAAACTTTCAAAACCATAATTAAAAGCTTATTTAAAGTCTCACACATTTTAAAAATACAAACATTTTCAAACTCAAATGGGTTATTTTTCCTTTAACAGGAAGTAAGCTTTAACATATTTAATAGGAAAAATATTATTATGTAAATTGTTAATAACCAGTAATGAAATATAGATTTTCTAAAAGGCTACTTTTGAATGTTAGAAACATAACCATAACTATAGCATTAACTTGCTGTTAGACAATAACTAAAAGGGTCTATATATTACAAACATTGACCTACATCAAAATTTTCAGAGTAGGTCCTCAGTTATTTCAGTGTTCCATCATTCTCATACAGAAAACTCTGAAAAAGACTATATCACATTTATTTAGGTTGTATATTTCCACAGGAGGAATGTTGCCCTCCATTTGATGGATTTGCTCTCTCCACTACCCCCCATCTGAGGTAACAGACTGTAATTTAGTCACAGTAAGCTAAGAGAGATGAAATATTCCCCTGCAGCTTTGTTTCACCACAAAATTGCACTAAATGTTCTCTTATCCTAACAGAGAGAGGTTTGGTCATAAAAGCACCAAAAGGACAGAGGGAGGAAATGTGTTTTTCAGCTTTTCACATTTCATATAACACCGAGGAGGTCATTCATCTCTGCTGAGATAACCGAATTTAGCTATGTGCCACGATGTGTGTGATATGCCATAAATGAAAGCAATGCAGAAAATAAAACCTCTAGACACTCACTTTTTAATTCAATGTTCAGTCTGTAGATTGCCCAAGAGATGAAGGCTGAATTGCAGTGTGAAGATGGATCCTTCTCCAGGATACCCAGAGGTCTAAGGAACATAAAAATCTCAATGAGCACAGTTTGAATATATAAGCACAGAAATACAAACTGGAAAAGATTACCAGAAGCTATCTGCCCCTTTAATGCTGTTCAAAGCCAAAGTGCTGTATTAGGTGAAGCTGACTTCTGGGAAGCTGATGAGAAAATTGCACTTACAGTAGGAATGAAAAACGCCACCAAACTTATCAAAAGAAGGAGTTTCAGTCAAAGTTACTTAAATCTGCATACAGAAGTATACAATATCTGCGATCTTAAAATTTTTAATAGACCTTGGGGTTTTTCTGTTTGTTTCAGTCCCTTTTAATTTTCAGTGATGCCAAACTATACCCAAGAAATATGTAGGATGTTAGTGTTACTGCATGAAGTCCGCTTTCCAGTAGTTGAATAAGAATCTTTACAATGCTCACTAAGTCACTGGTTTTCTGCCTGTTGATAAAAAATATTCTGTAAATGTTTTTAGTTTCTCTAAGCAAGTACACAGTCATCACAGAATAGGCAGCAAAACAAATTTGGGGTATGTGACTACAGTAAATTCAGAAGTTCCGTTTATTTACAGATTACATAACTTTCAAGTACAATTTAACATTACCAGATACCAGTAATTATTTTTTTTTATATATATTGAGTAAAATACTATTAGAGTCTCACCTGGTAACTAAAAAAGATTGGCTATGTAAAACTGTATTTCATTTGAAGTACATGGTTTTAACTTCTCTTTTGTCCCTCAAATATCTGCCTTAGTAGATATGAAGGTAGACATGGGTAATTAATTAGATAATTTGTATGATAGTTGCATTTGACCTAAATCTACTAGCCTCAGAAACACTTGCAATTTTTCAGTGTTCTCATTTATAAATTTTAAAGTTGCCAATCATGACTTATGTTATATTTAAAATATATTTTTTTGGTTTGCATTCATTCACAAAGATTAATATCTGAAATCTTCTATTTGCCAGAGGCAGCTAAGAAGGCAACATAACTGGAACTGTTTCTGGGCTGTTTAAACAAAGCTCTCTCATCTGAAGTAGTCTCATTTTCACAGTAACAGGAACCAGTAGAATTAGTCACGTCCCATTACTACATATCAAGTTAGGCTTTTGAGGTATAATGAAACATGCACACTGAAATTAATATACGATGAGGTGTCATTTTAATGGGATGAATAAACAGATATAAAATCTTAGTAAGAAAACACCATTCCCACTCACTTGAACTTGGTCCTTTTCCAAATAATTTCTAAAGTTTTTACCATTTCAGTAATATCTTGGAAAAGGAGTAACTACAGAAAAGAACTTCAAATATCTGTGAGCATTTTGGCATATCTTATTATATGTAATGGGAAAAAAAATTAAGCTGCTTTTCGGATGTAATCTATCAAAACCTCAAAATTCCATTCTTTTAAACAGTTTTAAGAACAAAACAAATCAATAAATTAACATTACCCAGAAAAGGAACTGGATTCTTGCAGTAGGACAGTAAGACAGTGATTCAGTTCCCCTTTTTTTTGAAACCTAAGATAGGCCACACTGAGCAAACTATTACCGAGAAAACATTTCTCTGTGACTTAAACTTTTCAAAGAATAATTTGGTGTAATTTAGTTTGTGCATTTCCACACCTTCTCTTTACTCAACATTTTGACCTACACACCTCATTCCTTTTTACTTTGGTTAAGTGTTCCGTTTATTTTTTGATTCCTCTAATTTCTTACTTCTTTTCCAACATTGCAAAGAATCACTAATATTATATTTGATTTATTATTCAAACATTACCTTTCCTGTTTCCATAAGATCTTTCACTTACTATCTGTACTCAGGTAGTCTTAGAAATCCCCTGTTTGAAGTCCTATTCATCCATCTCTAACTCACTTGCACACACTCTTGTCCCCTGGCATATAGGTGGTCTCATGATATCAGAATTTGCAGTGAATTTAAATCAGTTTACATGAGAAATACACATGGCAAAGAAACAGGATTTATTTACATTGTTTTATATCAAAACTGTCCCTTCTGATAGTAATATTGTCAGATATAGAGAGGCATACTACAAATCCATTACACAGAAACATATTTGATACATCAGTCACATTCTAGGCAGCACATTTTCTTTCTCTTTTTTCAATGTGATCAGGCCACTTTATGAAGGTTATTAACAAGTGCTATTTTTACCAGGTTTCTATTTTTCTAAATGTTACACTACAACTTTTAGCATTATATTGGTTTGCCTGCAGAGAATAAGGCAGATTTGTGAAGGCAAATATGTCTCTGCCACTAGAAATCTTGAGGTAGACTTCAGCAAGAGCTACCTCTCTTCTGAACCTTATGCAAACTCCTCAAGGATCTGATGCATTTAAAAAATGCAACCTATGAATCCTTTTGCAACACTCCAAAATGAAGTAGCTGCCTAGCTACTTCATATACATATGTTTTTGTAGTTGATACTTCCCTTTTTTGGGGAAAAACCTATCTGCAAGACTGAGGAAAGAAGTCAGGGAGTAATAGAACATTCTCACAGAGTGGGCACCAAAACAGAGTGATCCAAATTGGAAAAGAAAATAAAATAGTGTGACAAAAGAAGGAAAGTACTTTTTAGGAGTTTGAAATGAGCCATTTTTCTGTCAAAACAGTGTACTGGTATGTTCCTTTCAGTAAGCATGACAACAAATATTTACTCCTGTTAAAAAAAAGTGTGCTAATGGTATTACATATTGGTATTAATGAAGGAGAACTTCAATGGCTATGGATTGACATGTGCACCCATACTAAAGACAGATTAAACTTCTTCACAGAAAATACAGTTTAAGGCTTGGAAATGTAACAACACCAGTTTTAAATAAGCAGTGAATCAAGAAATGCAAAACAACACTTCCACATCCTACTCACACAAGATAGGCAGAGCACATCACAGAGGGAACCTGCTTTGAAACTTAGACTTAGCCTTCATAAGAGAGCCCATGGAGTCAATATTTTGACAGCTTCCTCCTCTAACAGATATTCTATTGTACCTTTTCCCAGAAGAAATCCTTTGAACCAGTAGATTAACATAGCAACAATACAAAGCAGTGGACAAGTTTCAAGAGTTATACCAACCTGTGTAAGGAATGCACATTCTGTGCTCTGTAACCTATGTATGTGTCTGTTTTTTGATCTGTGCAATGAAAGAGTATTCTGCTATATGTGCCCAGTCAAACTAGTGTGTCCTGGATGACCAGAAGCCTTTTTTTGTCTTAGTTTTCATCACAGGCACACATAACTTACCTGTTTGTCATGGACAACTTCCTTCACATTTCATTACCTCCTGCACCCCCCTAATCACTGAAAGCCACATTTCACTGACTACTCAAAGTCGACTAATAGGTTGTCAAAATAAGGACAGTAACAACAATAAAAGTCAGACTCTGCTCACTCCTCCACAAAAGTGTTTACATACCTTTTCTGAAAGAATAACACACACAGAAAAACAAACAACAAAGTAAAAGTCTGTAAAGTCTTAAAAACAGACCTTATTTTAAGTTACAGGTGCAATGTACATTCAGTACTCTTGAAACACACCAGAGCAATGCCTGATTTTCTGCAATGGTCTGTCTGTTTAATACTGTCTCTTAAGTGCAGTGTCTCTTCAAACCTTCCTCCTTGAAACAACCTGGTTTCTATGTCATGGCATCCTGTAAACCTCCAGCAGACTGAGTGCCTCCCTTGAAGTGCAATGTCCACTGCCAACTAAGAAAACTCCTCGACTGTTGTTATGTAGGCCTCAAACAAAACTTTTCTGTATGTCCACTTTAAAAGAATCGGTAGTTCAAAGGACAAAATTTAAACTCTTGAAATCTCAAGTGCTATACACAGTGCTAGCAAACTTTGAAAATTCTGTAGACAATTAATTTTTGGCCTCAAAGTCCATCTGCCATGGAAGACACACTTTTTCCAAAGAAGAATAAAAAATAGGGAGATAAACTCTGTACATACTCAGGTTCCGGACCAGTGCAGAACTTCTGAGAAACTATATGTACCAAAGTGTTTAAGTGTAGGTCTACCCAAAATCACAGAATCATAGAAAGGTTATGATTGGAAGGGACCTGAAAGATGAAAAAATTCCAAACCACTTGCCATGGGCAGGGACACCTTTCACTAGGCCAGGTTGCTCCATGACCCTCCCAGCCTGACTCTGAACATTTCCAGGAATGGGGCAGCAACAGTTTCTGTGGGCAACATGTTCTACTGTCATTATCCTTACAGAAAAGGATTTCTTACTAATACCAAACATAAATCTTCCCTCTTTAAGATAAAAGCCATTCACCCTTGTCCTATCACTTCATGCTCTTGTAAAATGTCCTTCTCCACCTTTTTTGTAGGCTCCCTTTAGGTGCTGGAAAATTTTATGAGGCCTCCCCAGACCCTTCTCTTCTCCAGGCTGTAAACCTCAGCTCTCTTAGCCTGTGCTCTTAGGAGAGGTGCTTCAGCCCTTTGATCATCTCTGTGGCAATTGTCTGGCTGCACTCCAACAGGTCCATGGCTACATATTTCGGCCCCCTGAATGCTGGATGCAGCATTCCAGGTCTTATAAGAGCAGAGTACAGGGGCAGAATCACTTCCATTAGTCTGCTGGCCACTCTTCCTTTAGTACTGCCTAGGGTAAAGTTGGCTCTTTGGGCTGAAGGTGAATACTTTCTGCTCATGTACAGCTTTTCATTCATGAGATTGCCCAAGTCCTTCTGCACAGGGCTGCTTTCAATCCGTTCTCTGTTCCTGTGTCAGGTACAACAGAGCATCTGCCCCATGAACTCCTTTTTGACCTGTGTCAGGAAAATCCTCATAAGGCCCAAAGGCCTACAAACACAACGTTACTTCCATTTTTCTGAAGGTCTTATGCATTACTTCCTAATCAGGTGATTTTACAGCCTTACACATTAGTCTACCCTTTAATCCTGACCCACTAGTTCTTGTCTGGCTCATAACCAGTTCCCAGGCAGAGCCCCGTGCATTCCAGCTTATCCTTCACACAAACAGCAACAAAAAGATACTTCAGTTCAGAAAGCAGTGTACACATACATACATATACATAACACAAATATGTCTGCATTGTTCTGCAAAAAACTCACAACATTTTAATAAATTTGTGCATTTAGACTTCAACAGATAAAAGTTTAAAGCATAACTCATTAACTGATACTTTTGCATTGCATATACTTCCATAATGAATCATTCCTGAAGTGAAATATCCAACAAAAAGTCTTTCAATGAATAAGAATGTTTATAAAAAAAAAGAGTAAATACAAGTAAAAGTCTCAGTGTTCTTGCCAACAGTGAATATAATTCTAAAAATAATTTCAATGGCTTCCAAACTACTGCACAAATGGTTCTACACTGAGAGCCTTTATAATATTTGTAGCAGGTAGAACAACTATTCTTTCAGCGTCATGAAACACTATTCAAAGCTAGTTTTCCTGCTTTGCTGGTTTTGACAAGAGGGCCATGAAAGAGATTTGCAAGACAATACACAAAATCAGGGAACTGCAGAGTTATTTCAGCCTCCCTAATTACAATGCAGAGTTGGAAGGGCAAGGATTGTCAGAGTTTTTCTTCACAGAACTCAACTATATATCAGCTAGAAAAAAAAGCCTTATTATAGCAAAAGTCAACTGGATAAATACAAGTATCTCCAACACCCGAATTGCAAAATATCTCATGTATATTTCATATGGGAAATATACTAAATTATACTATTATTTCTGGTTAATCTACACAAGAAAACAAGATTTACATTTCCAATTAAAGGACTGATCTAAAGCATGAAAACACACTGAAACTGATATAATATATGGGAACTTGGTGAAGTCCAATGAGGCAGCCATGCATGGGAAGCAGTTTGGCACATATTTCTTAAAGGAAAAAAACATAAAAATTGCTCACTTGTACAACCTTAACAGCCAAAGGTATTCCCATTGTGCTTGTTCATAACAGCATTATCACAAGCTTTTGGGTTTAGCTGTTGCTGTAGGTAGGCCTGTGTACATCCCAAGAGATGGTACATTCTTCATGGCTGTGGACAATAGACAGCTGTGAATTTCTTTCTGTAGAGCACCATTACACAAGCCTGGATAGCTGTATTGGAGCTACATTGGAGCAAATCTACTGACTGTCTGTAATCTCTGTTTTTGCTGCCTATGAACTGCCTTGCTATGAACTGGGGAAAGGAGGTAGGAACAGCACAGCAATATAGGTTTCAAAACAAAGTGCTAGAACAAAAGTTGGAAAAAAGTTGCTGTAAAGTTTTAGAGAGTCATATAGAGCAGCAGAATCACAGTTATTTTAAAATGAGTTAAGGCCTTCAGCCAGGCTCTACACTGAATGTACAAATATGTTTTCATATTTGTGAGGCATAATAGTAGGTTCAGAGGACAACATAATTACTATCTTCCATACTGTACTGCAAGGTTAATGTACAATTTATATATGAGCATCACTTTTCAAAAGGGATACTGCTAAGTCATTATCAGTAGAATTACATGTTATAAACAATCTTCAGAAACAAATAAATAGATCAAGGAATAGTTTCTGGACAAAAAAAAAAACAAACAAAAAAACCTGTTTATGCTAATTTGAAAAGCATATTCTGTTGTCATTAATCATGAGATTTTTCCCACTGCGTGGCTGTCAATGAACAACCAAGGAGACAGAGACGCTGCAAACATGAGTGTGGAAAGATAGACCTAGGTAAAGCTAAATCTCTCCCACTAGGCCTACTTTCTTTATGGAAGGAAAAAATTAAAGTTTATATAAATAAAAAATAATCTTTATCTCTAAACATTGTAATTGTTTCCTTGTACTTGTTCAATTTCTTCCTTGGTGGTGGCATGAGCTGTTGAAAAATAAATACAGCACTATAGGAAACAGATCCTACTTTTTCTTCATCAGAGCGGAGAAACCTATAGTAAAGTTTTAAGAAAAAAAGATCAAGGAGTTGCTAAGTTCTTGCAAAGGCGAGGAGCATAAAGAAAAGAAATTAAAAAAAAAATCCTCTGTTCATTCAGTCTTGAAGATATAGCATAGCCCAAATTACTGGGTACTGTACAGTTTGCAGGAAAATTCTCCTGCCACATTCTTCAGACATGTTAATACTGGGATAATTCCCAGTTACTTCTTTTTACAGTGAGAAAGATGATTAAGAAAGACAGACTTAAATGCTGAAGTACTCACAACAGTCTGTAACAATTGCTCCCCATTTTCATTTTGAAATACTACTACCTTCAATCTCTGTAGCATAAGCCACAAAAGTTTTTCTGTACTTTATTGGACAGAGAAAACTAGTGAGGTTCACTTGGACATTCTTCAGGTCTTTTCTATCCACAGAAAATACTGAATTGAAGTATTTTCAATTTGGCCCAATATTTTTGTTGTTTTTTTTTTTTTTTTTATTAAATGCATGAAAGAGAAAGAGAATAACTAAATTTCTATAAGAGAAGCTAATAAAAAATGTATTTTGTCTTTATTCCTTTAAATTTGGGTTGAAGAACCTCTATTTAAATGTCCTGACTTGAGAGAAACGTGTGCCAAGCTATGCTGAGAAAGAACTGATTGTCCAATGTTCATTGCTGCTAGCGTATGCACACTACAGCATCAATTCTACTGCATTCTAGGTGACTGTTAATGGCAACTGCTACAGCTGCAGAGGTGTTGAGGTGGAATGGCCTGTGGCAGGATTCAAATCCTCTACAGCAGTCAGCTGTACTGAAAGAACTATTCCTTGCATTAGAAAACTGATGTGCTTTAGAAGTTTAGCTAACTTTTTTTTTTAAAATTGATCTATATATTAAAAGTATACTACATGTCCTGAGTTTTACCTGCTGTACAGAAGAAAGGTTTAAACTTCCTCTAATTTTTAAGGTACCATCCCTTGTACCAGCATTTTATTGCCATTTCCTATAATGGTCATTGTGAAGATTTTTTTTTTGGCTACACTGAAAATGCTGCTTGAAAGCCATTTAGTTAAATGATCCCACATCAATCCTACAGCATTCTTCTGGTGAAACTGCCTGCTCACAGATTAGAGGTGTATGTTCTACAAGGGGTAAAAACACTGGCTAGATGGCCAGGCCAATTGAAATGCTGAGTTTAACTCATTGGTGGTCAGTCACAAGTGGTGTAACCTAGGGCTCAGTACTGGGGCAAGTCCTTTTTAATATCTTTGTCAATTATATGAATGAGAGCAACAAGTGCACCCTCTAAGACAAACATGAACAGCGAAAAAAAAAAAAAAATACAAGTGTTTACAGCTAGCCTATTTCAAAACTATCATGTTAATACTTACCTCCTGAAATAGCTGAAAATAACCTTTTGGACACAACTGAAAGTGTTAGACTCCTTAATTTTATATATGTATAATTTTCATCATAATTATCTTAAGTTGAATGAAAGTATAATTTAAATGTGCACAGAAGGAGACATACAAGCTGCATTAAAAAACAGAACATACATCAGTTAAGAATACTACTTGAAATTATTCCCCTAAAATAATATGCACTATGAACTGTTAACATTTGAGACTTTAGATTATTTTGCCTTTTAACTAAAAAAAAAATCTAAAAATAATAAAAAAATAGGTATATTCACAAGTCTGGTAACAGCCTAAGGAAAGAATATTTTCTTTTTCTCTCTGCTTCTTGAGTCTGTAACAGAAGAACAAGATACGACAGAAAAGGCTGAAATCTGTGTGAAAACAGACTACATAAAATAGCACACAATAAAATGTACAATTGCTTAGCATGAAGCCTTCTTTCAGAAAATTTATTAAGAAACCCAACAGAACATTTTGATAGTCTCACTAAATGTCAATTATGACTGAAGAGCAAAGATACAGATGGAACCCCATTTTACTGGAACAAGACAGTGTCATCTATACAATTTTCATGGCTTAACCTCAACCAGAAAAAAAATCCCATGGAGCTGTTTGCTCACTCCCCACCATCTGTGTGGGGGAAAGAATCAGAAGGATAAAGATGAGAAAACTCATGAGTTGAGATAAAGACAGTTTAAAAAGGAAAGCAAAAGCCACACATACGCACAGCAAAGTGATGAATTTAATCACCCCTTCCCATGGACAGGTGGGTGTTCAGCCATCTCCAGGAGAGCAGGGCTCCCTCACAGACAGCTGTGACTTGGGAAAGCAAACACCATCACCCCATACATTCCCTACTTCCTTCTTCTCCCCCAGCTTTATATACTGAACATGACAGGTCTACAATAACCCTTGGCTCAGTTGGGGTCAGCTGTCCTGTCCGTGTTCCCTCCCTGATTTTTATTTGCACCAAACATCCTTATGTGCAGGGTAGTCTAAGAAACAGAAAATGCCTTGATTCTGTGTAAGCCCTGCTCAGCAATAACAAAAACGTATCTTTATTATCAACCCTGCTTCCAGCAAAAATTCAAACATGTGCCCCTACTAGCTATGATGAAGAAAACTAGTTCCATTCCAACCAAAACCAGCACAACAATGTAATGTGTTACGCTAGCATTGCAACTTATTTTTTGAAGTCATAAAATCATAGAATGGTTTGGATTGGAAGAAGCCTTAAAGACCATCTAATTCCAATACCTCTCTATGGGCAGGGAAATCTTTCACTAGACCAGGTTGTGCTGAGCCCCATCTGAGTCTTGAAATTTCAGGGATGGGTTATCCACCACTGGGCAGCATGTCTACTTCTACTGCTTTTGGTACAATGGATTATTTTAGAATACTTGGGTACAAGTAATTCATATGTAGTGGTCAGATCATAAAAATGCATTTTTGTCCACTCAAGACATTTCTCAAGAGATAGATTGCAAAATTTAAAATAAATTTCAAACCTAATAAGCTTTTTTTACCTTTAAACATATAAACATATACAATTTTAGAGAGTTCTGTGAAAATTTAAGCACACAGTAATGTTAGAATGTGAAGATTAAACTTTCAACCATTACAAGGATCATGATCTTTCATCGAAGTAAATATTTGTTCTTTGTAACTCTGTACATAAAAAAGAGTAAGGAAACATGAGGATTCACTCTTTCAAAACACAAAGAGTTGTGAACAATGTTGAGCTTTCTCACAACTTTCCTGTTGTCCAGCTGCTTATTTACATGGCATGATTTTTAGGGGCTTAATAAATACATGTTACTCTGAAAGATAAAGAGTACTTGTCTTACTGTAAAGGTATAGTAAAGTATATCGGTTTTGGTGAAACATTGTTTTAATCTTTATTCAGATCTTTAAGGAAAAAAACACCTCAACTTGCTCTTGTCTAAAATTCTGCAATTGCATCTCAAGTATTTCCACCACAATTATAAAGACACAGGTTTTGTTTACATTTTCACAATACAGCATCCATAATTTTGAGACCTTATTTCAAATTAAACACATACAACGAAAATGCTGCTATAAGGGAACTAAAAGTAACTTGGTTAACTCATCATTGTTCCTGGAAAGTATAAGCAGCTTCCTTAATCTGCAACACACATAAGACAAAATATATTGTTTTTTAGGGAAATTCTTAATTATACAGTTCTCAAATTTAAAATAACAAAAAAAACCCTTGACTGAAGACTTTTGTGTGGCTGCCATTTTTGACCCATCTCTCAGAAGGAGCAAACCCTCATGAACATTCTTAAGAAACCATTCTCTCAAGCTGCAAAATATTTGAACATCAGTAATAAAGCCAAGTCTGTCACTCCAGCTGAGAACAAAGCTTTTCAAGCTTCAGAACGGCCACAGGGACACACTTCTTTTGAGGAAAAAATCCAAAGTGGCACTCAAGATTATATGTCTCCTGAGGGACAGTAGTGATTCCTTTGCTTATTTTTTACTTCATTTGGCCTTTATTTTTTTCTCCTTCTTCTTGCAGGGATGATGCACTTAAAAAGTTTTGGGTTTGTTTCTGTTTTCTTTTTTTTTTTTTTTTTTTCTTTTTTAATTTATTTTCATGTCTCATTGGAAATAAAAAATCATGGGCATTCTTTTTCCTCTTCCTTCTCCCACTTGACAAATTCAGACTAACGAGCATAGACTTTTTTTGTGTGTCTGTGTGTTTGAAGGGATTTTTATTTTGGCTCAAAAAGTTTTAACCAAGCAGAACTTATACCCTCAGGTGGAATGAAAGCTTTTTCATAAGTAAAGGCAACAAGTTGCTGCCTTTAAACAGTTTAAAGACCAAGGTTGTGTATAGGTTAAGAGTAACAATGCAACAAGATTAAACATGAAGGGTGCACTTCCACCCGGAAAAAAAGTGCATAATAATATCCAAAGACTGTGATTAAAAGATGTTCTTTAGCTGCATAGCAAGCCACAGCATGTAATAGTGAAGAAATAGAAACATTGTGGGTGAATTTAATCTCTTAAATTACTCTTTTGGCTTTAGTCATGTTGCAGCAGAATAAATCATCTGTCTCCTCAGCAATTACTAATATTGCTAATGTAAATTCATTTGTAATTTTTTTTAAGATTTACCTAGGAAATAAAATCAAACACAATTTTTTCATTTAAGATGTACAATAATTTTACACTTAACCTGGATGGCAAGAATTACTCTAAATTGGACCTTTTTGTTTTTAATGAAAATTTACTGAGAAGGAAACACAGTGTGGTAAAGCTTTACAGGCTTCTTGCTCAAACATAACAGAAGTCTGAATCTCACAGGTTCTAAATCCCACCCTTGGCCACTATTTCACCAAATTCAGCAGAACTTTTTTGGTTCACATTAGTCGAAGACTTCATCTTTCTCTTCATTTCTTTCTCTACATTTTCTGGTACTTTCAATTGAAAGCAAGTGGAAAAGGACTGTTTTGCCAGTCATAAATTTTACAGTAAGAAGAAATTTCAGCTGCAAGTGATTAACAGAAGGAATGAGTCAGAGTTGACATGCTACACTTTTAAATATAACAGTAGTTGTGAACATACATAATCACAAAAATGAAGCCAGAGCCAGTGGTTTCATTTGAGGCTTGAAAGTTACTAAAAGGTATGAAAGAAATCCTTTTGATAATTCCCCCCATTCATATTGTCCTAACCATTTAACTGGGACATATAATCTCTCCATATTTATGCAAGACAAATGCAGATGTATTCTTCACTGCTCATGCTCTCAACAGCAAAAAACACCACAAGAAAGAAAGAAAGAAAGAAAGAAAGAAAGAAAGAAAGAAAGAAAGAAAGAAAGAAAGAAAGAAAGAAAGAAAGAAAGAAAGAAAGAAAGAAAGAAAGACAGAAAGAAAGAAAGAAAGAAAGAAAGAAAGGAAAGATGGAAAGGAAAGAAAGACTTACTACATGTAGTTTCCTAAAATTTAAGCTTACCAGTAATTTTGAAACTGAAGCTGAAATATTTTTGAAGACTTTCCATCCTTAGTCTTTTAATAATCTCATCATTTACTGTATGTTCTTTAACCCCAGAGTAGTTGTCATTTGCTTAACTTCTCATTTCTGACATATATTAACAATGCAGAATAACTCAATAAAAGAGACAGAAATACCCTAAATGTGCACCAAATGTCACACTTCTCAGGTTCTTTCTTTGGAGTACTAGGGCACTGGGAATGGATCAATTACATTTTCAGCACATTGCAATTGATTTTCTTTCAACATAATTTCTTTCAAGTTCTATCCCTTCTTGCTGCTGGACATTTTGTCTCTGTGCAAGCTTATGTTAGCCTGCAGACTTCTGTTCAGGCTGTTGAGCACTTACAGCTCCTTTTCCCTTTTTTTTTGTCCACAATTGTAGCTCCTACAAAAGGATAAACTTCACCAAGGCTCTCATTTGAGTACATCTAAGGGCACATGATATCTTTTTCCTTCCAAAGTTCTGTGAGTTGTCAGATTTGGAGCTTTTTTACTTTGGGGGCTGGGAGATGACTGCCCAAATAAGGAGCTTCTCGTGGGTAGACTGCTCTTAAATGAGTGACAAGAAAAACAAGAAGACATCTAGGTTTTCATTCTGTTATAGCATAATGGGAATATTCATGCAGTTGCCACTGTGTAACCAGTGATGAGATGTCCCACAGTCTAAAACATTCAAGCCTTAGCAGACTTAAATGATCCTCTACCTTGAGTTTGCATGGCAGGACACCAGCAAGACAGGACTGCAGAGAAACTCTTTGTGATACATTTGATGTTTCTGGATCCTTGGATCTGCAAAGTCAGTCTGGGGATCTCCTATTCCGCAAAATACATGACAAGACTTTCCAGGACTTCATTTTGCACTATTGCTGACTCTCTGGCTATAACAACTTTATAGCTGAAATTCATTTGGAAGCTGAAATACTGCTGCTACTTGATTAATTTATTCAGGGAAGAAAGGGTCCCTAAACAATCTTTCCTTACACAGCAGAGTCATCGATCCCACTTGTAATCTCCTTAAGATGTCTCTCTATTCAGCTATTCATACTTAATTCTCAGCAGATTCTGTTGACAGACACTCAGCCTTGCTCGTCAAGTTCATGAGCCCTCTTAATCTGCTCACATGTTTAATATGAACTTTGAGACATTTCATAGGCTTGGGGTTATTCATTATTGAGACATGGAGTTAATTGGGCAGATCTTCTCAAATGCACAGGAGACAGAAGGGATTACAATTGCAAAATTGAGTATTACACTTCTTGGTGATCCTTTTGTTCTCTATCTTCAACAGATGATAAAGAATCCCATTATTATGTGTGTTTTCTAAGATTTCTAGGTTTTACAACTGTAACAACAGGGTAATTCACTGCATTTTATAAAAATTCTTACCTTCTTTACAGCGACATTTTCCTCTGTTAACTAACATACTCAAAAGTGGTCTTCTTAAACTGCT
This sequence comes from Cisticola juncidis, assembly GCA_013400215.1. Lineage (NCBI taxonomy): Eukaryota > Metazoa > Chordata > Aves > Passeriformes > Cisticolidae > Cisticola > Cisticola juncidis. The sequence continues at coordinate 42,640 of VXBR01012336.1, forward strand.
AAGTTTGCAGTTTGCAAATAAATGACATCTTAAGATAATATACTGTGATGTTGCAAATGTGGAGATTTTTAATAGTCCTCCCTCTTTACTTGAACCCATCCAAAGTAAAAGAAACACACATTCTGTGAAAGATGTTACTCAGAAACACCTCTCTTTTAGAATCCATTCTTGAACATATACTTGTTTTGTCTGTGTATTTCCCCACAAGGTAATTATCTCATGACAAATTTTTCAGCCAGAAGCTGAAAACAATTAAAGGCCTCAGATCTATTTCCTGCTTTAAACTTTGAATTTTAATGTACCATAAATAAAAACAGATGCAGTGTTGATGCCATTTGGGTTTTGCCTTTTTTTTCTGTATTCTTGACACATATATTTGTAACTCTGTCAGCTATTGTAGTAGTGGCTAGTTTTCACAGTACTTTACCATGGCCTTTCCCTGGGCAGAAAGACAAATTCCAGAGCTCCAAGCCCCAGGGAGTACAAGGCCCCCAACCTATCTTGGTTCTTCCCGGGAACCAAGGCTAACAACCCTTCGAGATACATTTTCATGGACAATGTACAGCAAGTGCCAAGTGGGGAATACAAAGAAGGGGCCTGACCTGGAGGCGAACTGCATCCCCACATGTCCTCCTAATTTGTGCTTTTTATCAATTATGCTAATTTCCTTAAAACCTATGAAATTGTACTCACTCCTGGCGGGGGTGAGCTTTCATGGACATCTTTCCATAACTGCTCACGAAGGCCTTCCAATCATTAAAGATCCCCTTTTATATTACCTTTTTACTAAAATTATCTTGAGTTTCATTTCCAGGTTGGAGAAAAGGCAACAGTATGAAAACGAAAATATCAATACTAAGTTACCAGTCTTTTTAATTAACTGTCTCTTCTAATTCAGGTTATGAGTATTGGATGTATTATGCCCTCGATCAAAAAGGATCATGATTAACTTTAGATTGTTAAATTTTTTTCTTTGCATATTTTCTGCAAAGTAAGCTCTACCAAACAGTAAAAATTCATTTCTCAAAATAAAAATATCAAAGACAAATGCTTGATGAGGCTGTTTGAAATCAAACTAGGAGTCAGGGATGAAAAGGTCAGCTGCCTTGTCTGTTTTTAAATGTCTCAAGCAAGAAGGATTCAGTATTATTCTTTAGGAGATAAGTACATTGTCATTCAAACCTTTTCTTATTAACTCCAACTGTAATCTTGTTTTATAATCCTTTAATTATAAAACTTACAGTCAACAAGGCAATGCCATGTATGTATAACACCCTCCTAAAGACATGAGGGATCAATATTCCTTAATCCAGTTCCACACCAAAGTGATTAATTATGAGCGTGTATGTGTTCTGTCGAGAGCCAGTGGTAGGTACACATATTTATCCCATTTATAAACTAAGTAAACTTACCAGACTGATATGGAATGAAAGGCTTCATGCAAGTCTAAGACATATTTCCCACTGTGAGATAATATCCCAGTGGGAAAGAAGAAAGGCTTTTCAGGATGGAAACTCAGTGTTAGCCAAGAAAATTGAGCAAATGTCTCCTTCTGTAAGATGAATCTGCATACTTAAGAGAAACAGTTTAAAATAACCAGGCTGTCTCTTACAGTAGGACAGAAAAGATTAAACTTCAGAAGGAAACGTTCTCTTGAAGTTCTGAAAGAATTCACTGGGGGACTTCTAGCTTGAACTAACATCTTTCATTAAATAAGAGTAAGCTGAGCCAATCCTAGAAATCAGAAAAGTTAACTGAGGGCAAATTGCAAGCATTATTACTCAGGATATCTGGTAGAAGTGGTCTGCTGAAAAAAGACTGAGGCTTCCAAGTAAGCTGTGTACAAAAAATGGGAGCTAAGCTTTAAGGTTTGCACACAGACAAAGGCTATGCTTCTCTGAAGAGTCTGTGCCAATATGGAAATATGTTCCAAAAACAAGCTAATATCAGAAAACTGCTACAGTTAAGTGGAGATCATTGTCAAAATGCAACTGAACAGAAGAACAATAAAACAGATGTGAAGTGCAAGTATAATGTAAGTGTAGCATTAATCCCAGGATATCACAGTAATAGTGGAGTGTGACTATGAGAGGATACAACATTAAAATTCTGTCATACTCAGGCTTTCCACAAGTCTGAATAGTGCAAGTGGAAGAATGGAGGAGCAGTGAAATAAACTCTATATTTCTATTGAGTTCTAATATAGTTCCAATATAGTCAATTCAATAGTTTTATGAAACCTTCTAAGAAAAGAGGTCACAACTAATTTTGAAAAAGTCAAAATCTATTGACCTTTTCACTAAAATTGTATCCAAAATCTAACTTATAAAAAAATATCATTCTTCAAACACAAACTAGTCATTCCACTTGACAATGGCTGTAAAAGTCACCTGGGGACTAATTCTCACACACTTTATATCATATTTCTAGGGTTTCAAGTGTCGTAGTATCCGTACTCTATGCTATCATTTTAATATCAGTTTGTAACAGTTCTTGTCAGACTGGAAGATATTTGAAGAGTAGGAACCATCTCTGTTGGTATCACAGAGTAGTACAAACATTCTCAGTGGGTTACTTTAAGCACAAACATGGTACAAGCAATAGCATCAGAGGATTTTTACACTATTAATAACTATTCACATAAACAATTCCCCACCTGAAACCAAAGCATTCGTTTAGAAAAAAAAAAAAAAAAAAAAAAAAAAAAAAAAAAAAAAAAAATCATGAAACTGTATTTGAAAGCTTAAGCATTTTAAGAGAAATTAAGCATTCTTATTCCCCTATTCATGTTTCTATGAGCACTTTCAAAATATCACTTTCAGTTAGTAAATCCAAATTTTAAACAAATTTCCTTTTAGCATCTTGTTGCCTTTTTTCAATCTGGAAATGAAACTTGAGATAGTTTTAGGAAGGAGGTAATGTAAGAGTGGATCTTTTGTTTGAAGGCCTTCAGGGTAGTTATGAAAAGTTGTCCATGAAAGCTCACCCCCTCCAGGGGTGAATTTGCTTTTCTGGGCTTTAGGAAACTAGGAATTGATAAAAAGCACCCAGCTAGGAGCACAAGTGGGGATGCAATTCCCCCAGGTCAAACCCCTTCTCTGGATCCCCCCCTTGGCACAAGCTGTACTTGTCCATGAGAATGTATCTCCAAGAGTTGTTCTCAGCCTTGATTCCCAGGAAGAACCAAGACAGCACAGGGGCCTTGTACCCCCTGAGGCTTGGAACTCTGGAATTTGTTTTGTCCTTCTGCCTAGGAAAAGGCCATGAAAAAATAGTGGGAATACTAGCCACTAATACAATAGGCTACAGAGTTAAATATATGTATGTGAAGACTATAGAGAACATAGACAAAAAGGCAAAAGCCAAACAGCATTGGTCTCTAACCTGATTCTTTAAATATCGAAATTAATGACTAACTCAAAAATATTGCTATGCTCACAATGGTAAAGGTTAGCATGCTCCTGTTGCCTGAGCCAAGAGAATTTGAAAATAATCACCACACTCTTTTCCTCTTCTCTTGGAAATTGTTCAAGGCCACTCTTCTAAAGCTGCATGAAGATTTGTCTTGGCACAATAATGTAAATTGAAGATTCTGGTTAGTCGCTTTATCTAACTGTGAGTTTTACCAAAATGTTGGGATGTTTTATCCAAATTATTAACTCACAAAATCATTGGAATTTCAAAAATAATCTTTGACTTTTAAGGTGACTATGAATGAAAGACTGTGGTTTCTTTGACTGCAAATATACATGTGCAATTGAGCTGTAATGAGCTCAATTTCTTCCTTAAGCAAGACAGGAATTTATATAAAAGTGATTTCATTTATAAGATTTTCCATTCAGATTTCAACTTGATATGTCGTATATCTAAATAAATACATCAAAGGACAGAAACCCTTATGAAGAGAATTAAAGATATACTATCCTTCATCAGCGGAGACCTTAATGTGCCATTTTTAGTGCCAAGTTCTCCATGTGCATGACAAAAGCTGCAGTTTATGAAAGGGGAACTTCAGCACTTTCTGGACTTGCTGACTTGTCATTACTAAGAGACATGGAGATGAAGACAGGAGGTTTTATCAAGCAAATGGAAAAATTAAAACATCAGCAGCCAGCTTCCAAATATGTTAAGACTTGGATACAGACTACTAGAGACTCCCTCTCATCTTTTGAATTGAACCACAATCATCTGAAGGAGGAATCTGGATTGGACAACAGAAAGACAGGATCCTGAAATTCAGCTGAAATAAGACTGAGTTTTGACAGGTCATATGCTTTTTTTTTGTGTTGCACACAATGTGTGATGTTGTGAATCAAGTGAATAAAGTGAATACCTGCTTATGAATTATACATAGCATAAACATATGTGTAAACATATGTTGAAAACAATACCCTTAACAGTTAATATTCTAATATTAGGAAGGGGAATAATTATGAGGTGCCATATGAACAATATATAAATAGAGACAATGTGAATGACCACCTAGACTATGTCTGATTTAGATGGTATAAAATATACCTTAGACAAGACAAAGATATACTACACAGGACCACTGGTACTAGATTAATTTTCTAGTTCCAAGTGCTCATGGATTTAAATAAGTCACCTCATTTCTTCATGATTCAGGCTGTTCTGGATAAAAGAGTTTATAATTCTGTCTCTTTTCATTAAGAACTTTGAAGTAAATCAGATGTAGAAAGTCTCTACACTTTTTTTCCATGATTTTGACCACTTCCCTGATCTCAATTTTGGCAAACCAGAATATTCTGCAGCAAGAATCTGCTCAGTTTCATTAAACATATTGTAAAGAACATGTATTTTTTTCTGTATGTATGTTTCTCCTGATTTTTCTCAGTTTCACTTACGGTCATATTCAAAGACACAATGGGATTGTTTTGTTTTGTTTTGTTTTAACCAGATAGAGACACATTATCTCCAAATTTGGTGCAGATGGTCAATAGGAAAATCTCTTTTGCATCAGGAGAGAAGCGGATTATTACAGTAAATGCATGAGAAATTTTTTTGCCACTGAATTCTGTCTTATGGATCTCAGCTGGGCTCTGAAACCATCATAGTAAGAAATAACACTTTGCACATATTTTTGACATCAAACTACTTACTGTGAGTTGCTAACTCATGAGATTAGTTGGGTCCAAAATACTATGTTGCTTGCTTTGGTGAAACCATGGGTACAAACTATCAACATCCAGCTTTTTTCCTCCTGTCCCATTGCACCTTATATACCCAGCATCTCAGTTTATATCACACGACCCTCCACCCACAAGATGCTTCAGTCTTCCCTTTCATACATACACAAATTTGTACATTGAAGGGCCTCCAAAACTAAAGGTCTTCAAACTCCACTAAGAAGATGAGTTTTTCCTCTGGCTCAGAGCAAATTTGTACTGAAGCAAATCTAGAAATTCATCCAATATTGCAATTACAGTAATTTCAGGAATGTGCACATCATGGAAAAAGCCTATAGTTCTGGACTTAGATTGGGACTTCTGTGCAAGCTGATCTTTGCTAATACATTACATGTCAAATAAACCTTAAGATCATAATTTTGAAGACAGATCAGGTATGATTGTATAATTTTATACTATACCTGTTTCTAGAAGTGTTCTTGTAAAATAACTAAACCAATTTCATCCAGATTTTTTTTAAATGAAATGAATGATGAGGTGTCAGTAAGAGAAGGGATGGATACCTGATTTAAACTGACTTGCTGCAATTTACTTAGGACATAAAAAGTAAAATACAAGAGAATTTTTGACCTAGCAATATCAGATAAAAATCTAAAGACATCATGAATGAGGCTGAGACAGTTTCAGTGTCTACACTGCAGACAGTTGCCCAAACTACTTTTTGAGACAAATGGATATGTTCAGTCACATAACCAAGTAAACATCCCCAACCCCCCACCTGCCCAACAGATCATTTTTTTCTAAAATTGTTTGTATATGCAGATCCTATAAACAGAATCCAGACATTTCAGATGTGAAAATCTAGGCTACACCTCACTAAAGTTCCTGCATCCTACTTGGAAGGGAAACATGGCAAAACTAACCATCTAATAAAACTGATGTCCACAAGAACAATTAGAGTTTGAATTAAGGTCAGTTGGTAACAGCACGATATATTTGTGTTGCTAGTAGAGAACTACAGAATGAAATTATGATTTCCTCTGCTGAATACACTGGTAATATTATTCTTCATTCTTCCCTAGCTTGCAAAATAGTCCTTGTATAGGCAAAGTGCACCTCTGATGCCTCTGACTCCAGAACCCAACAGTTAGCATGGTTGATTCACTCACAGCCTAAGAGTTCACAGTCCTTAACACAGGTTGATGTCAGTAATCAATGACAATAATATTTGCCATATCTCCTAACTTGCAAAGTTAGCTCTGTTCCATTGCAGTCAACAGCATTTACAGTATCAAGGGCACTTAGTGATCCTCTGTTTCAACCCTCTGCCCTGACGCTTCCCTAACTGTTGACAATGAAACCTTTCTATCATATCATCTCCCTTGCTTTATATAAACTGGAGTGAAGCTCTACACAGTCACATGCAGGACCCTCTGTGCCAAAAGCCTGGCCTTGGGGTTTTGGTTCCCAAAGTATAATCCCTTTACTCAGCTCAGCCCTGGGAGCCCATTTAGCAGCAGAACTGAAATCCTCCCTTGTTTTGTTTTGTTGGGCTTTTTGTTTGTTTGTTTGTTTGTTTGTGTGGTTGGTTGGGGTTTTTTTTGTTGTTTTTTGTTTGTGTTTGGTTTTTTGTTGTTGTTGTTGCTGTTGTTTTTTCACTCCTTGTCTCCCCTACAGCTGTATCTCACTTTCTGCCCTTTCACAGAAAAACCTGCCAAACACCTGGACTCAGAAAGGTCACAAAAGAGAAGTGGAAGCAGAGATCACTGATCTCTTCAATCTATGACTACAGACTGAAAATTTATTGCAGCCACCCTGGGTCTTTTACCTGGCTTCTACTTCTCAGTTGACTTCAGGGCTGCCACTTCTCTCTCTTGCTCAGTCTGGTTTTAACAGTGTCAGCATCTTTGCTGACTCCTCTCTGTAACTTTGTTTGCCCAGTTGGACTTGCATTTTGACAGCAAGACCAAAGAAGCATCTGTTTTTACATTTTCCTCAGGTTTTCAATAAACCACACACACAAACAAGCATTAAATCATTTTGATGTTTTTAACACTTCTGTTTCTACACACAATGACATTCATTGAATTGTTGTATGTGTAAGTGATCCTCATAATTCTCAACTGAACTGGAACCCAACAAAAATATGGTAGAATGAATCAAATAAATCCTAGTAAAGTGATATAAATTACTACTTATAATTTACAATTTGTATGCAGTCAACAAGGAAAATTAATACTTATTTATCAAATATGATTAGATGCCTCATAGCTGTAATTAAAGGTAAGTGTTTTGGATTTTAAATTTGTACTCATGTTAATTTTAAGAATCATCTATCAAGGAGGATATAAGTCAGCCTGTGAACTTTGAATATTCTCCAGGGTGTTCATGAAGATAGCAAATTTTGCTTGAGATTGTGGATCAGATCACCTCCCTTATCTATCTTTTTCATAGTAAATGGGCATGCATACTTAATTTGGGTGTTAAACCATAATAATTCTTCGTGAATTAAGCCCAGCATGCAGCTCAGCCACACACAGCCACTCACTCATTCTCCCACTGTGGGATTAGAGAGAAGGGGAAGGATAGCAATGAGAAATTTTCTGGACTGAGACAAAGACACTTTAGTAGGAAAAGCAAAATCCATGCACAAAAAAAGCAAAATGAGGCATTCACTCACCACTTCCCATTGGCAGGTAGGTGTTCAGCCATCCTGATCAATGTCAGGCTTCATCAAGCTTAGCAGTTTTACTTGGGAAGTCTAACACCATCACTCAGATTGTTCCCGCGGCTACATGTGCTATGATGTCATATAACATGGAATATCCCTTTGACTGGTTGGGATCAGCTGTTCCAGTTGTGTCCCCTTGTAAATCCTCCTGCACCCACAGCCTACTTGATGGTGGGCTGGGGGGAGAAGGAGCAAAGCACTTCAGCAATGCCTAAAACGTCAATGTATTATCAAAACCGCTCTGGTCACAAATCCAAAACACAGCACCATATGAGCTGCTATGAAAAACATTTATCACAGCCATAAACCAGCAGGGCATTTAACCAAGTTATTGTACCTACTATTTTTCAGGACTTGCAGCAGACCTAGGCTCTTTTGGAACAGTCTCCAGAACCCTATCTGCTTACCCTTGGCGTCTCATATATAGCCAAGTATCTGTAACCAGGCAATAAAGAAGTTACAGGTGTTTAATCATTACAGTTTACAGCACAGTGCTCTATCCAGCTCAATGTTTGGTTCTTAAGAACTACTGAAAATGTGCCTAGCATAACTGCTTAGGAAAATCAGCATGAGTCCTATCCTACAAATGCAACAGCCTTTTCCAGATGGGAAGTATAGCTTTCACAGTTTATTAGAAAAATTGCATGCACTTTACTCCTTGGTTCAAAGAGTATTAACATTTTTGCAAGTGCTTTCAATTATGAGATTTTTGTAAACAGTGACTTTAAAAACATAATGTGAAATTTGCCCAGCTTGATGAAAGCAATTTAGAAAATCCCTTATAGCAGTCATCAACCTAGGTTTTTAATTGTGTAGAAAGCGTCTTTTCTACAGAGATAATTATACAGAGCTATTTTGAAAAATACTAATAAGATTGGAAACCAGCTTCATATTTCCAACCATATTTTGCAGTGTTGGGATGTAAGTCACACACTGTAAAGCTCTGAACAGAATTAGCAGTCTTACTCTTTCATGCTTAGCTCATCACATCTATATAAGGGGAAATTGATAGTGTCAACACAATGGCAATGAACGCCTATGCTCATGTTAGAAGAGAAAATGATGGAATTACTTCAGGACAGCACTGGAAGTCCAGACCAGTGAGCTAGAATCCTTAATCATGCCAACATATTTGCACTGTTTCTGGGATTTAATGTTACATCCACACTGTTGCCCTGAACTATATGGATGAAGCAACACACTGAACACTAGTTCAGACAGCTTTGTGCCATTTTCAGTTCTTCACATAACAAGGCCTGGTTAGCAAAACAGTGTTGATAAATACAGTTTGGTTAACTGTAAATAGTGCCTGATATGGTGAAAAACTAGAGCAGATATCACTAAACTGTTATAATTTATAATGACACACCCTTTTATGTCACAATGTATAGCTGTATGAGTAAGTGTATATACAGATAAATTGCAGATCAAAGTAAAAATGCTCAATGAACAGCACTCATGGCCATGGTCATACCAGCTTGTCATCAGAAGTTACCTCAGCTCAGTCAGGAATTTATGTAAATTTCCTTGAAACAACTGCCGTGGAAACAAGAAGTTTCAGAGTGAAACAGTGAACAGCATTGGTCCCCATGCCAAAACAACCTGCTTACACCTTCACCATTAACACAATTCAACCATACAGAGATGTCATTCAGCCTGGAATACACCAGCTTTGAACCAGAATTTGATGTCATTCACAAACTTGATAAAGGTGCATTTTCTTGCCTTGTCCAGACTATTGATGAAAACATGAGACAGGATAGCCCTCAAGTTAAAACTCAGAGGAACTCCACTTGCAACTGGCCTCCAGGCAGAGTACACACACTGTTAACCCCTTTCCTTAAGATTCAACCACCCAGCCAGAACTCTACCAAGCTACTAATCCACCTGTCTATACTGTAATATCCCTCTCTGAGTACAGAGATGCTCCGATAAGCAGGGTTAGAACCTTTGCAGTTCTGGAAGAAAAAAACCCCACAGCTCTCCTATATCAATAAACCCAGTTGCAAATGCTAAACTTGTAATGAAGGCTAGTCAGGTTAGCCAAGATTTATTTACCCTTTATTTACCCTGCTGACTATTACCCACCACCTTCACATGGCCAGTATGTGTTTTATGCACACAATAGTTTCACAAGGGGTGACGTGTGGTTGATCAGCCCCTATCTGGAGTTCCACTGACATTCCCATTCACCCTTTAAAATGAGCACAACGTCTGTCTGTCTGTTTCCAGTCATCAAGGGCCTCTCCTGGCTTCCATGATGAGCTGTAGATGACAGTAAACAGCCTCACAATGACATGAATTGTCTCTGTGACTTTCTCATTAATAACAGTCCCAGACCCTCTGCAGTCTTTCTGCAACAGCAAAAATATGGGCTTTAAATCTGTGGGAGGCAGTAAACTTTCTGTGTGTCTGCTCAGCAGCTAGATGCTTCTGCTCCCATCAAAAGAGAATCTAAATCTTGGTGCCAATAGTCTATTAAGGTCCAACTCTCTCATAGATCCTCCTTAGGAGATCTTGTTCCCCTGTATAGCTATTATGGAACAGTATCCATGTCTATAAGATCAGATCTGACATCAGAGAATGATGGGGGTAGTTTTTTTCCTTCCCTTTTCTCTCCTTGTTACTTGTGGAAATTTTTCCTGCTGAGTTGCTGTGAAGCACTGATGGCCAGGTGCTTTAAACAGCGGGGAGGGAAACTCTTACTCGCTCTAAGCCCTTGTAGAGGGACGGTGGGGCTGCTGCTTGGGGAAGGGGCCTCACTGCTGCTGCGGGAGCCCAGCTCAGTCCGATTTCTTTCTGCTGTGGGGTGAACCTCTGCTCCTGGGAGCAGCCACTGAACTGGGACTTTCTTATCTCCTGCCTCACTAAAAGAGGGGCCTGTGGTCATGCTGGGAGAAGAATCACTGTTGTCCCCCCACCACTGCTTCTTCCACACTACTCTGAAGTTATTCACTACTCTGTAGCCAGCACCCCCTGCCTTCTGAGACCTCCTGCGTCTTCAGCCACAGCTCCAGAGCTGCTGATACATCCTGTCCATCCCTTCCCCTCTGAGCCGAGCCGCCATCACCGCGTGCCATCACCACACCCGCCCTGCCCGCAGGGAGCCAGCAGTGCCCCTGCCGGCTGCGAGCGGAACTGCACCGAACGGGAACGTGCCTGAGGTCAGGGAAGCTGTTCCTGGGTTCCTGGTACTGTTCATTATTAATGCTGTAGCTGTTATCCTTTGTTTGCCTGGTTATACATATTTGTAAAGAACTGTTATTCCTATCCCCATATCTTTGCCTGAGAGCCCCTTAATTTCAAAATTATGATAACTTGGAGGGAGGGGGGTTGCATTCTCCATTCCAAGGGAGGTTCCTGCCTTCCTAGCAGACACCTGTCTTTCAAACTAGGACAGAGAAGCCTTTTTTCTTACTCGAGAAAATCAAAAGCTTCAAGCCTGTCTCATCTTGCAGTCTTCATCCATGAGTCACTCAAACATAGCCTCTCTATATGTCTTTCCTTCTCTACTAAAAGAAGATCTTCCCAATGAGGGAAGAACTTAGGCTCTTCTCTCTGTGAAGTTTCTATAAAACCCCAGTCAACCCTGATTTTTTTCCTTTCTAATAGCCCACAGCCTGCTGCTCTGCCCCTTCTAATATTTCACAGAATCATTTAGGTTAGAAGATGACTTCTAAGATCATCCCACTCTCACTCTTCCAGGTAGTAGTAGAGAGCAATAAGGTCTCCCGTGAGACTCCTTTGCTCCAGGGTAAACAACCCCAGCTCTGTCTGCTGTTCCTGAAGAGACTCACCCTCTAGACCCTTCACCAGCACCCTTGACCTTCTCTGGATACACTCCAGCAACTCACAATCTTTCTTGCTGTGAGGGGCCCAGAACTGAACAGGACTTTAGGTGCAGCCTCACCAGTACTGAGTACAGGGGGAAGATCACTGCCCTGGTCATGCTAGCTACACTACTGTTGATAAAGGACAGGATGTCATTGGCCTTCTTGGCCACCTGGCATGCTGGCTCATGTGCAGCTGGCTGTTGACCAGCACCTCAAGGTCTTTTTATTGCTAGGCACCTTTCCAGCCATTCTTTACCAAATCTGTAGCATTTTGTGGGATTGTTATGACCCAAGTGGAGGACAAATTTCCACCTGGTAATGCAGGGTTTTTACCAACACTCATTTACCACAAGTGAGACCACTGTGTTCCACAGGCTGTCCTAGCTTCCTAGCTGCTCCAGAACCAGAGCCACCTTCTCACGACCCTCTTCTGGGTCAGAGCCTCTGGTATGCCCAGGTATCAGCCCCAGACAGAAGACCATGCCCTCTGGAGCATCACCACCTGGACTCCCACATAGCCTGCACAGCCTTCAGATGCTGCTGCCTGCTGTCTCTGGGTGTTCATACCAGCCAGGTTGAGACTCTCTACCTGCTGTGCACCTGTAGGCCCCTTCCACGCAGCAACCCAGCAATGAGAAAACAGACACAAAAAAAAAAAAAAAAAAAAAAAAAAAAAAAAAAAAAAAAATCAAAGACTCACCAATTATGAAGGAGATAACATCAATAAAGGATAAAAGTCTGGCAAGTCCAAGTGCTGGATTTGCATCTAGGATGGAGCAACACTGTACACAATTACAGACTGGGAGAGAAGTGTCTGGAGTGCAGCCCTGCAGAAAGGGATCTGGGGATGCTGGTCAGCAGTAACTCAGTGTGAGTCAGCAGTGTGCCCTGTCAGTCCAGAAGGAAATTGCCTTAACATAAACCACCACAGGGGGAACTTGATCACATCTCTCCGCCTACCTCACATTTATTGTTCAATAAAATCCATGTTATTGACTTAGGCTTATGGTCTCATTTGCATCTTAATTCAGGCAAAGGCATCTCTCATTTATCTGGTCATAACACAAAAGAAGCATCCTACCTTTCCTAAAGCAATTTTCAGCCTTTCTTTCAGTCAGCACTTGGAGTGTTTTATAGTTCAATTGAATTTACTGAATTCAAGTGTCTTTAGGTAACAGTTTACTGTTTGACCTACTTTCTTCAGAATAGTTCAGATATACATTCTGCATTCACAGGAACATTTTCGGTCCACTACTGTCAGGATATTGAACATTGCCTAAGGTCTCAGTTGAGCCCTGACCTTTCTAATTATTCATTCAAAAATGATGCATCAAAATCTATAGCAAAGGTCTACTAAGGTAGACCCTCAGGAAATCTAAACCATTTCTGTCTGGAAAGACTTGATGAGAGCTGTCAGATGGAAGCGTAGATGCCACTGGAATGTAAGACTCTTATGCTTCTGATGAAATACAAATCCAGTTGTGCTGGTTTTGGAAGAAGTAATTTTCTTCACAGTAGCTAGTATGGGTCTATGTTTTGGATTTGTGCTGGGAACAAGGTTGATAATGCACATATTTCCAATATTGTTGAGCAGTGCTTGCACAGAATCTTTTCTGCTTCTTGCACTGCCCTGACAGTGAGGAGGCCAGGGGCACACTGGAAGTTGGGAAGGAACAAATCTTGGCCACCTGAGCCCAACTGATCCAAGGGATATTCCACACTATGTGGTATCATGCTCTGTTTATAAATATGGGGGAAGAAGAAGGAAAAGGGGACATTTGAAGTGATGGCTTTTGTCTTCCCAAGTCACTGTTCCATGTGATGGAGTGCTGAAAGCTTTCCTGGAGTCTGAACATCTCTGCTCACGGGCAGTTGTGAAGGAATTCCTTGGTTTTCTTATTTTGTTTTCGTTTTGTGTATGGCTTTTGCTTTACTTATTGAACTGTCATTATCCCAAACCCCCAATTCTCTCACTTTTACCCTTTTAATGTTTTTCTGCATTCAGCAGAGGGGGAACCAGCAAGTGTCTGTGCCAGGCTTCATTGTCAGCTGAAAATAAAACACACGGTAACTCTATCTATGATTAACTTGAAACAACTTCTCTTTCTTTTATCTCTATAATCTATGTAATTATGTAATTCCCTTTTCTTCTCTATAATCTATGAGATTCACTGTCTCTTTAAAGCTGTAATCTCTCAGGGTAAGGTATGTCTCCAAGTATGACTAGATAAAAATGACAGATTTTTCATCATTAGTTAAGACTTAGTCACTATCTTGACTGAAGTAATTATGCATGCACACCCACAGCTACAAAGAATCAGTGCTTCATTGCCAAGAGTGGGATAGCCACAGACTTCAGTTACTCCAGTATAAAGTGCTCACTACACTAAAAATAGTTTATATTAAAAACATTTACTCCAGTTTCCATCTTATAATGTAAATGTACTAAGACATTCAGCTTGTTAACATTATGTTCTCACTAGCCAACACTATCTGCTTATGCCCAAATATTTTCCTTCTATTCAGGCTAGTTGTTGCTAGTAACAGTAAAAACAGTCTGGTAGGCAAAAGAAATGTGCTAAATATGCTGATACACATATATATCAAAAAGAGCCATTTTTAATACTTCTTTATTCCATAACCAAAAACTAAGCTGTTGCTTTTGAAATTCAGTAGAAGAAAAAGTGAAAAATTCTTGTGAAGATCTGGAACAAAGGCAAAGGAAGGATTTCTATTTACTGACATATAGAAGTGTTAAGATCCTAATTCCAATTACTTTAAAGAAATCTTAGAGAAAATAGAGAACAATTACTACAGTAAGTAGCAACATTTCTTCGATGTGTTAGCAACACTTATGTTTCAGACCTCATCTTCCGTGAATTGAAAAGAAAGGATCTCTTGGTTGAGTCATTTTTTTCTGTTTCTCCCAATGACACTTTGAATACTCTGTAATTCTTTATAGAACTTTATATTCTCTTCCATTTAGAAATACTGTTCCAAGTGATCCCCATTCACTGTTCAGCTTCTGTCCCTGACCCCAACTGTTTTCTAATTATGATTTTCATGAAGTAATAGAGAAAAAAAAAAACAACAACCAGAACGTTATCTGCAGCAAGGCAAACTAGCTATGCTGGCATTTAAATCGACTTTTATTTGGCAGGGTAAGCATTTATAAATGCTTCTTTAAAACTATTTACATCAAGACTCCTAATATATCACTGAGGGAAGGACCAGAATCTCCCTCTGGAACCATATAGACCCTAATAAAGTCTTTTCACTTGGCTTTGTTATCTGTATTGATTTCTGGTCTGAGTTGCATTCAGCCTAGAAGACAAATAGCCTCAGTAACCAGCAGCTCTTTACATCAGTTGCCCTCTTACAAAGTCTCTTTCAGCTGGAACCAGGAAAATTCTTTCACCTGCAGTTTACTCAGAGGAACCTATGCGGAGGTAGATAATAGGAACACATATAAAAAGTTATAGCAGCCTTGTCAAGAAAGTGTGTGCTTTGACTAGACAATTTTTAGAGAAACGGCTTGGGATTTATAGGCTAGATGGTGATGGAATGTTCTTCTTAAAAATTTTTCTCTTACTTGTGCATTGTTGATTTGGTGACAATAAGGGAAACTACAGTGAAATAACCTTTCCATGTTGCAGCATTGATCACTAACTCACCAATTACATTCCATTAAATATGGGATTTTGTGCTTTTCTCTCATAAATGGACTTTTCTACCAGTTTTAGCCTCAATACTTCCTATTAATTTCAGGAAGAATATCTCCACTTAATTTTAATGAGCATTGGGTTATCTTGCTTTTGTATGTTCTAAATTTGTATTTCAGTGTTGAAAATGCTGACACTGAGGAAAGAAATGAAATTTCAATTTAAAATTAAAAGACCATCATTTGAACATCCCATCATATACTGGTGTTAAATAAAGCTTTGTTTAAGCATCTCTAAATTACAAAGGTGTTTTCAGTGGTTTGGTTTGACATAAAATTACCATGTGAGAGAGTCACATTAACCAACTACTCAAATAGACATACTCTAATTTTGGTGTATACTAACATGATAGTTGCAAATGATGAGATCAAAAAATTGCAATGATTTTTATTGTCAGAAAAAAATATCTTGCATTCTCTCCCTAATTAAAGATTTATATAGAGAAAGAAATAGTAGTTCTGTGTGACTAAAGATGACATTAGTCAATGCTGCAAATTTTTGAAGAAAACAAACCCAAGATATCAAGAGATTTGGAAAGAATTTCTCCTAAGGAAACAAAAAACAAACACACAAACACACATTTACCTACATGCACGTCTTTGGATATCCATAATTATTTGCATCTCAGCTGAACATCTTTTGGGAACATGAAAGCTAATACTGACTTTTGTGCTGTTCATTTTCTAGTTTTCATACATATGAATAAACAACTGCAAGTATTTCTAATGGGAGTTTGATCTGCTGATAGCAAAGGCTATGCAAAATATATGGCATTTTCCCAATTTCCAGCTGATAAACAGATGACTTTTTTTAAAAGGCTTACAATGAGTTTCCAGAAACAAGGCTATGAAATAAAAAAAAAAAAAAAA
>VXBR01012336.1:58993-92479 GCA_013400215.1 Cisticola juncidis
CAAAGTGACAAGACATAGAATAGATGACTGTTCTCAACAGTGGTATTTATTGACTGACTCACCAAAAATGCAGCAATAATTTATCAAATGTTTTGGAGACCAGAATGATTTCTGTGCAGTGCTTTGGTTTAAAAACCAATTTTGTTCTCAGAAAAGCTATTTTTGGCATGTCATTCTGAATTCCTGTATCACTGCTTGAAGATATTTTAAAACATATTTCTATGTTACCAGAAAATGCAGCATTGTAGCCAAAAACGGATCTTGACATCTACTATTTACAAACAGAGATTTCTAGACAGAAATTTTTGTCTATAACAGCATTGAAAACTCCAAAGAAGAAGAGAAACCAACCCAGCTTTGACCGAAGACATTATTGAATAAGTAGTACTGCATCACAAATGTGAGATAACATTTTGAGCTGTCTCATGAGATTCAGATGATCTGTTAAGTAGGTCATTTTCAGACCAGAGGTAGAGATTATGTCCACCACTCACATCCTTGTTCTCCTAGACCCATGCACATGATTCACTGTACATCTTCTGGAGCTTTTAAACCATTCAGTATATTCATTCTTTGAGAAGAGCATAATAAGGAGAAAATCCATGTTTTTATACTTGAAGGATAATTAGTGATTTAATTCTTCCCAGGTATCCAGCTACCCAATTTTTACAAGACTGTACAAGGGGAAAAGCTTTTGTGCCCTAGAAAGTGATCATTTTGTGATACGAAGTGTGAACTTTCCTTATTAAATTTGTGATGTTAGACATCACGTCTATCCATCATAGGCTGATACATATAGACATATAAAGAGCTAAATTTCCCCCTCTCCCTCCCCCAGCTGTCCATTTGTTTCAACATCCTTTGTTCTTTTCTGATGCAAGAAAATATAAAGGATTTACCAAAGCCAGTCACTCTAAACTTAGTAATTCTACAATTCTGTTAGTCCTTCTTGATTTTGTACATTTGTGCTATCTAGTAACCCTAAATTTAGCTAAAAATTTAGTGAAAAAATTTACTTCCATTTCTCTGTGTTGTGTCACATTTTCACACTGATACTTCTTAAAAGTGAGCAAATAATTAGGTGCATTACTGAACAACAAATTGTGTCTGAAAGAATGAAACACATGCATAGAAAAAACTATTTTGTGGTTGTTTTTTTTTTTTAATGATTCTAGATAATTCTCTTTTCTTTGTAAAAGTACTAGAAATGCAGACTTATTGCCAGGCAAAAAGTCTACTAGATAAAAGTGGTATTAAAAAGTCAGAGACTTCAGAAAAGTTTTTGCAATAATAAAAGCATAACCAGATATGTTGCATAAATTTTCAAAAGCATGTAATACTAAACTATTTCTGTTCCAACTCAAGCCACTGACAATAGGGTAGGAATAAGATTATGCTACCACTGAGTGTCCCATAGGGAAAAAAAAAAAAAAAAAGATATGGGGACTCCTAAGAGGCATGGATTTTCTGTAAAGAAGTACATTCTACACATTTATCTCTCAATATTCAACTCATAATCAGATTTCATTTTTAATTCAATCAAGGAAGATTCAGGAGAGCAAATTAAGCAAGGTCATATTGCATAATACTGGAAAGCAGAAAAAAGTTACAGGGTCAGAGTCTTAACTGAGTTTAAATGCATTTAAAATTTCAAAGTAAATGGGTCCTTATTACTTTATATCAGCTGGTGATCTATAGCCTTATTTTTTATGTTTACCCATGTCAACAGTACTTCTGCCTTCTCTCTGAATCTTTACAAGAATAAAGTAAAAGTCTGAGTCTTACAAGAGCAGATATTTGACATTATTGACAGCAATTTGTTCGTTTACTCAAAGCATCACACTGAAATATTTCAGTCATCATGTAAGTTACACACTGAATTAGCCAACAATCATCTCTGCAAATAGAAACTTTTCTATATTCACTGTGCTTTATCAAAGTTCAAAGGAAAGACAGCAATATACACTTACTGTGGATAGTGTGCAAGGCTGAAGTAATCAAAGCTAAGATTTGCTTTTCATCAATCTAGTCTTTCTAAATTACTAAAGCTCTGTCTGAAAGCTCCTGACAGCCTAAAATAAATACAAAAGAATGAGGTATCTAGCCTTTTCTTATCTTAGGGTAGTGCCAGAGCAGAAAGAAAAAATTACAGCAGCAACCATATGTATTAAATCATCAGTTCACAGTTTCCAAGACAGTATGAAAAAATTTTCTTCTGTATAGAAAACCAAACAAAACAAAATGAAAAAAACAAAAAGAAAACAAACAAACAAACAAACAAAAAACCACACACACACCAAAAAAAAACCCAAAACCAAAAAAAAAAAAAAAACCAAAAAAAAACCCCACAACAAAACTGAGTATTTATACAGCACAAATTTTCACAAAAGGACAGGTTTTCCCTTCAAATAGGATAAACCCTAATGTGTAATACCTTAAAAATATCTGATGAGGCTAAGGCCTGTAATAAAAAGTACGTAAGAAATTTAACTTGTACCAGTGGAGGTTCACAAAAAATCACCTGAGGATCTGCACTTTGCATGCAATAAGATACAAGGACGCACATATGAACCCAAAGTAATGCAGCATGGAAAAGTGCACACCAAAATGGTGGCATGTCACTTGCTGTCAGGACCAGAAAATAAATTCTAGACAACTTCATTTCCTAACAGAATTGTAGGTTCAGTAAAATGGAAATCCATTGAAATAGCTGGTTAAAAAGCTGTATCTGTTGAATTATAAAGACTATGAAGTCAGTCTGAAAATTAAAGCCTTTAAATACTATTAAAGTATCAGGTATCATACTAGTCAATTTTTGGAATAAACGATTCAGTCACTATCAGCAATATTCAACTCATTTCATTATCATTTTTCATTAGTGGTATTCAGATATGGATAGAAATATTTAATGTTAATTCCTGTGTGGTAATTATTTTCCAGTGACATTGAAAAACAGGGCTGAGAAATACTTTAAATTTTGAATAGAGCATAAGAAAACCTCTATTTTAAAACTGGGTGGATTTCGCCTTGCTAATGTCAGTAGACTCAAGCAATCCATTTTTATCTATATCAGCCTCTAGGAAAAGGAGATACAATTTAACATCCTCAAGTATTTCAATAGGACATTTTAAATGGGTTATAAAGTAAAAAATGGTTTTAGTATAAGGGAAAGATTTTCAGAGGCACAATGGGCATTAGAATGCTTGTTACCTCCATGTATCGCCACCACTTATATTAATTTATCTTCCCAAGCCTATGGAGATCTGAGTTTATTTTTGTTATTTGGGGACTGCAGTTTGTATCAATGACAGATCACTCAAAAAATGCTTGATGGATAAGCTTAATTTTCTAACACAGCATAAATACTGTTTTTTTTGAATAATGGTCTGGGACAAGGACTGAAACTACAGGTGAGCTAGAGTTGCTATCTCACCACACCTAGTCTATAAAAGCTAAGCTACGTCAACAGGCAAAGTCATACAGAAAGACTGACCCTTTGATCTACCACATTCTCAGAAAGAAATCAGAAAATGAACACAAAGAGTGGGAGAAAAAACTATTTGTGATTTATTCTTAAAGTAAGTGACGTCAAGAGGGCCTTGATTCATTCTTCCAGTCTCCCTGCACCTCTCAAGGACGACTCCTCTGTGGATACACTGCTAGGCTGTCAGAAACCCCTGATTGCTTGGCTGCCTGGGGAACAGAACTGTGGGAACATGCTGTGGCTCTTTCTGGTCCTGCATGCAAACTCCCCTTCTTTCAGAAGTCACTGGCTGTAACTGGGTCACTGTGGCATTGTCAGTAAGTATTATTAGTCAGAAATCTGTTCCCCTGGGTGTCTCCAACAAGACCTTTTCTTTGGTCCTAACAATTTCCTGCTTAGTACTTTTGCATAGACTCGTGTTTTACTTATGTCATCAAACTTCCAATC
Organism: Cisticola juncidis; assembly: GCA_013400215.1. NCBI lineage: Eukaryota > Metazoa > Chordata > Aves > Passeriformes > Cisticolidae > Cisticola > Cisticola juncidis. The sequence continues at coordinate 62,925 of VXBR01012336.1, forward strand.
TCATGCTCAGTTTATGAAGCTTTGTCAGGTGTAGTTTACTCTGGTGCAAGGGAAAGGAGTTGCACTGAGACTGTGCTGTTTTTCACATCAGTTACTAATTCAGAAAAAATGTCCCATCACAATATGGTCAATATTGTCAATATTCTCAGAAAAAAAAAAAAAAAGAAAAAAAAAGTAACTACCATGTTCTTCCAGAGTGTTCAGATTCGTGTCCAAGTAGAATCAGTGTTTACATTAGCTGACTCCTCACTCTTTACCTGTGACTATTTCCTGGAAGGTTACAGACAGTATTATTACGCTTTCTAGCTCAGTAATATGGCAGAACTGCTCTCCCAAAATTCAAAACATTCTTTCTGCAGCTAAGAATAATATGATGTTTTTTCTTTCATATTTATGGCCATGGGGTTTACTAGAGTGTGCTTGAACTAATAGGAAAATCCATCCATTGTAAAATGTTACCAGTAAATGAATTGTCTAGTAACTGACATAACCCAGGTATAAATATGAGTTATAATTTCAGTATACTGCATCTTAACCATCAATGTCTATTTTTAAAAACTCTGTGTGATGTGGATTATTATTGTAATCACTTTCTCTTTAGCTATATTTAGCTAAGAGTTGAAGACAACATGAGTGTCTCACCTCTAGCACATCTAGACAACTACCAATTCATTTCTATATCGTATATTTTGATTAAGTTAAAAATAAAAGTATTTGAACTAATATTTTATTTATACAAATTTTAAAAATGAACAGTAAATTAAAATTGACAAAAATGTCAAACCACTTTAGAGTACGAACTACAAATGGGAAGTGCTGAATGAGTTCAAGCTTCTGAAACAATACTTTTATAAGAACAGGATTGGCTCTTACTCAAGAATGCAATAAAATACTTTAAACAAGTACTTGTGATAATAAAAGATAATAGATCAAAGACAAATGATTCAGAAATTATTCAACCTGTCACGGCACAAAGTTGCTTCAATGCAACATATTCACAAACTGCAGCAAATCTTTCTGTTTTAATTGGAACTTGAATCACCTTGACCTTTCCTAGCACAGAGCAGAATGCCCCTCTGAACCAACGGCAGCATCTGCATCCTCATTCCATTTTAATCAGAGCTCAATTTGGATTTCTATGTCTCGGCAATCAGTGCATTGCAGAGCAAGGAAACTGCAGAAATAAATGAGATGTTGCCTTGTTCCAGTTGATTAAAACATGATTCAAGGTGACTTTTAGGTGACACTACAAGTTGTCAGAGCAGCAGTGTACTTTTCTTTATGATGGAAAAAAATGTGTGAGGGATGTTTATTTCCCCTATCTGAGATAAGTGACAGAATTGAAATGAAAGCACTGGTGTGTCCATGAAAATATATCAGTGTTTAAAGAATCCTATTATTAGACACAGTGGAAACTACATCTTGGATAAGCCTCCCATACTGTGGGTAATTATCACAAGCTAGAATGCTAATTGCTTTTCGATCTGCTCTGTGCCTCTGATGAGTCTTGTTGAGGGCTACTGGGGCTGTACCAGACACTAACACTTAATGAGACCAAGTTTATCAAAGTACAGCATCAGCCATTACCAAGTGAAGAACAGGAAAAATAGGCCTTAAAATGAAAAGAGGAAAAAAAAAAAAAAAAAAAAAAAGAGATGAAACTGTGGGAAAACACAAAGAATTAAACTAAAACCATTTTAATTATAATTTCTTTTCTGGTGTTAAGTAGTTATGTCTTTATCACAGATAAAAAAGATTTAAGTTTATGTGTCATGGTTTGGTTATTTGGAAAGGTGAATACTTGTTTTGTATTTTAAAAAGCTTGCTTGTTTATAAAAGAGAAATTAGGAATTCATAAAGCATTTTTTCCTTTCAGTTCTGACTATTACAATTAAAAAAAATTAGGGGTGGGTATCTCTCTATATTTTTTTACTTTCTTGTGAAAAGTGACCAAAAATATTAAATTTGAAACCATCCTGTGAATAATATACCACGTTTTTGATGGTAGATTTTAGTTTACACTCTGAGACTCCAGAAAATACATAGGATGGGCAACGAACATTTTCCAGAAAGCCAACCCAATAAAAAATTACAGTTCGGAAGAAATGTGGGAACATTCCCGCATTTCTCTGTTTTCTCTGTTTTACAGTATTTGTTATCTTATAATTAGATCTTTTTCATAAACTCATGGAACAAGGTAGGCAATTACCACATTAAGCATTCAAGTTATCATTAAAACATGGTAAGATGTATTGAGTGCTTTAAGGACACAATAGTAAAGTCACTAAAGTTCTATCAAAAATCTTTAGGAAACAAACAAACAAACAAACAAAAAACAAGCAAACAAACAAACAAACATTAAGAAAAAAAAACCAGCATCAGTGCTTGTGATGTAATTATTTCATTTTATTATCTCTAATTAAAGATTAGAAAGACAGATGAAGCAAGGTATACATCTCTAAAGCAGAGAAATAAATGTTTGACTTTTTGACTTTAGTTCTGCAAAAGCCTTTCAGTTCTCAGAGCTGACAGTTTCAAGTGCAGAGGTCAAAAGAGCAGCACCAGAGAACACAAGTTAGACCCATAAGCTAAGGGCCTCAACAACAGTGACACTGGTCACAGCAGCTGTGAAGATGAAAGGAAACCTGAGTAGATCAAGTGAGCAGATTATATCACAAAATTGCAGCTGTGTGTATTCAATCAACTTAATAGAAAATACTTTGCCATTCTTGTTACTATTTAAAAGAGTAAGACAAGCTACTACAAAATAAAGATTTTAATCCTACTCTTCACACTCTAGCCCTACAAGTTCATACAAGCTGATGAAGTCAAGCTGGCCTATTGCCAATAGGCTGCTTTCAGTCTTCATCTCTCAGTACTTAAAAAAACCCAACTTTTAAATGTCTAATTCAAGAGAAACAGATAAATCATGGAACACAGATTTACATATAAGAAATAAACATTAAGTTCTTCATCTGGTTGAATTCCTTTTCTCTTGCAATCTTAATTATCATTACATGGTATTATAGTCCCTGATCTCTGCTTCTTATAATAGGTGCAAATTTTATTTCTAATAAGGATTTTTAATACCTGAATCATTGCCTTAACCTTACATTACTCCATCTCTAGGGCAATCTCATCTTCCCTCAGAAAAAGTGACCTACTTCCAAGATGAAGTCTAACAATTGGGTTATTCAGTGACAATACTGCTTTTCTTTTCTTTTGATTTTCCTCAGAACAGTCTATTTGCCTTAAAACTGCCTTGCCCTCATTTTCTAATGCTTTTTAGTCAACTAAACTCTTGACAGCTTGTCTTAATATCAAGTATTATTGCAAATAAGATAAATATGCCTCATCAGTGACTATAATATTATTCTCTGAAGTCTCAATACAATCAGTCAACAAAAAAATTTCATTTCATACATCATTTACCACTTCTATAGGAACTGCAGAAGATGCTGCAAATGAATTCTAAAGAGAAAGTTTAGAAGCAGCAGTGGATGCATGATGCATGTGTAAAATTACCTTCTACCAGTTCTTTCCACTTCTCCTCATCACGATCCATACACGTTGGCATTAAACTTTGGAATGAACACTACAGAAAAGCCATCGAAAGGAGAAAGAAAACACTCAGACAAAAAAGATAGCTATGTGGTAGATCTTTGTCCACTGTATGTACCAACTCTTATTTATGAGATCATGGCACTAATTGGGTAAAGCAGCATTTCAACAATTAAAAAATGGGGGTGGGGGGAAAGAAAGAATTAAATAAGACAAGCTTTCTCCAGCTGGTATAAACACTGCAATAAGGGTATGACTTTACCCACAGTATTATCCTCCTGAGTTATTTTCTTTCCCTATTTTATTACTGTATGAAATAGAAGAAAACACCAGTATAGCTGTAAGATGACAGAGAGACCTTTAAAGGCAGGTAACACACTGCAACAGGAATATCTGGAGCTCAGAAATTCTCTTCTGAATGAATTAATCTCAATCTCGTATGAGCTGTTTCTACTTTCTTACCCTCTAGATGTGCTGACCGTGGTACCAGGAAGAGATGATGAATCTGCTCCAAATGGACACCAGTCAAAACAAAAAAGCCATTTTTTCCATCTCTCCTATGTTCCTCTCCTATTTTCCAAGTAAAAAATTTAAATAGAAGTGAGCCTGTGGTTTGGGGTTTTTCGTTTGTTGGAGAGGGGTTTGTTTTTTTGGTTTTTTTTGTTTGTTTGTTTGTTTGTTTGTTTTGTTTTTTTTTTTGTGGAGGGTTTTAATTTTTTAAGTATATATCAAGTGATATTTATCAGGGAAAATTAAAATTCTGCTGAATTATGAGAGCATATTTTCTTTTATTAGACCCTTGTACACACTTGTCTTTGAGATGCATATATTAGCACCTAAAAATTATAGCAGGTTTTTGTTGGGTTTGGGGTTTGAGGATTTGGGGGTTTTGACACCTAGACAACATTTTGGGCATGCTTTTCTTTTGGTAGTTATGGTAGCAGCTCTGGCTTGTGTTGTGGATTACTGTCCAAATGCAGGCAGCTCAGCCCCAACCAGCTGCTCACTCACTGCCTCTCAGTGTGATGGGAAAGAGAATGGAAAGGGTAAAAATGGAAAAACTCACAGTTTGAGATAAACACAGTTTAATAGGTAAAGCATCTTTAAGAATACACAGAAGGTTTTCCCAACTTTTCTTTTTTTGGTTATCTGCTGAACATGATATATCATTATCATCCTTTGCTTAAGGAAGACAGTGATTTTAGAATTAGAGACTGAACTGGTGACCAAATCTACCAGATTCCTATTAAACTCAGTAGTAAGGGGTCACATAGCCCACTGCAGTTAATTAGAGTAGGTCAGAGTATTTCAAAAGAGGACACAGACTTTACATTGCTAACTAATATTGTGGAATTCTTTGTCCATGAACTCAGAACATCTCAAGTTACATCTAAGTATTTATTCTGTATTTTAAAAAATATTTTAAAAGTGAGAAATTAAGAAATAATGTGGACAAGCATAAACAACCATCAAGGTTAAAAGATTAGACAAGTGAAGGCCAAAGTAAGTTAGCACATCTTTGAACTTTATAGGTCATGAAATCGTTGCTGCTTTCAGAAATGATAACATTTTGAAATGGAAGATTGTATCTCTTTTTACACTTTGCTTTTTTAATTCTCTCCAGTGTCCAAGTTTACAAAGGTTAGATGCCAGTATAATCTAGAATAAGACCATCTGTGACTGATTTTGAAAGGTTACTGAGAGGGAAATCAGATGCATGAGAAGCCTCAGGGAATGCAGCTGACTCCTATTGTTTTCTAACAGATCTAATATTCCAATGAAAGACAAAATTACTGAATTCTTGCTTGGATTTCCAGACAACATATCAGGATACTTAAGCAGTCAAACTCAGAACATATTTTACTACCTTTTCCCCCCAAATATTGTGACAAATTGTTGTCAAAATCTGATGCTTGTCAGAGATATTGTGAGCACTACGTGCATATCATAAGCAAAATCAAAAAAATAACGTGCACTAAAAACTGTTCAACCTTCACAAGTCCTGCTTAATAAAACAGACAGTGCATTGCAGTAGAGAAGAAAGGCCAAAATTAACATTCATCACAATATTTCTGCAATTTTCTACCCGTCTATCTTCAGGTCACACCAATAATCAGGGTTAACCTGAGGAAAAGAAAATGTTATCCAGTCTGAAATGGCACAGTCTAGTCCTATAAAGGCTTTGAATATTAAAGGGAGAATTCTCCCCAGGGTCCCTGAGAGACACCAAAGCATAGTAAAAAGAACTTCAACCACCTACTTGTTAAAAAAGGGAGATATGGTGCTTTCTACCCAGCTATTTTCCAGGAATGCATATTATTCAGTAGGTATGAATCAAAGAAATCAAACTTAGTATATTTGGACTTCAGGAGTCTAATATTGTGGAATGCTAGTCAGGATCGGAAGAAGATTTTCCGATTAATAATTTCTTTGCCCAAAATGAAAGTCATCTGAACTATTTCTGAGAGAATTATTTAGTCACGAAAGAAATACAGATGTAAAATAGCTGTAAATGATACATTTCATTTGGGTCAATTCAGATAACCTGTGTGAGTTAAAGAAAAGGAAAAAAGAAAAGTTAGGATTTTATTTCAGCCACAAATCAACCATCTATACAAGCACAATCTGAAATCTGTTAAGAGCAGATATCAAAAAATATTGTGCAGCCTAGACTTCCAGTATGTAATCACCATATAGAAACAGGAGGGTTTTGATGATGTGATCTTGTGTCAAATTACTTCTTCCCTTCAAATACCACGATTTCCACCCTCCCCTCCATTCAGTTTCTTTGAAACTACAGATTCTAGTATGACTTCATGAAAATTGGGTTAAGATATACATAAACTTGGTCTAAGGGACAAACAGGAATGCCACCTGTAAAGAAAGCCCATGAACTTGCATTGTTTTACCTTATCTCTCAATAGTTTTATATAAAACAAGAACAATAAGCAGTAAGAAGACTGACTTCAAGCAGGAGAAATACTGCCCACAATGAAGTGTTTTGCTCCTTTGTGCAAGTTCTTGCAGAGAGATCACAGGTAAATTTGAAACTCATGATTTTTAAAGTTTTAAAAATATTTTCTCTGCACCATCTTTTCTCCTCATAAGAGAAAACATATTTTAGTAAAACTCTGAAATAGAGAAACCTTTAATGATAATTATTGAATTTGATATACTATAACAAGTTTTAGCTTTAAATCTCAAGTATCAATTTGTCAGGAAAAAAAAAGTGATAGCACTTCAGGAATCCAGATACATGCTAACTTTTTGATCTAAATTACCCTTTTGTAACTTACACAAATTTTCATATTTACTTAGATCTACATTTTTATCTAATCTGAATATCTAATAGTCTAGACTGGTGATGTCAAGCTCCTATCATCAATTTCCTCTTAAAACTGTACCAAAATGCTTCTTGAAAATAGTCCAGCAGAGAATGAAATCCCCAGATGTTTTGTTCCTAATCTTTAAGAGTAAATTATTTATATTAACCATTTTTAATTTAGATAGTGCATGATTTTGAAAAAAGCAAGAACTTATTGTTATTATCCTTTATGAAATAAGGAATTTAGAAGTATGGAAATCAAGTTGCAGTCTATTTTCATGCAGTTTCTTTTATCAAAATAACCATATTTAACTTTTCACTTTCTGTCTGTCATTTCAGTAACAAACCATTTTACTTACAGTCATATGGCACTTTATTTTGGCTCAGAGGAAGATAGACATCCTAAAGGGTGAAGACATCTTCATTTGCCCTCCTGAAAGCTGAACTGCCTCCATAGTTCCAAAACCAAAGAGAGAGAGCAATTAAAAAAGTAAGCAACTGAATCTCTGGTTTCTCTGACTCAAACACATTGTGAGTGGCAGTGCTGTTTGTGCTGAGAAATTCTTAGGATTTGAAAATATTTTCTAACCAGGTTATTTGCTGAGATTAAATAAAACCCTCAGTCAGCTTATTGTTTCTCAGTCAGGTTTGAATTGTACCCATATACCACTTAGTAAGGCAATTTGTTAACCTGACTGATACTACAGACAGACTGTAGCAAGTAGCAATCTTAACAGTAGTTCATGAAGAACTATCATAATTTCCTTTAAATATAAGAGGTAAAAAGGAAAAATCTCTTCATTTTTTATAATAACAATTTTTATAAAAGAGTCTTGTTTTTCAGTAACGTGTATGGTCACAAGTCTTGCACAGGTTTCCAGATAGCATATGATAAAGTTGTACTATCTTAAGTGAGTCATAGAAAGCTTTTTGGGGGTGAGGGTTTGGAATCCATCTCTTGGATCTGTGCTGATACAAAGAGAGAGAACAAAATGAAATAAAGAAGCATGCTTCAACACAGTCTGCCAGTATAGGGAATTTACTTTTCTACTGAGACATAATTTTTATTTCTGTTAAGTACAGAATTCCAGGATGTACTGCCAAAGTCTGGACCATGGCAAAGCCAAGCTGGATGCAGGCCTGAATGCTACAGAAAGTTCAAATTGCAGAGAAAAAAAAATCACGTCTTCCATCTAAAGGGCTTGTGACTTTATATTCCAGATACTAAAGAACTTTAAATGAAGATATAAAACTGCTGCACCTAAGCAATACATTTTCCCTTCAATAATATGAACTATGAGCTGCAGATATCTTTCTCAACCTGCCTTTTTTACAATTTCTAAAGCATCTTTCTGGTTGGCCATGTGAAAGCACACTTCTGCTAAAGGACTTGGTACTTAAATTTATCAGATTCAGGCATATGATTTCAGAGGCATAGCTTTTAATACGTATCTTATTTTCTGCATTGAACATGCCATTAAGAAACAAAGCAGAGAACTTTTCCCCCTTAGTTTGTTTTTAAAAAGAGATAATGATTTTATTTGTTATGAACTGCCAAGTACAAATGTGAAATTTTGGTAGTTTAGTGAAAATGTGTTTGGGCCCTTGAGATCCCTTGACATTTATTCAGATTAAGGGTGTAGGAGTAGGAGAGTATGAAGGGAAAAAAAGCTTAAATGGAAAGAACATTTACCCTAATAACATATAATAAAGATACAAGATATGCCACACTTCCTTAGTTTTCTGGAATCACAGGCAGAAAAGAACCAGTAACCAGTAAGACCACCTATTTGAAAGACATAAAGACCAGAAGTACAAACTCATCAACTGTATCTTCCTAGAGATAGAAAATGCTGCTCCCAACAACACAGTGACTTGACAGGAGATATGGTTATCAGAGCCAAGAGATGCTCTGGTCACATATTCATATGTACACAACGCATACACTACTCTAGGGTATGCATAGCTAAATAATACTTGGTTTTATTTTCCTCACCAATAATCAGCAAAGAGAAGTGACAAGGCTGAGTAGCACATTGAGGAAAAGGAGTTTGTCTCATACCATATATTTGCTTTATATTGGTAAAATTAATCTAGATATTGTTTGCTACTAAGCTAGGTTCTTTTCATTGGAGTGTTCAACTTATTTCTTTTTGTTGTGATGTAAACACAGGAAGGACTGAAGATAAACAGAACTGAAGATAATTGCATCCATAAATCGAACTTTTCAAGGCACTTGCATGTTGGTAAGAGGTCATTAGATGTGTTGAGCATGTATGTGAGGGAGACAACAAAACAACTTAAGGGAATATTGGTTAGGCTTTATTTTTAGTTAGGATTGTTCTGCTTATTTGGAAAAAGTTTTATGTAGAACTCAATTGTGTAGGTCCCTATTTAAAATTTTCAAGTAATTAAAAAGTTACCGGGACCTGAGATGAACACTACCTAGTGTTTATCTTCTCATAGATTAAAAGAACAACTTCAATTAATGCAGTTATGTAAAAATGAGGATAAGAAATTACATTAACATGCAAAGTTGTTTTTTTTTTTTTGATTTAGCTGTTCCATAGCTACAAACAAACCTGTTGATATGTTATGAAGATGAAGAAATCTCTACAATTCATTGACAGTAATTTATTAAATAGTTCAGAGGACTATTTAGTAAGTTTTTTTTCTATTTAGGACTTTTTTAGGCATGGTTTATGAACTTACAGTCTTCCACTGACAGTTAAAGATAGGATGTCTATATGCCTTCATTTGATGATGATTATAAATACAGTTGCAGAGACTGAATTCAATCCAAAGCTCCTCAGACATACTTAATAGTTGTGTGAAAACTCTTAGGTTGTTCCTATGTCATAATATGCATATTCATAAGAAAAATAAAAGCATCCTATTATACAAAAGGCTTGCAATTTTTAATTATAGTTTTTTAAAGTAAAATTCAGTGAATACTTAGAAATGCATAGTATGAATAGAAGTAGCAGAGACAAGGATGGTTTTATATACAACTTTTTTTAGTCATTATTCAAGTTATCTAAAATTAGAAATAGTAGCAAATTGAATATAGATTTTATTCTTAACCTTATCTGTTCTTTTTCTGACTACAGTCAAAGCCTGAAATGTTCATCCTTCATTTAGAGCTTATCTTCTCTTAATCTCAGCTGGCAGCTCAGCCCCATATTGCTGCTCATGCACTCAGTCCTAGCGGGACAAGGAAGGGAAGTGGAAGAGTAACAGTGAGAAAACTCGTGGATGGAGATAAAGACAGTTTGATAGGGAAAGTAAAAGCCAATTGCACAGGTAAAGCAGAGCAAGGAATTCACTCACCAATCAGGCCTTCAGCCATCCACAGGAGAGCAGGGAGTGGTTACACATGAAACAATGACTTGGGAAGTAAATGCTATCACTTTGAACATCCCCCCCATGTTTTGAGTGGTCCTGAGAATGGTGAGAGCATCCCAGGTTTTTATTAATAGATCCCTTGGGGTGGATTAAAGCAAAATGACACTGAGTGATAAGTGTTTGTAAATATATATATATGTAGGGCATATTTTAGAACAATTTGGTTGCAATAGAAAGTAGTTATGTTGCCTATTATTATTATCTATAGCAATATGAAGCATAAAAATATTACCTAGGATAACGTATAAGAAAGAAGTAGAAAGGGTATGAGTAGAAAGATACACAATCACCACCTATTGATCTTCTGATGAGACTTGGTTTATGCAGATTAGCTTTCCTTAAGTCAAAGTGGTGGTGCATTAGAACAGGGTGAGAAGCCCACAAAATACAAAGTCGGGCAAGTTAGACTACACCCAGGCTAAGCTGGGAACAGTCTGGTACCTCCTCTAGGAGCAAGAAGCTTTCAGTTCTCTGGTGCAAGGCCTCAGGAATGAGGCTGGAAATGCTTTGGGGGCTTTTAATTGTTTTTGACACCTTCTAAAACATGACAGCTGCCTCTCATGTCAGCCCAGTTGAGACAGTTATGCCCCATCAGACCTACCCAGGAGACGGGAGGGGAGGAATTCTACAGCTGAGTTGTATAAAGGAGAGCATGATAAGAGTTAGCATGATAAGAGTCACTATCTTGACCTGTAGGATTTGCCTCTCATCTGCCTCAAAGCCCAGCTTGTTGTCTCCAGGCAGTGCCTCAGTCTTTATGCAGACTGGCCATCACACACCCAAAACCTCAATTCCTCCCCTCTGTGAAGTATAAACCAGGCCTCAGCAAAGCACCCCAGTGCCTTTACAAATGAGCAAATGTTTTGAGACATTAAACTTCAGAAACTCTTGTGCTCCTCCTTCTCCCCACAGTGGGTATTGTGAAGATCAGAAATGCTGTATAAGCCCAGCTCAGCAATGACTAAAACATCCCTGGGTTATCAATGCTGTTTTGGTCACAAATTCAAAAGCACCACAGGGCACCATAGTAACTGCTATGAAGAAAATTAACTCTCATCCCAGCCAAAACCAATAGACAACTTCACTACAAATTGAGTTTAATTTGCATCAAGTGACACAAATTCAAATATTTTTATAAAAATATGGTGGCAGATACGTAAAAGACATTTTAAATGTTCTGAAGTGAAAGGTGAGCCTAGGAAATCAAAAATGGATTATGCATTGTCCTAAGATCAATCCATCAGTATAAAATTTTTACATGTTTTTCCCAGCTATGCTACACTGATAATAAAATAAAATGTTAAAATGCTAAAAAGAAATGCTTAACATAAATATTATGAAGAAAATATAAGTTGTATGAAAAAAACTAAACAATTAAAATAATGAAGAAAATATATGTAAAATATATGAGAAGGCCAACTCCAATCTGAACTGAACTACACTGACAAATTCATATTCTTCTCTACCTACTGAATGTTTTTTAATAAGGTACATTAAACTGAAATCCAAAACTAGAGCTAATAAACACTAAGTTGATAAGTCCACATCAAGGAGAGGGACACTGGGTGAAAAGCACAAACCAAACTACTTTAAAAAATAATTTTATGAAGTCAAACTAATCCATGCACACTCTTTTTCATATTATATTAGGTCATTGTAAAATGTGATATATTTTTAATCTTCTACAAGGTCAGCAGCCTGCCTTCTACTTATTTTAACTATTTCTTTGTGCTCCTTAACAATTTTCATCCAAAGACTTCAGCATTCATGTGGGGCTCCTATTATAAGACTTTTGAATACATTACCCTTCTCTGTTGTAATTAATCTTTTAATTGCCTAATCCTGCTTCAGCAGAAAGAGGTGGTCAATTAATGCAGATACACGTCTATATATACTGTCTGTGCCTGCTGATAGCATTCCTTTTGATACTGCCTTTCATGAAAAAAGACTTAGTGATTCCTTTTTAGGGTTTACAATGCCTTCATCAAAACACTTATGATTTTAGTAGGAAGACTGCTTTATTTTTGTTTTGGTAAAACTTGATATTTTCTCTTGCTTCTGTGAAAGAAGGTCGTTTCTCATTCCATTTGTGGTTTTGATTTTTCTCTAGCTCCCTGTACTCAATACACATTCACCACCCATTCTTCAGGCTGTTCTGGGTACCTGAGGCATTAAATCCAGGACTGCAGTGATCACATTTTGTGACCTGTGATGTGGAGAAGTTATTTTCTTAGGAAGTTGTATCTGAACCAGTAAAAACTATCTTTATTAAACACCAAGTGGTTACATAGACTCAAATTCAATCTGGAAGCAACCTGTTTGAACAACATAACAGCAAAAGATCATCTGACAAAAGGATATGGTCTCCATTGAAATGCACACTTAAGGTGTGTGTTTATAAAAAGTGACTAGACGCTACTCATCAAATTTGAAATCAGATTTCAGATCAGTAAAAATCAGCAGAAATTGCTTAAAAACAAACTGAAAAAAAAACTCTAAGATCAAGTTCCCAGTACTAGGTGACAAAAAAGGGAGAAGCATTCAAATTTAAAAATACAGTAGTTGTTGTATTCAACTATTTTGTAGCATTTTAGTTTATCATTTATGGGACTAAGGTATTAATTTTCAGTCACCAATCTGAAATGTGCTTGATGGTTTTATTCAAGGTCAAATGGAAATAGGAATTCTCACCAAGTGAAATGGTAATAGTGTTTTTAAAAATAAAAGCAATGCAGAAAAAGAGGAGCCAAAACAGTTCATTAAAAGATTTCTACAATGATTCTTGAAAACTGATAATCATTCAAAGTAAGCAAAACAAGGATACATTGGAATCCAAGGTTTCAGTACAAGAAGAATAATTACATGATTTTGGCAACTACTTTAATATTTTTAAGTCAGATTATAGAAGAAATGTGTTCTAAGTTGTAAATGTTGCTACTAAGAATGCAATAAACTCATTTTTATCAAATGAAGAGTTAAACAAAACCATGGAATTCAAAAAATTCAAAATCTTGCCTTTCAGTCATACAATTCTGCCAGCATTTATAGTGTTCTCCTTTTACTAAAAGACTATTCATAAGAAAGCAAAAAGGAACAAACTCACATAAAGAGCTTTTATATCAACAGCATCAAGTTATTTCAGTAAAAAAAGGCAAGCAAATAAAGAATTTGAGTAGTTTGCAAGAAAACAGCTTTCTTTCAGTTGAGCTCAGCTGAAACAATCTCTTCTGATTACTATTCATGAAGGTATAAGATTGGATGTGAGACTTTTTGTGGCAGTCATTTCAAGCATTTCTTAGCTTTCTGAAGTGGAAACAAGTCCTTAAGTCTCATCACCTTCACCTAGACATGACCTAGGCCAGTTTAAATTCATGCTGACATTTGCAGATAGTCAACTGGCATATTTGTCCAGCTGTGTTCTCCAAATGCATTTCAGATTCCACATTACCTGATTTCATACTGGAAACTGATACAATGAGACACCAAGGAAGCGGTATGAAATGCATGATAAATGCCTCTATTTTCCCTTTCCATATTTTAGCTAGTATAAATGTACAGATTACTGCAAGGTTGATGCAAAGACAAAATAAGAAATAAATATCAAGGTTTCATGACTTAAGGTAGGCTTTGGTAGTGTGCCCATTTTGATCTAGGACAGTATTTTTAGGTGTCATATATAAATATGACCTGCCAGCCATTAAGTCTGACTTAGAGACGTTGACATATGGCTGTTATACATACACAGTCCCTTGGATTCTTACAAAACCTGACTAAGGTCAAGGAACCCTGTACCTTCCCTCTCTCATTTATATTTTATGATTCAAGAACAAGATGAAGTCCTCTAGACAGCTATTATTGAGTTGCACAGTAGATGGATATGTTTCAGATAATGATTTATCAAGGTCAAAAAGTGGTGTAACTCACCAGATTTTGACACAATTGCCTTCACAGATACTTGAATTATTAGGAAATAATAGCATAAGACAGCTTAGTTTCACTTCAGAAATCCCTAGTACTTGGAGAGATATTCACATCTTCTTTTCCACATCTGGTGATCATAGCATTAGTAATGTAATTATCAATTCCCTAGGTAGAAAACAATTAATATATTCTCATATATTTGTCATGTGCATATTTGTATTGACCTGGCTAAGAGCTTTTTTCATTTTCATTCTATTTCTTAGCCAAAGACAAAATTAGGTTCTGTGCCAGTTTTCATTCTATCTGTGCTAAAACTGAAATTCTATTCATGGAAAGAAAAAATATTAAAAAGAAAGTACCATTGATAAATGTGAACTGAATTGTGAGGTATATTCTTTGTTGTCTTACAGAATCTCCAACACAAAAATAATGAGATCATCACTGGCCTGGGGCTTGGATCCTAAAGCTTATGCACCCACAGGGCTTTATGGACTTCTAAAGGTCCCATCAAAATCAATAGCAGTATTCATGAGAAGAAAGTTATTTGCATACTTAGGTCTTTTCAAAGTCAATGCTTTTATTATTTGGATTCAGGCTCAAAGTTTTTAGTGACCAACTGTGTCAGTAGCTCACTGAAAGAGTAACATAAAAATTATGCCTGTCATGCTGAGTTCAAGAAAAATGCTTTCTTCTTTTCACCTTCCCTTCCTCTTCTGTGTGCTTTGAATATGTCATCAGCCTGATACAAATCAGCGTGCCAGTGGTTTATGCATTTTTTAAAGTATGCTTGTATCAGCATTCAGTAAGGATAGATTTTTTATTCTATTATTGTAACATTGGTTTAAGGCTGTTGAAGTACAAAAATGTCACAGATTTTATACATAAGTCATGTGAAAGCACAAAAATATCTCAAATACAAGAGCTAGTGTGATGAAGACATCTAGGGTTCACTCAACAGACAGACAGACATCTAGGAACTTCAATTAAACAAGAGGTGGACATAGAGATTGTCTGTTAATGGGACCAACGTTGACAATGCACAGCAATCACCTAACTCTGATCTTTGCAGATCAGCAACAGCCAGCAGCGAGATGTCGAAACTGTGTAAAGCAAAATCAAAAATATCTCACTGACCTCTTGTCAGAGAGTCAACAGTAGCAGAGCCATTACAGAAGCACCAGTGAAATGGCAATGTTTATTTGTTGGTTTGTTTGGGTTTTTTTTTACTTCCTACAGTTGAAAATAGGCTGTTTCTCTTACACATCTCTCCTTTAACAAGAACTTTACATCCTAGTGCTCCTGTGCTCCTCAACTAGGAGTTTCAGATGAGAGAGAAGGAAGATAGGAAAGCCAGTCACTTCACTTTTTTGAGGACTTAGTCTAGAAGAGACCTTACAATGTGTCAAATAAATCAGGTTCCTCAAAGCTCCATCCATCCTAGCCTTGAACACTTCCAATGAATGAGGTATCCCCAGATTCTATGGGAAACCTGTTCCTGTGCCTCACCACCCTCACAGTGAATAATTTCCTCCCAGTATCCCATCTAAAGCTACACTATTTCAGTTTAAAGACATTTCCCCTTCCCTTATCACTACATGCCCTTGTTGAAAGTCTCTCTCGAGCTCTCTTGTAGACCCCTTTAGGTACTGTAAGGCTGCTAAAGGGTCTCATTTCTCTTTTCCATGTAGAACAACCCCAATTCCATCAGCCTATCTTCACAGGAGAGACGCTCCAGATGTCTGATCAACTCAGTTTCTCTCCTATGGACTTTCTCCAACAGGTCCATCTCCTCCTTATGGTGGGGGCCCCAGAGCTGGATGATATACTCCAGGTGGTCTCATGAGTTCTGGAAAAAGGGGGAGAATGACCTCCTTTAACCTGCTGCTGGATATACCTTGCTCACAATTTTAATAAAAGACCCATTAAAATATTTGACATTTAATCCTATCCAAAGATAAATACAACTATAAGAGTATTATTACATTTTTAAAATTTACCTCCCTGACTTAAATGAGTTCCTTTTGCAGGTAATAAACATGGGTATGTGTATTTCTATGCTTAACAAAACTGGGATAATATTATCACTTCTAAATTTCTTAAATACCAAACAAGAAATACCATGAAGTTCAATGAGCACATCCTCCCTCTCAGAAAACCCCAGGGAATACACACAAGGATAGTACATGCAATGTACTTACTAATGGCAAAATTGTAGATTCTGAAGTTCCCAAAAATGATACAAGGGATATATTTCTTAGAATACTATTACAGGGTTTTTTTACCCCAGTTCTTTAGGAAAGGTGAATACCAACATCAATGTTGAAAGAGCAAATGAATGGAGAAAATCCAAAGCTTTTCAAAATATGAAATGAGATTATCATTTGCACATATAAAGATACAGAATAGCTTTAACTTATATTTTGATTCATGCTGTATAAACCTATTTTTTCAGCTTTTATCACATCCTGGTTTTCAATAAAAGCATTGTGTATCCAAGCTCTAAAACCTTCATTCTGATTAACTGAATCTTCAGACACACCCTCTATTTAGCTACTTTTCACCATTTTACATTTATTCTAAGGTATCTATTATAACATTTTCAACCACCATAAGTTTCATAAGGTTGTGGGGTTTTTTGTTTGTTTGTTTGTTTGTTTTTAATATTTTTCTTTGCAAACGTGCCACATGGTTTTTATCTCAGATTTCCCTTCTCCAAAAACCAGGAGCATTGTCAGGAAGTAAAAAGAAGGCTACACAAACATTTGGTTTTGGTAATTTAATTGTTCATTGTGGCAGGGGAAGTACTGCCATAATGCTCCCAGCTGGCTCCAAACCGAAGGACCTTCTATAACTGTCTACTTATATGTAGGGGATATGTACAAAATAGGCACAGTGAAGTACAAGAAGTTGAAAGAGCAAAGAAGTTTACACTGGAAGATATGAGCAAAGAAAATCCTCCAGGAGGCGAAGGCTGGGAATATTGCCTACAAAGACTTAAGTAAAGCCTCTGAAGCCATTTCCCACAGCATTCTCCTGCACAAGCTAGCTGCTCATGGCTTAGATTAGCATGCTCATTGTTGAGTAAAAACCTGGCTGAAAGGATGGTCAGGCTAAGAGAGTGCTGGTGAAAGAGGTTGAATACAGCTGGTGGTCAGTCACTGGTCATGTTGCCCAAGGCTCAGTGTTGGTTCCAGTACTGTTTAAAATCTTTGTGAATGATCTGGACAAGAGGATTGAGTGTACCCTTGGTGAATTTGGAGACATCACAAAGCTGGGAATGTTAATCTGCTGGAAAGTAGGAAGGCTCTGCCAAGGAATCTGGACAGGCTGGATAAATGGGACGAGACTAGTGGTATGAGGTTCGATAAGGTGAAGTGCCAGATTTTGCACTTCAATCTCAACAGCCCCATGCATCTAATTTTAGTTGTGTAGAGGTTTTGAAGCTACAAAGACTGCTCAGTTATCCTAGTAGCTGGACTGACTAGCTCAATATATAGCTACCAAAAGCCAGGAGAAACGTTCTCTTTATTTTCAGTTCATACAGGTTTGTCATGAAATGTGGCTCCATTTGCAGGGTCTATTCAGAATGCAGCCTTAAGTATTCTTTCTGCCATTTGCTCAAATTCAAGTAGCTGCTATTAATGCCTCTCTTGTATCCAAACCAAGTCATTCTCATGTCAAACAGATGGAGAAATATTCTCTTAACATTTGCTAAATTTCACTGCACCATGCACACTTCAGCAATTTTTTTTTGCAAAATTTCTTTTCCTCAAATATGACTGGGGTTAACTGTAGTTTCTCCTTATTCTCAGAACATTAAAAAACAACACAACTATGGAAGGCTGCATCCAATTTGAGTCCTGAAAATGAAGGAATTGTGCACTGGTGCCTCAATTGCTGATTAAACCCATGTCATCACTGTTTCTACAGGAGCGCCTTTATTTCCTGTTTTTGTCTCTGTCCTGGGGTGATTTTATGATGCTGAATTGTATCCCCATTTGTCTATTTAGTATAGAAATAAGTTTTGCACCTTTAAAATCAAATCAAAGAATGAAGAGAGAGGTGAGCAGTGATGCACAGTTTGTGTGTGCAGAAACTTCATTTTCATTCCCTTGGAATTACTTTTCTCTTGGTGTGTGTTGTCTGCAGCACAGAAAGCAGGAGAGAGCTCCCTTTTGCTTTTAGTTAGTTTTTTAGGTAGATCAGCCACAGAAGTCCTCCAGACTATCTTTTTTCTTTTTCTTGGAACTGAGCAGTCCTGCTCAGGACTGAAAACTGAAAAACACCAGGAGCTCACCCCTGTGGCCCAATGGGGCCTGGAACGCTGCATTCCAGTGGCAGAGGGCCTGATAAGAGACTGAGCAAGATGAGCTACACCCCATGGCAAGGACTCTTTGAATTTGCCATCTCTTCAGAATAGTGAGAGGTTCCATTGTTTAATATTATTCTTTTTTCTATGTTTGTTATTACTTTGCTTGTTAAAAAAACAGTTTTTTTCAACTTTTCTCGGAAGAGGTTTACCTCCCAAACTGACTGGGACAAGGGCCACTGGAATTTGCTTTCTAGAAAAGACCACTTCAGAAGTTTCCTCCCAAAATTTGCCCCAAACCAGGCCACTCTCTCATAAGTATTCCAAGCACTTCACCATGAGTTCTAGACACAAGACACCTAGTGAATACATTATCTACACAGCCACTTCTTCACACCTGGGAGACCAAAACCAGTGTTTAGTTTGATTTTCACTAAGAGCAGTAACTATTGTTCCATGCCAAAAGGAAACACCTAAATTGCAAAGTGAGTTGTCTTTGATAAAAGGTGGAGATCTTCATTCTCCCAGACATGAAAAACTAATTGTAGAACATATGAAGGACATGGTTTTCTTTGGAAGGCAATACTTAGCTCAACTATCTTCAGGACTGTATTACTGAACTACCTTTCCACATACTATTAAAATCATAAAGTTACCCAGTTTCATTGGGGCCTCCTGCCCTTGTTTTCTCCAGAAGTCAAGTATGGCAGAGGATATCAACTAACATAGTACACTAATCAATATTCTGACATTGATTGCCAAGGTTTTTCCAGCTGTCAAGGTAAAAAAAAAAAGATGCATTTCCCACCAATTTGGCCAAATCCAAGCATTCAGAACAAGGTAGAGTAGCAATAAAATGTGTAATATCCTTGTTCCTACTTCTGGACATACTTTGATCAAGTGCATGTGCTTATAACTCCATCTCATGGCTGGTTGAAGCAGCTATTTTGACCTTCTACTGACTGAAATAAAGGAGGTGATCTATAAATAAAGCCGTAGAAATCTACTGCTGATTTTGACAACTTCCTCTTTGAGACACTCCTTTGTTTTTCTCTAGTAGAGACAACATTTTGTCTCTGAAAGGAAGAACTTAAAATTACATAAAATTATCAGTTGTGTTCAAATTACTCTACTCCTTCCTCAGAAGTTCATAGGTCAAATGTTCTCAAGTCTTCCAAATGTTATGAAGGAGAAAACTCCATTCAAGGAATAGGAGAAATACTGTGCAACTTTCTTGAAGGAATTGCAACTAATCAGGCACAAAATAACCACAATTCAATATTTTCTGTGAAATAGAGTTGGTCAGTTCCAAGATTAAGAGATTTGACAATGCCTTATAAGACTAAAGCGGAGCAATAAATAAAGCAATAGGCTCATTTAAACTGATACTATTGCTAAATGTATGGGTAGATGTTGATATTTTTAGGAACAAATAGTTCACTGCAGAAAGAGAGGAAACACTAAATCAACAGTTTAGTACAGAAAGAACTGTACAGTAACCACGATTAAGAAGAGAATTAGCATATACAGATACACTTGGCTGTGCTTGAATGGTGATAATATCATGCTTTTAATGGTTCATGTCTTACTGGAATTATCTGGTTTTAAGAATATAGCTATAATTGGTATCATCTTTAACTGATGTGCAATCAAAGATTTTTTGTGTGGTACCTTCCCAAAAGACTGTTCAAAAAACAGAATTAGTTTTGGGGAAGATACTGAATAACTTATAATTAAACCAAAACTATTTTAGTAGATTGTATAGTGGGAAACCCTTTTTTAATGAAGTGTCAAGGCCTCTGGCTCTATACAGAAGACACTGAACATAAATGAATTTAAGTCTTGAAACAAAAAGGAGTATCCTTATTAAACATTAACACTGGATAACTGTAGAAGAAATTGTGTTACAACCAATCAAAAATTTCTCATATAGCAAAGACTTGATTGGCAAGTGCAATTTAGCAGATCTGTAGTGAGAAAACATTACATTCGTGTTGGAACTTTTTACAGCTACATGGCTGGGACAACAAAAAAAAATATAACACATTAAACCTTTGGAAATCATTACTGTGCACAAGCTGAAAAGTTTTTTCTTATGCCTACCTAAAAGCCTAGAATAACAAAGCTATTTGGATCTCAGCACGACAGAGAGGATTTATTTAGAGACAAGAGGCAAAAAACACTTGCACCTAACACTCGTCAATTCTGATCTAAAACTGAAAACAAAGCAAATAACAACTTATTTGCAGGCTTGTCCTGTGTTTTGCCTGTATGCGACACAAGCATGTAAAAAACTATATAATCTCAGATTTTTGCAGCCAAAACAAAAGGGGGCTCAAGGAACCACTACAATATCAGGTGAATATATTCTTAAAAAATTTAAAGCAGATAACCTCATGGGAAACTTATCAAGCTGTTATAGGAACAGGCATTCCCAAGAGAACACAACTTGTTAAAATTTTGAAAATTCAAGCATGTCAAATTGGGCTCACAGTGCAAAACTAAATAACTTGGTCTAGTTGTCTGTACGGGACTACAAAAGTGAGTCAGATTTCAGATTTCTGAGCACAAAAAAAAACCCAAACCCTATATAAAATTCATTAGAACTGCAAAATACTTTATTCAAGCAGGAACCATCAGCTGCATGATTATAGGATAAGGAATAATATCCTGGGATGCAGCTGTTCAGGAAAGAGAAGCATGAATGATAGCAAGACATGAGATTAATTGAAGTCAGTATTGCACCAGTATTTTAACCAAGATAGATGCAACACTAGGAAAATAAACAGTACTGTATCTCATTAAATCCTCAGGTATAAAACTTTAAATACTTTTGAAATCTAAATTTTGAGTAAGATAAAGCATAAATAGAATCATGTTTCCCAGAACTGCCACTGAAGAAAAGACTAAATGAAGAGACCTTTTGCAGTGAAGACTGTGGTGCACATGCAGCAGATAAGATGTTCACATTCATATAAGTTCATGGCAGCTGAAGAGAGAAAAGGGAGAATACATATTCAGAGTGCACTACGGCAGATCATAAAGACCTGCATGTAATGGTGCCCAAAACCTTTTTATCAAAATACTTCTAGAAATTGATAAACCATAGTTCAAACTGATTTTCACATCAGGTAAAAACAGAATTGTGGTGAATGGTCTTGAAAGATAGAGGTGGTTTGCTGACTGAACAGCATGTCCACCTGAGTGTCTTCATAACCGTGTTTTCAAAACTCTACCTGTAATAACTAGTATTTCCAAAGTCATTTTACCTATGCACCAGCTAGGATGTTTACTTATCTACCTAAAATTTCAGTAGTTAAGGGCATTGGTTCATCTTTTGAAGGGTTTTAAAAACTTGTAAGAAATAGGAGAATTAATGTGCCAAATTTAAAGTGTATCTTTACCATTCTTGTTACTTTGATAGTCATCCTCAGGAAAATGATGCATCGCAAATCAGAATTAAGAGACTCATTCCCATGAAGCCACGAGAAGTATTTACCTGGAATTTCTGTCTTTTAGATTTAATCCTGAAAAAAAACAAAAGAAAGGATATGAGAGAATACAGCAGAAAGTGTAGAGAAAAGATCACTTGTCAACAATAAGGATACTGAGAAAAATGGTAAAAGAATTATAGCAAGTTCAGGGAAAGATAACCAAAGTTATTTGGATAGAACATTGGAAAATGTATGAAATACATGAAATGAGCCCCAGGGTTTTGGTGAGACTTATCTAAATAAAAGTCTGCCTAGTCATCTAAGGATAGACATGACAGCGCAGTTCTTTCCTTTTCCTTTACTTCAGGGGAATAATTTTTCTAAAGGTCAAAAATGTACTGTAATTCCAGTCTTCATGCAGAAAGGAAAGGTAACCACTCCTCGAGCAGTCCCTAAATAAAGCCTTTTTTTTTTTTTTCCCAGCAGTTTACTATGTGTTTTATCTGGTTAACAGAAGAGACATAGACTATAATAAAGATAATAAAGCTGTGTTGAAAGTTGAGCAGAATAGTATAGCCCTGTAGCCCACAAGGTATGGAGATGACATTGCCAGTAAAAGCCCATATGCCTTTTGGCAGGATCATGGCCCTCAGGTGGTATCAGGACTCACTTGGACTCATCTTGGCCCATCTGTAGCCAAGTCTTTGCTTTCCTGTCTGTAACAGCAATCACCAAACAACTGCTTGATTAGTTTACCCTTCTGTACTTCTAGCTTTTTTCTTGGCTTTATCAATTATGTTGTGGTCATTGTTGCATGTACAACTAACGACAGTAACAAGTGTTGGGGCAGCTCTGGGGTAGGCCATGGGCTGGGGCCCCAGCATGGCTCCCCAGCACAAATTTCTTCCAGAACATTTGCACAATTACTCCTTTCACCATCAGGCAGGTGCTAAACCACACAATTGCACCAAAACCTGGCCCTGAGCCCAGACTGCAAAAGCCATGGAAGGTGGAGACAAGAGCTTCTGTTCAGGGTGTGACAATAGCTTAATTAAACTGTGTACAATGAAATGTCTATTATGACCCTAGAATCTAATGCAAGATAGATAAACACAGGAGACTGGATGACTGTTAACAAACCATCAATGGTAATTCACTGCTCATTAAAGGAGTGTAATCATGGGAGTTGGCAGAAACAGTTTTCAGGGTAACAAATCTCCCAAAAGTACTCAGCAACTATGTAAGACACTCACTTTGTTCCTAGTAAAGGAGTATGGATGCTGATGGCTCACCTCTAATGATCATCTTTACACAGTTATAGGGAGAAAGAGAAGTACACCAGGTTCTGCCATGAGGTATATTGTTGGAGGTTAGGATTTTTTTTTCCTTCTCTCAGGGATTCTTTTTCCATTTTTTGCCTAACACATGGGAAGAAACAATATTTAAGAGAGAAAAGTGGCCAGGGAAAGGGGAATGGGTGCATCTGGCTGCAGTGTTTTGGCTGGTGGGTTTTCTTTTGGAAAGGGCAGAGATACCACGAGATTTTGGCTGGGGGAGTCAGAGGACTGGGCTTACTCTCTCTCTGTCATTCTCAGGACCAGAGAAGATGATGCTGTTGCTGCTGTGGGGAGAATTCTCTTACAGTATGGAGTTCAGTCCTTTTATTGCTTCTCCTACTTTGAGTGAGGCTTTGTGTGGCTGATGAACTGGGACCTTACTGATCACCTGGTTCACTGGAAAGGACCCTCACTGTCTACTCAGGTGATCCAGGGGAGAACCTGAGACCTCGACCTCTGACCCTGTCCCAGGGAGCGTCTCCCAGCTGTGTGCGTGAGTGTGGCTGCTGCTGCACCACCCTGCTGCTTTCTGCCACTGCTTCAGATGTTTTGCTACACTTCAACCCGATATCCCATGTCCTCCCAATCCCACACGGCTCCTGCTACAGCTGAGGTACTTCTGCTACATTTTGTTTGCCACCCGGGATCTGCTCCTCTGTGCTGTTCCAGCTACTGCTCCAAGGTTCCTGCTACAGCCCATTTCACTATACGGAAGGGCACGGGCGGGGGGTTTGTAACAGAAGCCACTTTTCCATCTCTTCCTGTGGTGTGCCCTCCATTTTCCTGGTGAGAGAGATGGCTGAACTCGCCTCTTGCAGCCGTGGGGGAATCACCGCACCCGTCCTGCCCGGCCGGGAGCCACCAGTGCCCCTGCTGGCTGTGATGGGAACTGCACCAATGGCGAAAGTGCTCGCAGCCGAGAGAAAGCGAGTGGTTTTACTGCATCTCTGGTTCTGTTGTTGCTGCCACTGTTGTTTATTTGCCATGTTAGACATATATAGATACCAGTAAAGGACTGTTACTCCTTTTCCCATAATCTTTGCCTGAAAGCCCTTAATTTCAAAGTTATAATACTGTGCAGGGAAGAGGGTCACATTTTCCGTTCCAAGAGAGGTTTGTGCCTTCCTTGGCAGGCACCTGTCTTTCAAACCAAGACATATATATAGGCATTTTTTTTTGAGAAATATACAGGATCCAAACCTGTTCAACATGTAGATATGTATACAAAAAATCCACTAGTAGCTTCCTATTTCAATTTTCACTAAATATTGTCACCACTTCAGTCACATTTTACTACATGACTATTGAGGTTACCTTTAATACCTCCGAGGGTCTAGCCAGCGGAGAAATGGCTTAAATAATAGCGAGATGGCTTCTCAGGATATGCTTTGTAAAATAGAGGTTTTAATAACAGCAAAATAACAAATGTTACAAAAGGGAAAGAGATAAGCCGAGCACAGCGTACCAAGCATGGTTACACTGGCTAAGGCATTCCCAAAAAGCCTTGTGCACCTCTGTGCAGGCTCTTTAATAACCTATGGTCTAGGTGGGCTATTTGGCTCTTTGCCCAATGAGACTGACACTGGGTTTTGAGATGCACTTCTAAAGCTCTATCACTGTGTCTGTGCTGGTATTGAGCCAATTGCAACAAGCAGGCTATAGAAAATTCTAGTTTAACTTCCTTATATGGAAACACCTGCTCGAGTACAGAAATGCACAACTACACATGAATAATTTTCCCTCTTTGGTACTTAAAATAATTACTTCTGAGAGAAAATAACAGAAGGAGGTTGTAAAAAAGCTAGATAAAACAAAACAATAATTTATCACATCTATTCTTCAAAAACAAATTCAGGGACAGGAGCTTCAGAGTTAGAATGAAGGTTGAAATGATATTTTCTAAGCCTCTTCAGGCTTGTGATGGCATTCAACAACTGAGAAATGTCAACATTTTGCTTACAACACTCTGTTGTTCCTCAAAGTTTTGGTAGGTAGATAAGGTACTTAGGTGAAGAATTGGAGCTTTAAGTAAAGTAGTCATGATTCCAAATGAAATTCAACTGTACAAACATCAATTCCATTGATAATTTTGCCTTGAACAGCTACCTGAACAGTTTGTTCTTCTGCATCTTTCAAACTTAAATAATAAAACCTCTGCACAAGGTGCCTGAAATTTTCTTTCTGAGAAATATACGAAGACTCATAAATTAATAATTCTTTCCCTTTTTTCTTGACTTACATACTCTAACCAAGTCTTTCTCACTGAAGCAATGAAAATATTGGAAGTAGAACATCTCTCAGCTGTTACAATAGAGAATAGCTAATCAGAACTTAATATGTTGTCGTTAGCAAAAAGATGAAAAAAATGTAAATATTTGTTCAGTAAATCACTGCACTTGACATAATGAGATATTCAAGACATTGCAGCAGAGATAACTGTTGAAAAGCTGTTATTTTTTAAATATTTTGTCTAGTCTGCACTTCCCCTCCCAAAAAAGTGACTTTTTTCTTTTTTCAGTCAGAAAATGTTGTAAAGTAACTCAAGACAAAATTCTTAAGATCTCATATTTGAGTTTCTTCACTGAAATGTAGTATTTCTGTCTTAGTTACTATTCCATACACAAATGTTCTCAATAGTAAAACAAATTATTTCCTGAGAGCTCTGTTTGATATAATGCAAATCAGAAATGCAGTACATTATCAGAAGCACATGATCTAAAAGATATTTATATTGCAGTAAATTATTTACTTAATATAAGACATGACTGTTTCTCACTATCTATGTAACTGATGAAGAGCTCTTTACTTTCCTTGTCATTCTTGAAGCATTAGCCTTTAAAAAAAGCTGTGTTCACATAATTTTTCCCAAAAAATCAGGTAAAAGCATTCTGTGTAAACTAAGGTTTGTATAAAGTAAGTAGAGAAATGAAGAATAAACTCAGTTGATGTAAAAATTATAAGGAGCTTGTGTAGACTAATGCAGTAGTTGCTTCTTGAAGAAAAACATAATATTTTTACCCTACACAGACACTCTAATTTGTTTTTATTACATCTCACTGTTACTAAATCTAAAAATTGCAGGTTTAAAATACATTAAATATTCTGTGCATTGCTCTTACATGAACATCCTCTCCCAAAACTCCTTTTTACATTATTGAGACTAAAAACCTTTAGAAACCACACAATTTATCAAATAGACAAATCCTTTCCTCATTTAAATTCTTCAAAGTTCTTCCTCTTAAGAATAATATTGCTTGTCATTTACATCAACTAAACCTCTGATGTGTGACATTTTTTCCAAGAAAGGGAATGTTGCAGATTGGAAGGGACCTCCAGAAGTCCTATTGTCTGAGACATTGCTTAAAGTCAGACCAGGTGGCTCAGGGCCACGTTCAGTTGAATTTTAAAGATCTCATGACCTCCTGAGGTACGTTTCAGTGTTTGAACATCCTCATGGTAAAAAATTCATTACATAAAGCAGTTATAGCCTTTGTTTGACACTTGTGGTTTTGGTATCTCATCCTCTTACTGTGAACATCCAGAGAAAGTCTTATCCTGTATTCAACATGGCCTCTCAAGAGAGAGTTGTAGTCAGACTTAAAATTTCCTCCCTACTTTCAGTTCTTTAAATTGGACAAGTCCATTTGTCTCAGTCTCTTATTTCATACCATAACCCACTACAATATTTGTGGCCCTCTTCATGACCCACCACAGAACATCACTGTATTTCTTGCACTGAGAAGTCCAAAATCAAACATACCACACCAGAAAAGGTGTCACAGGTGAGAGAGATGCTGAACTTCTCATGGCCATCCTTTTCAGACTGTTCTTTGAGTGAGTTCTCTGTGCAGAGTGGTGTCAGAACTTCAGCCATCAGAATTATTCAAAGATCAGTCATTCAGTATGGAAGGTTGCCAAGACAAGATGCCAAGACCTGAGACACTGCTCTAATTAACTTCTACGAGGAACACCAGGTGAAGGATAACTATTCTGTGTTTGTGCGTTTCAGTAAACCTGGACACACTATCTGCCTCTACCTTCTTACCTTCCTGTTTCAAAATTTTCCTTCACTAAAATTTCACCCTATAAATTGTGTATTCATTCAAAAATTACTACTTTGGTCTAAGTTTCAAAAATTCACTGATTAGCATTGAGTTTTAAAAAGTTAAACATTTTATCCTCTGTGCATGGAGTAACTAAAAGGCCCTGATGAGAGGGTATTAGACTCCTACACTGCCTCTCAGTTGAACTTGTGGGTATCTGCCAAGTGCAATGCTGTACAACTCTATGGTAAATTATTCACATGAGGAGCAGTGTGTACATCATAAAGCTGGAATAGGTCACAGACTGCTGCCCATACCTTTTCCTGCTTCTGGTATTGACTTTCATGAGCTTTAGCTAACAATTTCATTGCAGAGGTGGGTACTTGGGATCTGGTTTTGTAAATTTTTATTAGAGGGGAGAAAGAGTGAGGTTGTACTTCAAGGAATGACAAGTCAGGAGCCAACTATGGCAGCACAGGCAATGTCCTCACTACCAGGGCATTATCTTGCAGCCCTTGTGCAGGATAAGCAATGTCAGATGGCAATAGGAGCAGGCTCCAATGACAGTCCTATGATCTTCAACCAAAGGCAAGGTCAACAAGACATGACTGAGGTTAATCTGAGAAAGTTTAGTGACTGCTCAGGGAGGGCTTGAGACAGGATCAGACCCTGGCACAACCACAGCATAATTCAGGCCATGCCTGGTTACCCTGACCTGAACTGAGACAGAGCCTTCTAATGGATTACTAAAAAAAAACCAAAACAAAAAAACCCACAAACAACCACTAATCCATACTCCCATATTCCTAATGTCTGATCTTTATCCCTAAACAGAAATCAAATGGATGTAGGGATAAGTTTTGAATGGTATGAATATTTATGAGAATATCTTTAATTGTATTGATGCTTTCTGGTAAGAGATTGTTCGTATTACTTTTATTTTCATTTGTTGTCTTTTAAGAGACCTGTAGATGCTTGTAACCATGTTCTGTAAATCCATACTGCACCACAAGCTAAGTCCACCACTGAAAGAAAACTAACCATTGTCCAACATGGGGAATTAGATCCTGGAAAGTAGGACTGTGGAGAGGGCCCTGGGTGTCTTGGTCAATGGCAAGTTGAATATGAGCCAGCAGTGCCCTGGCAGCCAGGAGGGCCAACCCTGTCCTGGCACTGCATGGCCAGGCAGGCAAGGGAGGGGATTGTCCTGCTCTGCTCTGAGCTGGGGCAGCCTCACCTCCAGAGCTGGGGGCAGGTTTGGGTGACACAATGTAAAAAAATGACATTAAAGTATTAGAGAGTGTCCAAAGGAGGGCAACAAAGATGGTGAAGGGCCTTGAGGGGAAGCTGTATGAGGTGCAGATGAGGTCACTTGTTCTGTTCAGCCTGGAGAAGATGAGACTGAGGGGAGACCTCATTGCAGTCAACAATTTTCCTATGAGCAGAAGAGGAGAGGAAGATACTGAACTCCTCTCTGTGTTGAGCAGTGAGACAACCTGAGGGAATGGCCTGAAGGTGTGCCAGGCAAGGTTTAGATTGGATATTAAGAAGTTCTTCACCTAGAGGGAGCTTGGGCCCTGGAACAGGCTGCCCAGGGAAGTAGTCAGAGCATCAAGCTTGACAGAGTTAAAGGAGCATTTGGACAATGCTCTCAAGCACATGGGGTGACCCTTGGGTTGTCCTGTGAAGGTCTAGAAGTTGGATACAATGATCCTTGTGGATCCCTTGCAAGTCACTATACTCTGTGATTCTGTAATAAATTCTGTCCATCTTCCAAACAGGACATTTTTTTTCATAGGAAGGCATGTTAACAAATTAAATTGTAACACAGTTTTTAGGTATAAATAGTGACAGAATAATTAATTCATATCTAAGAGAACTCAAAATCAGCTAATAGCAGTAAGAGCATCTCTGTGAAGGGTGCTGAATAGAGCCTCTCCTTGACCTGAGATTTCCATTCTATAAAACACTTTTATAAAGACAGGTCCTCAGTATTGCACAAAGCCCCACTAAAACAGATGAGGTTCAGTCCTCCAATCTATGCAGTCTTCTCTTGTCAGAGGGAATAAAAGCAGAGTCACACAAGACTGAGAAATTGCACACTGCTAGTATTCATAAATACAAATGGTATGATTGCTCCCTTTTCATCTATAGATGGTAAACCTTCCATTTTCATGTCTCTTTTTTTGACCAAACTTTTTTTTTTTTTTTTTTTTTTTT
>VXBR01012336.1:92575-184773 GCA_013400215.1 Cisticola juncidis
TTTACAAACTTTTTTTTTTTTTTTTTTTTTTTTTTTTTTTTTTTTTTTTAAAAAGAGAGGATGAAGAGGAAAATGTTTTCCTGTTAGCAGCTACAAGTTAAACTCAGCTTGAAAACCATACCTGCTGCTTTACTAAAGGGAATAAATTTGCAGCTCACAGGGAATGAGTAACAGCAGACAATACAACATCTTATTAGGGAGCAAGCAATACAAAATGAGATGAAAGTAAAACACAGAGCACTCGAAAAAGTTTAGGTTTATTACTAAACTTAGAACAAGTTGGAGATTCATAACTGAGCCAACACGCCAAAAAAACATGACAGAGCTTGTAGAACTAGGTTCATCACTTTTAACTAAAAAACAGCCTTTTAAAAAAATGTATATCTCCGGTCTTATTAGACAGAAAAGAACCCTATGGAATTGAAAATCACCCTGCTGTGACCTCATATGCTACGTCCTGTCTTTTATCCTCACAGACCACTGGATTTCCTGGATATTCTCCTTTCTTTTCATAGCCTGACTATGCTAAGATCCTACTCTTCAGAGCAAACTCTCACAACTAGTTACATTGTCGGCTATTGATAGATCTTCCAGCTGGCTCTGCACAAATCATGTGAGCAGTTAAAGCAGTTTGTCCTCATCAACTCACTCAAAAATAGAGCATTTTTTGTTGACACCTGCAGGCAAAATTAAATATTAGTCCATTACCTTATGAAGAAGGAAAAGGGAGAAATTTCAGACATAAACTTTTAGCAGAATATAATATTGTAAGCTATAAGCCATATTGTTGCTGCTCTCTAAGCAATAGGTTAAAATAAACATTTTGGTTGGCCTTTTTAAAGCCAAAAATAACTTCATAAATTAAAGTTGCTTTTAAGAGGGAACACAAGCAAGTCTACAGCTAATAAAAATGTCTTTGTAGTTTTTCCCTCAGATAATTATAATAATCTTTAATATTAGTTTATATTATTCTGTATTATCTCCAAAGGAAAACATGAAACCATAGTGTTCCTTAGCATTAGGCAGTCTAAGCAGGCATGTTCATTCTTTTAAGGCATATTTTATAAAACTGAGTAAGTCTGTTTTTCAGTAGGGAAAGTAATTTCAACTCAAAGTAGAACTTATTCTATCTAAGGAAATAATTTCATAGCCTATTTATAATAAGGATGATTTTTTTAAAAAAA
Organism: Cisticola juncidis; assembly: GCA_013400215.1. Lineage (NCBI taxonomy): Eukaryota > Metazoa > Chordata > Aves > Passeriformes > Cisticolidae > Cisticola > Cisticola juncidis. The sequence goes on from VXBR01012336.1 coordinate 93,760, forward strand.
ATAGATTTTGTAGTTACAATAATTGAACCATAACAGTAGCAATTAACATCTATTTGTGATATTTTCTTATTCTACCCTCTGTTTTCCACTAGCCACTTCTAAGATAGCCAGACTAGATAATCACTTATATTTTTCTTAATTTCTAATCCCTAAGAAAGATCATTCCATTCCTTTCATGAAGTAAAACATATTAAGATCATATAAGAAAGTATTAGGTTAGAATATATGACACAAGTTTAGCTGAAATTAATCTACTGAGAATTTGTCTTATCACTTACAAGCTGGCACCAGTATACACTACCACACACACATAAACAAAATTTTCAAGATATTATAAATATATAGACTGTGATACTAAGATTAATGGGGAACACAGAAAAGAAAAACCAAATACCAATTAGATGTTACTGAACATAATTACTTTTAATCAACTTTTTAAATATATGATTATGTCATTATTAAAATACATTTGAAACAGAACTTAAATTTTCACTCCCACATAATATGACTGGCATGTTCTACACAGAAATTGCAACATATCTGTTTTGCTTAGTTTTGATTCAGACAAGAATGTAACATTTTCTCCCACCATCCATTGTAAGACATAGTGTCAGACTACATAGAGGAAAGTAAAGAAAGTGGATGACTGATGGTTTGCTAAATTTATCTGTATTTCACACTATCCTCCTGCATACTTGCTGCACAAGAACATGCTCAAGGACACAACCACTTAGAATCTCCTTATAAGCACTGAAATGATACAGTTTTTGAATATTCTAAATAATGTCTCAAATGTCCATTGTGAATAGTCTCAAAAATGACTAAGAAGAATTTCCTCTTTCAGGACTAAAGAACCAAAGAAGGTATATGGAATAATTACTGTGAATAAAAAGTTGACAAGGGTAAATTGATTAAAAGGTCTTAGGCCACATTAGAACACATCTCTGGGAAAAGAAAATAGTGCTGGGAGCTGGACTGCATTGGCTACAAAGAACCTGGGTATTAAAACATTCTGAAAGCAAAGGAAATATTTGTTTGATGAGACCAGAATTAGGAGGATAAAAACTGTATCAATGAACAATTACATGAGAAATTTAAAGGAAAGTCTGTATGGAATGGAGGAGAAGGGAAATATGTCAAATGTGCTCAAACTAGCCTATGTGAGTAAAAAGCCAGACAAGAAGTTGGAGGAAGCAAAATGAGATATCCACAGTCTGAAAATTACTGAGGCAAGGAGGATGAGCCTGGGGTAAGAACTACAAATGAAAAGAGAACAGATGGAAACCATTTGGAAAAAGAGCATATCAAGGTAACATAGGAGGAATCTTACATTCATCAGCACACATTTTCTTTCTCATACTTGAAGTAAAAAAATCCCACAAAAACTCAACAGACTAAAAGTCTCTGTTACTTCATGAACTCAAATGGCAGCATTTTGCATATTAGTCCCCTATGTCAGCAGTAGAGTTCCACATGATGGAGTTTTAAGGTAAGACAGTGTGAAGGACATTAGGCGGAAGAGCAAATTGGAAACCAAATGCTTTTTAAAGACTTCATTATTAATTTAAAAATTGGAATTCTAGCCTTAATTCATTAGCTTTTAAATGCAAGCTATATTTATAACCAGAAATACAGACACTTGTTTTACACCCAGCTAGCAAGCAAGTACCACGCAGCTGCTCACTCACTTCCCCTCCATTGGTTCAATGAGGATGGGAAGGGGAGGAGAAAAGGTGGAAAATATTGTGGCTTGAGATAGAGATAGTTGAATAGGGAAAACAATAGTCATGCACACAAGTAAAACAAGGGATTCATTCCCCACTTCCCACTAGCAGGCAGGTATTCAGCCATCACCCAAGGACTCCATCACAGGTAACAGTTACTTGAGAAGACAAATGCTATCTGCTAAATGATGCCCTACTGCTCTTCCCTCAGGTTTATATGCGAGTATGATTCCATATGTTACAGAATATCCTTTAGATCCTTTGGAGCCAGCTGTCCCAGGTCTATGGTCTCCCATCTTTCTGTGCATCCCCAGCCTGTACACTGGGTGGGCAATACAAGAAACATGAAAGGCTGTACTCTATGTAAGCCCTGCTCAGCAGTAATAAAAGCATTTCTTATTATAAATGCTGCTTCCAGCACAAATCTAAAACATAGTCTAATATTAGCTTCCATGAAGGATATTAAGTCTGCCTCAAAACCATCATGTTTTGTCTTGATTTACCATGAAAGACATACCAGAAAGCAAAATTATTCACCTTGGCTTTCAGATTCTTAGACTAAAGCATTTAGTCTTTTCATTTTTGCTTCTGTTTCTAGGTATATAATGTCTAACCATTTCCCAACTTTCTTTCTGATTTACTGTCACAGTTAGTTTGGAGGTGAGTGGATGAGTTCATCAGTGACATTTTCCCCTTCCAACTGCTCTTGATAGCTCTCAATCTTCTCATTAAACTTGATGCTCATTCAGCTGTTTACTGTCTTCAGATGACTCTTCTTAGCATTCATTCTCTTCACCTAGCAAGGTGGCTAAACATGGCACAAGTACAGACCATGTACAAACTGCTGATAGAGGCAGCTCCCTTCCTGAACATCTTAACTGTGAACATATGGTTTAACATTACTAGCTTGCTACCAAAGTGGCTGGAGATAAAAATGACTACAGCTTATTTAGCCTATATTTAAATTTTTGTCCTGCAGAATGCATGGAAGCTACATCTTGATTTCTTCTATTTAAAGTAACAAAAATTGCAGCTGCTTCTACTTTTTTGGCCAAAGAAACTACTATGATAATTTAATAGGATATTCCACATAACAGAGAGAATGTTCTACCAGTAATACTTTTTGCGACTTCTATGAGTTAGAATATATTGTTTATAAAAACACTAGTGACAGTTCAAAGAGCATGTGAGCTTATTAATGTCCGTTCAAGTTTTAATTAGCAGCTGTGGATGCCTGCTCTGTGTGAACTAGAACTTCGATCCATGCTGTAAAAAATAGTCTTCCTAACTGGGAAGTTGAATAGGACCATGCAGAGAATATCTGTATTAAAAAGATCTTTACAACTGGAACAGTGGGGCTTCTTTGCCTTTTATCAATGTTTAATCTCAGAAATCTATTAAGGGGCTAGCTGGGTGAAATATAATGCTTGTTATACACTGTGAAAACAGGTTAATGATCTAGTGATTTTTCTCAGCTTTAAAATTTATTTCCTCAGACAATAACTGATAATGTACCATGGAGAGCACCCTATACTGTCCAGTTTAATTTTCACAGTCATTAATGTACTGTGGATCAAGGAGATGATTCAAAAAGAAAAATGCCTCAAACATTCACAGGCACTCACCTGGGGACAAATCTTCCCTGAAGGGGAAGGATGATTTTGCAAGTTTCCTTGGAGAGATGAAAGCACACTAGGCATGCAGGGCAGAGGTGGTGACTTCATACAGGCCTAAGGTGGTGCAATCAGAGAAGGCTAATGGCCTTGACAGGATGCAGATTTCTCGGATTTATCTAATTCCATAGAGTTTGTTTTAAGGTTTTATTGGGACCATTATTTTCAACAATGCCCTCAGAAAGCTATTTTCCCCATTCTAATGTTATACTTTATAATTACTCTTCAGTGCTCAAAACCTACATGTTTGTATAGCAAAACAAAGGAAACATCAGAACAGTTTATGACTTTGTAACTGTATGACTGTAACCAGCTGCCAAAAAAAACACCAAACTCAAAAAAACAAATAAAAGCCAAAAGCCATAAAACAAGCAAAACAAAACAACAACAACAAAACCAACAAAAACCAACAATAACCTCCCCACCCAAAAAACCCAACAACCTCAAACAAGCAAACAAACCAACCAACGAACCAACCAACTGAACAAAAATCTCCACACCACTGAAAACCCAAAGACTAAGCCCATTTTTTTTAGTGGCTAATTTCTGAAACATTTTACACAATGGTATTAAAATAAAGGCATCTTTCCTAAATTATGTTTTTTAGAGAGATAGAAAAGAAATCACATTCTCATCTGAAATAGCCATATGGAATTAACTTTAAAACTACCATATTTCTATGGCGTCTTAAGAAACAGAATGCTGAAAATTTTGAGAGGGATATCATCACGTGACATCAGTGGAGATATGAAACACATGACATAATATAAGAAAAGTTCAAGCCATATATATCTTTATTCTTACCATTTAATACACTGTATAAAACCACTCAAAGGTATAGCAGTGAAAATGGGATAAGATTATGCCTGGAGGGAAAGTAAGAATTGAAAACATATGCTGTGTCAACCAACATGCAAAATGACAACACTGAGGCAAGAGGTCTGCAGTGTAAGAGCTGCTCCTCAAAAAGAGGGTCAGCCTGTTTATTTCTTTATTTTTTATACATTTGTGGGTCTGGTTGTGGATTGGCTGCTGGGGTTACTACTCCCTCACCCACTGGCCAGGCCAGCTGTCAACCAACATTATTTTCAGGCTAGAAATATGTAAACAAAAGGCAGTGAACAGAAACAAGGTTTGTTTATGTTCCAAGGTGTGAGAAACTGAAAAACTGACTCCTAATATTGTGAAGAAATTAAGAAACTGACTCCATCTTATGAACAAAGCAGAAGGCTTTAGAAAAACTCAGAAAAACCAAGGTGATAATATGCTCCTATCTTGTTTGAAAAATCAGATGTTTGAAAAAATCAGAGGAGCCACTTTGGCTTCACAGTAGCTAATTTCAATAGACACAGTTTTTTCTCCTGTGTAACATACCCATAGAAAATAAAGGGATTTAGCTAGAAACAGTTTCACTGACCACTAAATATGGCTTCTTTTGCTATTTTATGAGTGTTTGAGTCACCATTTTTTATCTCCTGTGAGGAGAGAAAAAATTATATACTGCATTATTAGATCTGGTTACTGCTTTTCAGAATTATTTTTATTTGAACTGCTGTATATTTGAAAGGATTTTTTTCTCAGAACTGACCATTTTCTGTTCAGTCTTGTTTGGAGGTCAATCAGTTTGCATTCCTAGCTACACTGGGTTTTCCCCTGGATATCATTTAGTATAAGCTCCCTCCAGTTCCAATCCAAGAAAAGATTTTAATGTTGTCTCCTAGGACAGGCTTTGCACTAAATTTTTTTAACAAGTCACATTAATGCAAAGAACTGTAGTAAGGTGAAAAGTAAATATTTATGACTGAGATTCTACAATTTTTTTCTTCCCCTAAACTTTGAAAAAAGTACATAAAAGCATAAAAGATAGAAGCGATGCTGGTTTCCAGTCCTGTAGAAGAGAATAACATGGAGTGGAATGCTTTGGAGTGGAATAGAATAGTTTCATTTGGAAGGGATCTAAAATGATAATTTAGTCCAATTTCCTGACCATTTCAGGGCTGACCAAAACCCAGAGCATGTTATAAAAGGCATTATCCAAATGCTGGTTCTACGCTGACAGGCTTCGGACATTGACCACCTCTCCAGTGTTTGAGCACCCTCTCAGTAAAAAAATGCTTTCCAAGGCTCAGTCAAAACCTTGCCTGGCGCACTTCTGAACCATTTCCACACATGCTGTCACTGGATATGAGGGAGAAGAGATCCATCTCCACATCCCATCCTCAGTAAGACATGGAAAGCGATAAGGTCACACCTCAGCCTCCTCCAGACTGCGTGAACCCAAAGTCCTCAACTGCTCCCCACAGGACATTTCTTCCAGACCTTTCACCATCTTTGTTGCCCTCTTCCACACCTTTACCGCTGCCTGAAATGCTGAAGCCTAGAACTACACAGAGTACTCTAGATGTCTCCTCCCACGTTTCCACACAACCCCAGCCTCCTCACCAGTGCGGCAGGATGGGAAAGAAAAAAGGGAGTTGCTGCTGTGCAAGCACTGTTAAGCAGTATCTAAAACATGCCAGAATTATCAATACTGTTCCCATCACAAATCCAAAACATAGCCCCATACCAGCCACTCTGAAGAAAATGAACTCTATTGCAGTCAAAACTAGCATACAGCTTCATGAAATACATCTGTGTTTTGGCTTTGCCTGACACATTTTTTAAAAATTTACTTCCTTTCCTTCAGCATTTCAGAAAAACAAAATCAACGTAAGCAAAAATAGAAAATGCCTGATGAATAGCATTTGGTTTTTCCCAGTTTTCACCATGACATTTAAATGCCCCCTCAACCTGAATTTCTTTTTCCTTTTAACCCCATCATACAAATAAAATACAAAAAATGAAAATCAGAAAAAAAACGCAGAAACAAAGCAAAACTGAGATAAAATATTCCATAAAGAAAGGAACCATCTGCTACACATGCACAGTTCTCTCTGATCATTAGAACATATTTTGCCTCCCAAGACTTAACCAATCTTATCAAACATTTGTATCCCCCATAGAGCCATAAGAAAATAACAATTCTACGCCTCAGAAAGATCTTATAAACAACACAATCACAGGTTAAACAAGCAAACAAGGAAACATTTATTTTCCAAATCTAGTGCCCATTGCTATAAGAGATCTTGGTTTTGGTGTTGATTTCTTTTTTTTTCTTCCCCTTGACTAATATATAGATATATAACTGACATATAAGTATCAGGTTCTGCTCCACTGAATGATACTCATATGAAAAGAGATATACTAGCAAATAGAATGATTTTATACACAGGCACAGACAGACTTCAAATGCATTGCCAGTTTCAACAGAAGCAATACATTGTGTTGCTAAAAATATTTGGGGATTTTTTTTTTCTTTAAAAAACTACTGGCTCTATTGTGACTACAATTTACTGTAAAATGCCTACAGCTACTGAGGAATATACTGTTATCTAAATGTTGTATTAAAGTGAAGTTCTTTCAAATTCTGATGCTCTTGGGTTTCACACTAGCCAGAAGGCAATTTCAGTGCAGAGCAGCAGATCACACAATGTGATTCCACTTCTAGATCTAATATCACCTGGTAATAAAAGCCCAAACCATACAGTTTCTTTATAAGATTCTTAACTGAAAGGTACCAAATCTTTTTATATGGCAAAATGATCCATGGAATGTAATTTGTATGACTGTATTTGATCCAATATCAAGCTAGTAAAACTTATAAAATTCTCTGCTATTTCCAAAGACCAGTCTATTTCATAGCAATAGTCTAGGTTTCCCTAATGGAAGCTTTTATGTGAAAATGAACATTTTTAATGCAACCCCTAAATTCTAAATTATGGGTACCAGCTCAGACAAAAAACACCTCCCTGTGGCCTCAGCAGGCAATTATTACTTTATTTAACTTTAAAGTCTTTCTGAGGTTTAGTGAAGTGTAAAAAGTGGAACTGTTAACCAAGATATTTACAAGTAGAGCACATTGCTAAAATATAAGGTAGTCTGAGAACAGTAAAATAATTATAGCTTCCTCTATAAGAGAATATGATAGGTTTCATGCATCTGTTATTTCTCAAAGTGATAATGTGCAATAGGACCTTGTTATGTATTTTCCTTCTTCCATGTCTCTCCTTATTTCACTCTCTGCACTGGCAAAGCAGATGATGAAGGTGGACTTGTTCTGCATACTGCCATATAGAACCTCTGCCCCCTACCCTTTTTCATGCCTACCCTATACTTCATTCTTCAGCTATTAATTAGGCAATATTTTTCCATACTTACTGTTACTTTCTGACAAATTAAAAGATACTGGTTTTAGTACAGCTAGGAATTTTGTTTTATTAGGAAGCGGTAATAACTTCTAGAACAGTAAAATGATACATAATGCAGTGGTGTATTATCCAAGAAAAAAATATAGGCAGAGCGATTGGCCAAAACGAAAGATCTATGTCTTACAGCAGTTATCAATAAGTAGTAAAACAAGGATCTTGTTAGAATATATGATGCCTTCATGGATTATTCAAGGGAAAAAACCCTAATAATGGTTGTACAAAAGCATACTGAAGCTCGAGGGAAGTAATTAAAGAAAACCTATTTACTTTTTGATCTTTGTACTCAGAACTGGTACGACTTTCTTAATGGACAACATATTTAAAGCTTTTATTATTATTTATTCATTCTATAGGATGATCCTTCACAGTCTTCTTAGGATTCACAGAAGGCTGCTTGTTAAACAAGAAGCAATAACCTACTGATCTCTAAACAGGGAGAGGATACACAGACTGTCACTAAACACATCAAAAAGGAGCTAAATGCACAAGCTAATTAAATAAGTCTCTACAGATAAACAGAAGCACACTCAAATATGTTTCAGAAGAATGTCTCTATGTAATGCATTAATTACGTCAATGTATTTGTTACCTGAATAAATGTAACATTCTTCAGACTCTACTCATCTTCTGTCTGAATAATGGAATCGCATGTGACAAACTGACTTAATTATCCTTGCTCCATACTAAGCCTGTGAAAATCTCCAGGAAAATATATGACGTTTTCGTTCAGAGCCAGGGTACCACAAAAAGAGGGTTGTCATTATAGCTGGTTTTGGGTTGCTGTCAGAAATACTTTGAAAAATCAAAGCATTAATCCTACTTAATGCTTTTCACTCTCAGGCACCACATTTAACCTTTGGATGAAGATTTGATCCATAGTTTTTTAAAAATCCATTAATCCAAATTTATTTATTGTGCCATCATAAAGGTTTTCTGTCTGACTCTTTGTTCTTTTAGTAGAAACTTTTTCTACTAGAAAAACTCTAGAACATAAGGTTGCCATTGCATCAAAGGCTTTGGGTCATGACTCTGTCTGCTAGCAAAAAGATTTTTGAAATTGTATTTTTCATCAGAAAAGATAATACTTACATGTACTTAAATGAGTCCAAAGGCTAGACCTTCAAAGAAAAGATAATGCATCTTTGGAGTGGTGGTAGTGCTACAAAATCTTCAGATTTAATATTACAATACTTCAAGAAGAGTTACTATGATTTTTTTTCAGCACACTTCTTATTTTTTTTTTCAGAGAAATGTGCATTTTGAAAGAGAAGGGACAATTCTTTATATGAAGGTAGTTATTTTTTGTTAGTGGTGGTATTTGTGCGGGTTTTTTGTTTGTTTGTTTGTTTTCCTTCATCACTCATAGACCATTTCCTTAAGAACACTTATTCCTATTTGTGAAAACTCCAAAACAGCACCTTGGCCACTGGGAGAAAAATTCAAAATTTTCAATTCTTCATTCCATGGCATAAATTCATAAACCTGATATTTATTAGGAATACAAATATTTTCAGTTATACTAAATACAGCTTCAGTACATGGTATTGAATGTAAACAGAAGGCATGGAGTGACTAAAAATGTAGCCTCTATTCAGAAATGAACAAGACTAACAAAATATTCATAGATTCCAAGAAGCTTAAGGGAGAAAAGTTTTGAAATAAAAAGTATAGAAGTACTCTTAAGCAACTATATAAATTAAGCTGTTATTTGACAAAAATTGATCTTTAAAGCTGAAAACAGTAGAATAGATGAGTAACCCAGTAGCAAACAGGGCATGAAAACCAAAGCAGTGTTGCCAGGTTTGGAAATTACTGCAATTTAATGACATTCCAGCAGAATCTCAATAGATCTAGAGAAGTCTGTTCTGGTGAGGTGTAACAGCGGAAGAAACAGAAACTGTATGCATGTTTTGCAGCAGTTAGACAATATTTTCATTCCCAAAAAGCTCCTTGATGATGATGATGATGATGATGATGATGATGATGATGATGATGATGATGATGATGATGATGATGACAGAAAACTGATTCTTCATCCCATAATACTGTGGGTTTCATTTATCTCATTCTTAACTACTGGTATGTTCTTGGTTCCTAGGTGGGCATTTTGAAAGGTTGATCACTGATTGTTTTGTACATATTATTGCAGACAAAGAAGGCTGGGTAGGACATATTTTTTATTTATTTCAACCCTCTTCCTGCAGTTTTGTTCCTAGTTCTGTTAATGTATTGGTGTGTTCTTTGGTGAATAAACTTTATCAAGTACAAATACAGCATTTCTTAGATCACAGATCCTACTGCTTTTCACTTACATCAATAGTGCTATCCAGAATTACTCCAGTTTACTGTTTTATAGTAATACTGCAATATTTTCCCATTTGTTTCCACTTTATTGTGTTGAAATGTCTCTGTTGTCTTTCCAGGCTGAGAATTGTTCATGCAGTTGTATTGAGAAAACAAGAGAATCAACAGAGATACACACATCTGTAATCCTGCACGGAGGAGCCATGCAATGAGAGTGACTCAATTCAGCAGACTAGAGACTTTAGTTAAAAAGCATATAGTAACAGATTTAAGTCAAGTAAATTAGGGAAGTACTCATAAAGTACATGAAAATATCTGATATTGGAATGAAGCTATGGTTATTTCATCACTGGAAGAACATGAAAAGTATCATTTGTAGAGGAATATTTTTCAGTGAATGATACAATTACCAAATCAGCACACAAGAAAGAAAACAAAAGCTAAAATATTTAGCATGTCATATCAAAACAAGGGAAGAGAAATTCTTATCCTTCTGCCCAGATAGTTATAATAAATTAAATAAATTGCCTTAAATAAAATTCATTTGTATTGAAAAAAATATTTCAAAATAGAATATCATAAATTGTATGGACTACAAATTTCAAATTTTCAGCCCATCAAGACTTCTAAAAAATTCTCACTGTTGATATAGACGGGATGAAATTTCTCCTACATACAGCAGCACAGGAAGGACAGAAAAAGAAGTCAAATGTAATTTTGTTGAAATATATAGGTAATCCTTCCTTATTCACTTTGATAAGGCCATGATTAAGAACAACATTCTGTCAGACCCAAAGGGGAAAAAATATCTGTAATACTGCTGTGATAAAGTATACTGCCACGGTTTCCCCATTAAATATGTTGCAAACATAACTCTTCCTCTGTGATATGAAGTTGAAAATTAGCTTTCATGTCAGCACTACTAAATCAGAGTAGATTTGTAGCAAGCTTAGAATGTCCAAAAACTTAATTAGTTCACAGACTATTAATTGAAAATACCAAAGGAAATGGGTTTCCTGTGACAGAACTCTAAATTTCCAAAGTCTCTGTAGATCTACTGTATTGACAAGTTCTGCAGAGTTCTGCAGTATCCTCAGATCAAAAAAAGTTTAAGATAGAGAGTTATTAATGGGCATTTTGGAAGATTTGTCACTGCTCTGTATATATTACAGCAGAAAATGAAGGCACATGGAAAAATAAGGAAGTGACTGGGGACAGTCAACATGGCTTCACCAAAGAAAAGTCTAGCTCGACAAATGTGATGGCTTTCTATGATGGGACTAGAGCACTGGTGGACGACAAAAGAGAAATTGACCTCATTTATCTGGTCTCATGCAAAGCATTTGATGCTGTCCTGCTTGCCATCCTTGCCCCTAAAGTGAAAACACATGGATTTGACAGATGGAACACACAGTAGATAAGAAATTGGCTGCCTCTTCACCCTCAAAGATTTGCAGTCAATGGCTTAAAATCCAAGTAAAGACCAACAATAAGTGATGTTCCCTGGGCATTGATATCAGGATCTGCACAGTTTAACATCTTTGTCAGTGACATGGACAGCGGGATTGAGTGCATTCTCACTAAATTTGTTGATGACACCAAGCTGTGTGTGGTGGTCCACATGGTAGAAGAAAGGGATTCAAAATCCAGAGGGACCTTGAGAGGCTTGAGAAGTGGGCCTGTGAAAATCTAACACAGTTCAACAAGGCAAAGTGTACGGCCATGGTGCTGGGTCAGGACAAGCCCAAGCTCAAATACAGGGTGGGCAGAAAGTGGATGGGGAGAAGCCCTGAGGAGAAGGACTTTGGGGTGTTCATGGATGAGAAGTCCAACATGACACAGTAATGTGCACTTGCAGTCCAGAGAGCCAATTGCATCCTGGGCTGAATCAAAAGCAGTGTGACCAGCAGGGCAAGGGATGGAATTGCCCCTCTACTCTATAGTTGTGAGACCCCACCTGGAGTGCTGCATTCAGCTCTGAGGTCCCCAGCAGAGGAGGGACATGGATCTCTCTGAATGAGTCCAGAAGTAGGTGACAAAAATGATCAACAGGCTGGAGCACCTCTCCTCTGAAGATAGGCTGAGAGAGTTGGTATTATTCAGATTAAAGAAAAAAGGTTCTGGGGAAACTTTCTATTGCCTTACAGTAATTGAAGAGATTAACAAGACAGATGGAGAGAAACTTTACAAAGTCATATAGCGATAGGATAAAGGGGAATGTCTTCAAACTGAAAGAGGGTAGATCCACATTAGATACCAGCAAGAAATTATTCACTGTGAGGATGAGGAAGCACTGGAAGAAGTTGTCCAGAGAAGCTGTGGATGCCCCATCCATGGCGACATTCAAGAAAAAGTTAGATGGAGCCTTGAGCAACCAGGTCTAGTGGAAGAAGTACCTGCCCATAGCAGGGGTATTGAAATCAGACAATCTTTAAAGTCACTTTCAACCCAAATCATGTAATGATTATATGACAGAAGACCTTCTTCAGGAGAAAATGTAAAACTATGACAAAGATCTGCTGTTTGAGCATAGGAAGATCACTGACAATTATGTGAGGTCCTTTAGCAAAAATGAATAACCTATTGAGAAATTGAAAAAGATTCAGAGAAATTTTAAAATATATTTTAAAAAAGCAAAATGGGAAATTTCTTCACTTGTTTACAGCACAACGATTCATTAGAAGAATGCTTATGAAGCAGATACCAGTTTGCTGGTAATGATTCCCAGGTGAGTAGGAAGCAGACTGATTTCTACATTAAGAGGAAGCAGTTAAAAGTGATGCCACAGTGAAATGGTTTCTGCACAAGAACGGTATTCACATGAGATAATAAAGCACTGTGTGATCAAAATAGAGCTGAATGCATTCAAACCTGTTTAAGCCATAATTAGTCTGTATTAAGATAACTTGTGTTCTTTTTGAATGTCACTCTTCCTGTATTATAATTCAAACTAATGGAAGCAATGAAACTGAGTTTTTTCAGATGATAGATATTAACACAACTGAAAATTAAATAAGAAGTTTTAGTAGTGTTTCAGAAATATGCCCCTTCCCCATGTCAAACTCTCTTCAACATGCTGTAAATTTTAAGTTTCTAAGTCTTTTAGTTTTTATACAAACATCTGGAGAGGCCTTTAACATTTTTCTGTCTTCTAACAGGCTAAATTTGAACCTTAATTATATATCATTGAATCACAGAATCATAGAATCATAGAATCATAGAATCATAGAATCATAGAATCATAGAATCATAGAATCATAGAATCATAGAATGGCTTGCATTGGAAAGGACCTTCAAAATTGTCTAGTTTCAAACCCCCTGCCATAGACAGAAAGACTTCCACTAGACCACGTAACTCAGAGCCCCATCCAGCCTGGTTTTGATGGTCTTCAGGGATGAGGAGTCCACAACCTCTCTGGGCAATCTGTTTCAGTGCATCACCACCCTTACAGTAAAAAGTGAATTCAAAATATCTAATCTCAACCTATCCTCCATCTTAAAGTCACTGCTCCCTGCTCTGTGATTACATGCCCTTGTGAAAAATTCCCTCTCTACATTTCTTGTAGGCCCCCTTTAGATACAGGAAGGCTGCTGTAAAGTCACTCTGAAGCCTTCCCTTTTCTTGAACAACCTCAATGCTTTCAGCTTATCTTTGTAGGAGAGGTGTTGCAGCCCTAGGATCAACTTAGTGGCCCTCCTCATTTCATCAGGTCCAGGTCTTCCTTGAGCCTACTTCATAATTTCATTTAAGCTCCTACTTGTCATTAATTTTCCATTATCTGCTTAAATCCCTCTGAAGATGAAGGAGATGAAACAAGTGCCTTTAGATAAACATAACTAACAATACAGACATAGGTGGGATATCAGACATCTGAATTAAGTTCTGAGAAAGGAAGCAAAGCTGTCATGTGATGCTCAAAACAGCTAAGGCATTTAAAAGGCCAAATTACAAATACAAGTGCAACAGTTATTTTCAATCCTCAGTTCTTTATAGGGTGTATATATTTACTCTAGAATTATACAATATATGGACCCAGATAAAAGTATCATAATTCATTCACTGGTAGCTTATAAACAGGCATTCAACTCAGCATACTCACTGACTAGTAGTTGAGCACCAATTCCCAGATGCACTATTAAAATGCACTATTATGTGTTTGGGAGTATTTTCAGGACATTGTTGCATTCTTTCCAAAGAGAAAACTGTTTTAGAATTCTAACAGCGTAGCACTAACATGTATATAGCTAATTTTGAAAAAAGCATGACCTCTAAAGAATGAAGTTATTCATCCTTATTATGACAATGTATTATGTTCTATCAGGCCATCACATGGATATTTTATTTTGATACCATGAATATGAACCAGGACTCATTTTACTCTGAAATGTTTTCAGCACCATATATTCTATTTTATCAATTTAGCAATGACTACACTTCTGGAAATAAAGTGTTTGTTCCATGTAAAGCTTAAGGCCTCAAGTCAGCAATACTGTAAGAGCTATGGCACCAGTTCAATGGCAACAGATGAGAAACTCTCACTTGGAAGTACGTAGGGACAAACTCAATTAAACTATATAAGGGGAGTAATTATATTTAAAATGAAAGTATGAAAGAGAAAAAACAATCCTTGATAACAAAATCAGATTATTATTTACATTTTTAGGCAAATTTATATTTTGATTTTCAATGACTTTCAAGACAAGACAGTCAAAAAGAATATCATTATTTTTAAGACTTTATTTCACAGAGCTAAACTGTAGCTCTAAGGAATGCTTAGCACTTGGCTGCTATGTTTGAAGGGCAGTTTGGGCCCCCTTGGATTATGATTTTGAACCTCTTACTTTGGTTTGCAGTTTTTTTCCTTGCTGCAAGGCTGGGAAACTTCATACTATACTTAAAAGATCTTTAGCTTTGTAGAAATTATGGAAGTAATTTTTCAAATTTATTGAACATAATACACATGAGCAATTCACTTTCTGCATTTTCAGTGCCTTCATTGAACTGAAGAATCTCCTAAAAATTTAAAATTCTACAAGCCATGGTTTTTATGGTGAAAACAGTTCGCCTCTTCCACTAGTTCTACATGTTAACATAATTTTCAGTAGTATTAGTCTATTAAGTGGTTTTGTAAGCCTTGCTGCTTTGTGTGCTTTCTTGTCTGGTTTATATTTAACGTGGAAGCACACAGGTGTTTAGATTCTACTTCAGGTATTATACAACTTGAATGCAAACAGGAAAAGTGTGGTTGGAGCCAGGAAGAACAGACAAGTAGTTCCAATTCAGGCAAATTACTTTAGATGAAACAGCCCTGAGGTGATGTTGCTTTGAATTCTTTATGGGGCTCTCAAAAGTGACAGATGCCTGCAGGCCTACAAATTAGAAAACCTGTATCTGCTTCTAGGAAAATCACAATTTGTGACTTCTTGTAATCTAGGTTCAAGAAAAAAATAATGCATATGAACTATAGCTACTCAGATGGAAAGTTGTAGGTCTTTGAAAAGACCAAATCATGGGCTGCTGTGGCCACCACATTTCTTAAAGCTTCTCTGCTCTATAATTATCTTTTAAATTGACAATTCTCTTTTTCTTGTCATTCTATATATTAAAATTAAGTGAAACAGGTAACAGTCCAAAACCACTTTCCTTGAATTTGAACTGGAGTTAAATAGGACTAATGCGTACACCTGGTGTATGCAAGGTTTTGCCTTATAGAAGATATGCATGGAAGTATATTAAAGTGATTTTACTTTAGTATTTTTAAGACTGTGTGAGGAATAGTATCCCGCTGCAATTTCTGAAAGTTTGTTAGACCAAGTACAAGGAATTCTTTTTCCTCCTAACTGTAAGACTAAATCACCAAATATGTACCTGTAAGACAGAGATAGGTGACACTTAAAATTTGTCTTTGAACGCTGCCACAAAAAGTGGTTTTGGTTGTGTCACAGTGACACTAGCCAAAATGTCTCCTGCTGGCCCAAGCATCAACCTCCTTGAAGCCTCATTTGGACATACCTATCCCGAAGGATTCTAAGATCTTTTAACTTCCATGCCTCTATGTTTGGTTTTGGGGTTTTTTTCTGAGAAAAAGTACTTTAACACATCCTTCTTAACTTATTTGTCTTTCATGAGTGAACCTAACAGACAGCTCAGGAATAATAGAATTTTACCATCTGTTTACCACAGTTTATTTTAGATAGCCTCATATAAATGTAGGGAAAAAAACCCTCACGATAAAATATCATTGCAATAGAGTTCTCCCACATTAAGCCAAGTCCTAAAACATTTGGTGGTGTTTTACACCCGTTTGTTTTGTCTGCAAGCAAATCGGAGCAATGAGTATGCCTTCCTTTGCTCAAAAGTCAAAAAAACTTTAGAACAAATTTTGTCTGAAAAATTGAGGAAAAGTGCTTCAGCTATCTTATATAAGCTAATATTATTGTTGTTCAATAAAAATGTTTTTTTAATGAAAGGATAAGTCTTTTCTTCTAAGCTAAGCATAACATGGAAATAATTCTGGGCATGAATGTCTCGAAAGTTCTACATGTAGAGAAAGAATTTAAAAATTGCCATTTCAAAAGCTAAAATATTAGCATGAATTAAAAATCTAAAAAAAGAAGAAAGAAAGAAAGTGATCCATGAGATACACACATTTTGGAACGAATACAATAATTCTAAAGTAATTAAAATGTCTTCTCTATTGGATAACAAAGCATAGTAAGATACCTTAGCACTCTTTTAGTGGTGAGCATATAATCAGGTACAATAAAATTGGAAAAAAAACTTCATTAAGGATTCAAAATATTAAATATTGAAATAGACTGATGTCATTTACAGGAATATACCAAAAAAGTCTCTTTCTTCTACTACAGACATTTTCATAATAATTAAATATTTCTTTTCTTAATTTAAAATTTCCAAAAGACCTTTCCAGTCTTTCTTCAAAATGGTGGAAAATATCTAGTTTGGTTTCCCTTAGTGTTTCAAAAGACTTTAGTAAGATTTTTTTCTGTTCTGACTATATGGCATAAGTACGGACACTTCCAAATTCTTTTTACAGCTGAATTCACAATAAATTAAATAGATGGATACAAGATTAAACATCACTTTTTTTTTTTTTCAAACTAAGGGTAATACTACACTTTTATTTGTGTTTTGTTCATTTTACATTTGTAAAATAGCTGTAGTTTCTCAGAAAACATGGGTATTTGAGGAAGCATTTTATGGTTTGACTTAGTTAAGGAGTTGCTGCGACTACAAAAAAACAGTTACAAAACTGCCAAACACAAAAGAGAGCATGTGGTGAAGACTGTGGTGAGATGGGCTGTCCCATGCAGCCCATGGAGACTCATGGTGGAGCAGGCGTCCGACTGGAGCCCCTGGAAGACCCCATGAATGAAGGAAGCCATGGGAAGTCCATGATGGAGGAGATTCCTGACAGGACCTGTGGCCTGGTGGGGAGATGGGATCTCACACTAAGACAAGTTTGTTGTCAGGACTTGTGACCCTGTGAGGAGCCCACACTGGATCAGTTTTGTGGAGAGCTGAAACTAGTGGGAAGGACCTCCATTGGAGAAGCTCAGGTAGAAATATCTCCCACAAGAGGGACCTCATGCTACAGCACAGGAAGAGTATGAGGAAGAAGTGTGGGTTAGACAGCACATAATGAACTGACCAAACCTCAATTTCCCATGCACATGTGCCACTTGGGGGATAGCAGTAAAGAAGCCAGGAGTGAAGTTGAGCCCAGGAAAAAAGAAAGGATGGGAGGAAAATGTTTTAAGATTTAATTTTAGTGTTTATTGCTTTGCTTTGATTTGCTTGATAATAAACTAAATTAATTTCCTTGAGTTTGTTTTACCCATGACAGTAATTGCTGAGTGATCTCTCCTTGTCCTTATGTCAATCACTGAGCTTTTCATTATATTTTCTCTTCCCTGTGGAATTTAGAGTGGGAGCTCGTGGCTTTGGTGGGTACATGACATCCAACTAGGGTCAAACCATGACACTCCTGAGAAGATTTCTGTAGGGGAATGATAGCTTCAAAAGATCCCATAACAATTTGTGCTGTTTGAGAGATCTAAATTATTACTGTATGTTGGTGAGCAGTCAATCTTGTTTCTCCAATTGGAAAGTCTTTAAAAAGAAATAATTTACCTCCAGAGGATAACATGCAACCATTCAAGGTGTTCCTTAAAGTCTGTTTTTAAATTATTGATAAATATTTGTGTAACAGCCTATTTCTATCCATCCTACAGTTTGCAGATAGATAATATATCAATGCATTGATAAATAATCAGTATCCAGCCCCTTGCAGTTTATTTCAGAGGCCAGTGCAAAGAGGTCACACCAAGCAGGGAATGAGGACAAATTTGTATGGAAGCTGAGAACAAACCTTAATTTCATGTCAAATATATATATCTTTCCACTGTTTTTTGTTTTGTTTTTAAAGAATGTAGAGGAAGTTTATGGTCTGGTAGGTTGTTGTTTTTTTGGGGGTTTTTTTGTCACTGCTGTTTGGCTGTAGGCTTCAATTTAGCACTGCAGCCCTACTTCATAATAGCCCTCCAGCAGACATAGCTGAATGCAGTTACCAATCTCAACAAATTTAGCAGAAACAGTAGAGAAAAAGAGTAACTTCCAGACCAAAGTAATGCCTGTCTCAAAGACTGTAAAAAACAAGCAAGCCTCAAGAGCCAAAGAAGAGTAACAAGAAGGAAATCAAAGGCAAACGAGGACGAAAATACTCTGTTGCACCCAGTGTGACACCTTTCCAGTATGGTTGCCCATGGACTATGGCAGATTAGGAAATGCAGTTTACTCTACTGTGAAAAGTGGGAAGCATAAAACTTCTACAGTATCTTATCTCCCAGCTGCCATGGTAGCTCACTAGGATCACAGGAAACCTGAAAGTTGTCATAATTTACATTTAAGGGATCATCCTAAAGATAGTCTATTCAACTTGTTCCTTCAACTCCTTCCTAATACCGTTATACATATTACCTGATAGTCCTCTGTAGCAGAGGTGATAGCTTCTCTGTTACAGCCTCCTTGATGAAATACATGAGTAACAAGATGCCCAGTATTTTGGCAGTGAAATGCCTTGCTACCTGCCTTTCAAAATGCAGATTTTCTCTAAAAATATTGAAACAGCTCTTTTTCCATGTGCATATCAGATAATCAGCAAAAGCCATGGTATTGCTGCATTCAAATATCCTCATGCTGAAGGTTTCAATTCATATGAAGAAGTAGCATCTGATTTTAATATGACTAAAAGTTAAAGAAAATTGTTTCCTTACACCTCTTTTCCCAGTACATTATGCATATTTTTTTTTAATTTAAAGCACAAAAATAGAAGAAAGAATAATCCTGTAATTGCAATAAAATTACTGGTTTATCTAATAAGTTTTATTGTTTTTTTTAAGCTTTATTGTATTCCATTCTCACCGTCCCACATCTCATCTAAGAAAGGACAGAGACCCTATTCAAGCCTCAGAAACACAGATGTGATTGTAATAATTCTTTGTATATTGGTGATGCACAGCTTTGTATTCCATTTGGGTAAGCCAGTCTTTCACTTTTTCCCTGATATTAATATCCATTTAGCATTTATTCTTGTATACTATGACCATAAACTCTCTGACAGAAGGAAATACATGTAGTGGTATATTGTAAAACAAAACAAAACAAACAAAAAAAAAGAGTAAAAGAAGCTCAGCTGATGCTGAGAAAACTTTTTATTACCTAACATTGCCACAGATTTAATCACAACAGATGACCTTTGGAAGCATTTTACCAACTCTTTCATTCTGTGAGCTATGATTTCATACTTTCTTTTAGAATATTTCAAAAGTGACTCACATTCTTTCAAAGACTGAAGAATAATGCTGCAAAAGGAAGAAAAATTAAAAGTGTAAAGATAATATTCAGGTTTGGTTGTGGGCAAAGGATATGAATTAGTCACAAGTGCATGTTTTAGTCCTCAGCTTTAAATTTGTCACAATTTCTTTCCCTGGAGTCCCTTAGATCTCATAGTGAGTCCACCACAGAAATATCAAACACCTAAGAAAAAAGGCAAAAATATTTCTCTTTCTTTCATCTACTCACTGTGTACTTGATGAGATGGAGATAAAAAGGGCCAAATATAAATCTGTGGTGATGGAAAGGATAAAAAAGTTCGTTATGGACATAATGCCCTGAAATAATGTTCCAAATAATATTTCCTCAGCAGGTGATATGCCTTGCACACATATGATAAGAGAAAATATTTCATCTTTAGTACTCTTTCCATTCACTTTCTCCTTTGCCAGCAAGCTCTTGCTTTTTGTCTCTTTGCCACTGGGTTTTGACAGTGAATTAATCACCAGCTGTGACGCAGTCCTCTGCAGTCTGTGCTGCAGACTCAGACAGCCTAATTTCCACCTGGGGATTTTTCCAGCAGTCTTCTACTGGTTTAGTGTTTCTAAAAGTCTGGGGCAAGTCAATAGAAGGACACTGCAACTTGTGTGGAATCTGGACCTCAGTGCACTTCTGCTTAGAGATTTGATTTCTATTTGATTTCCTTCAAAGCTGTGTTAACATCAGTGCACCCACATTTCCTATGAAGCAATATCAAGAAACCTGAGCCCACCAGAAGCAGAGCTCCTACTCTAAAGTATGCTTTCAGATGAAGACTTTTCCAAGGCCAAACTCCCTCCAAATGCAACACAGTCTGTCTTCTACTTTTACTACAGAAAATTAAAACTGATGTAAAGATGACTTTTTTTTTTTTTTTTTTAATCCTATTCCCCCTTATCTGGGATAGGATGGAAAGTATATTTAATCATATTCAAGAAGAAAGCTTGTCTTAGGTAAATATTCTAGTCTTTTCCAAAGCTTTCAGCATTTGATTTTCACTACCTGAATTGGATCCCTCATATTCCTCTCAGCTCCAGAGTTTAAGTTGATACTTCTTTTTGTGCAACATTTGTAAAGACAAAAAAAAAAAAAANAAAAAAAAAAAAAAAAAAAAAAAAAAAAAAAAAGAGGAGAAAAAAAATCCCTAAACAAACAAATCCTAAAAAACTAAAAAGCCCCAGAAACCAAACCCCCAAAAATTGCAGAGAAGAATTATTGTACTGTGTATATTTTACTGTTTGTAGAATTCCATAATTAAATCCAGTTTCTGAATTCCCAGGGTCTAAACACTAGAACACAAAATACAGAGAGACATTTTGGTGAGGCTGTGACTTATATTCTTTCCTCAGCTACTGGAGGATATACTTGAATTATCACACCCAGAAGTTTTCTGAGAGCCCTGGAATCCAGGTGCTTGGTCCTCTCTCTGTAACAGACACAACAGAGCTTTGGTTTTGCTTCAGGCTTAAAAAGAAAGGCTGAATACACCAAACAGATGCAGGCTGTTACATGCACTAATTCCATTTGATTTCAAGTCATGATTTCCAAGAATTTACTCGAAATATGATTACAGCCAAACCATAACCTAATGCCTTCAGTGGTTTCTCAGCTACTTTACATAATGAGGAAAACACATTTTGCCCCTTGCTCTTCATCTGTCTTGTCTATGTGAACCCATGTCTTGTAAGTGTAAATATATCTGATTACAATGACACCAAGTGCAAAATCAGATGAACAATGGAACCACACAGACACATGCAGCTAATCTCCTGCATAAGTGTTTCTGGGATGTGGGTCTGCAAAGAGTTTAAGGCAAGAATGCTCTCTTGATAAGGTGCATGTTTGCCTAAGGTAAAGGATTTGATTTAGACTAAGCATTACTACTACTAGTAACAGTGAATCTTATGTTTATAATTGCATGGAACTCAAAACTGTGCAACTGTGTTTGGACAAATCTAATTTACTTGATAATCATCTCGGTATTATTAAGTAAGAGTTTTTTTGCAAAGGTCAGGCAGGACATAAACTCATTTAAACCCCCTATTTACATTAGTTTCTTTTATTTCCCCAGAGGCATGAATGAATTGCTTACAATTTCAAGCTTTTAGTTTTAGTTCAAGCCCGAATAATAGAGAGAACACATGACAGAATGTTTTATTGTTTTTAGAAGTGAACATGAGTCTAACATTCTTGCTATTTTTATTTTTTTTTTAACATATAATCACCTATTAAAGTGAAATGCATGTTTTCCTTCTTTGACGTATGGACTATATAGCTAATTACTCCTTTCTAGTCAAAGTAAATTTTTAAGCATGACATTGGTTCTACTTCATTTACTTGGAACCTTGCATCTTGTTTTCTACTGAAACAGAGAACAAGTGAGGCCTTTTTTTCCTTCACAGTCATTGTTCTGATGGTTAAGTTGTGTGCATGCAGGAAAGTTCTGTTTCTTGTTTCACAATTCTTGATCAAACCTGGCTATTTCAGATTCTTAATACGTGTTCTATGTCCATTGTTCCATATTTTAAGCTCTGTCTTTCTTTCTATACAGAAGAAAATTATTTATCTTTCTTGTCAAAACACATATTTTGGAAATCTTTTAAATTAACTTTTACTTTTCTCTCTGCGCAAATTATGATGAAGTAATTATTTTTCATATATTATATATAATTTTGTCCGTTAAAGAAAACTTCCCTAAAACTTATGAAAAGTAGGAGATTTACAATGAATGTAAAACAGTTGAATTTATGAGTTTGATCAATACTTTAGAGACAGAAATACATCATCTTCCTCAGGCTACATCAACTCTATACCCTTTGCTCTTCTTACTTTCTTTTACATAATATTATCAAAACAATGTAGGGTTACCAGTGGTCAGAAAAATTACTCCTATTGTTACAGTGTTCTGATTTCACACACTTTAATCATTAACTGGTATACACTAACTTTCCTTTTATACTTTCCAGCAGTCTTAGTAACTGGCCTTTTTTGTTCTCTGAGTCACTTTAATGCTTCTCTCCTGAGTTCTGTTTTCATACCTCTTTTGCCATTACCTTTTGTGTTTGCTTTTGTTCTAGCCCTGAGTTTTAACAGTTTGACAGACACTTTATCATTTTTGACCCATCTGAGATGAATGGAGTTCCTGATAAACATATCAATTTATTGATATAGAACAATATAGGCTTTCACTTTAAACCAGTGGTGCATTTTATGTTGACATGTACTCTCTGTGGAAACACTACCCCTGACAGTTGTCTTCAGTTCCCCTTTCTAGTGCAGATAAAACAGATTTCAATGTGAAGTGCTTTGAAAAGCAGTGGACTGCTGCTTTGACCTATGGATGCCCTGCAGTCCCTAGACACTGGAAGACACAAACACCTACAAAGGATTTGTTTCAGTTTATAATGGTATCAGAGAGCACTCACTTTGTTCAGGCTTGGTAGTCCATCATCCCTGCTCATTTTTTGTCACTGTTGTCAGTTTAGGTCTCCAACTTCAAACACAGCAGAGCTTAAGTAAAGCTCAAGGTTTAGAAAGTTGTATGCTATTAGGAAGCATTTGCCCTGTGTAGGTTAATGTGCCCTTAAACCCTCCCAAGAAGAGCCCTGATTTGTATTTCTGCAGGAAAATGCGAGGCAGAAAAATATAGATGCAGCTTTCACTTTGAGTTTCAGCGATGTCCTCTTATTCAAAAAGCAAAGCCTGCATCTACAGACCTCACCCAGTTACAAGGGGTGGTTCTTACTTTCTAGGCCAATTAGTCTTCTTCATTACATCTGTACCTCTATGATGCCTCCACAGTTCAGCACCGCTTTCAAAGGTAACCTACAGTTTTCTCTGTTTCTGTACTGTTGGGAGGAAAGGGTTAAAACCAGAAGATTTGGTGAGGAGGGGGGAATAGTTTTACTCATAGAGGCCTTTGTAGCTGGCAATGCTAATAATATTGGTGTGGGAAGATTCCATTCATTATGCCCAATGGTGTTCATCCTCTGCCTATTTTGACAGGCAGAATTCCTGTGTGGAGACCATAAACTCTCAGAGCCTTCTGCTGGCAGAGAGAAATCACAAAAGCACAGCCTTGTGTTTAACAGCATGGGCCTTTTGTTATATTGGGGCAGGTAGAGGACTTCCCTGCCCCAGCCTTTAGGATTAACTGAGCCTAGTCTATGACTCCATGTGTCTCTGATGCCAGGTGTTAGCAAGGTAATGAAATAAATCTACTCTTTGCATTTCAGCTGTGACTTGGTGTCTGTCCTGGCTACTTGAATGCGTCAATTCACACACCTACTCATTATATCTAGGCGGTAGATGTTCAGAACAGATGTTTCCCTTTATAGAATGGGAAATACTCAGCTTCTTCTTTGATGTAATTGAAACCAAGTTTGACATGGTCATTTATTTATTTGGGTGACACTTGTTTTCCCTGTGTGTATCCATCATACCATTTCTTTTCTTTTTTGTTTTTTTTTCCCGAATAGAAGAAAAAGGTTCCCAAAGTACTGTGTAAAAAAAAAAAAAAACTTCAGGAAATTACATATATTACCTAAATATTCAGGTATTTCAACATCGGATTTGACCATTATTCAAGTCTGAAAGACAAATATTGTCATTTTATACATATTTGCAAAAGAAAATTATGATATTAGCTATGTCAACAACTTGAAATTGGGATGTCCACTTCAAACTAACATGCTGTTTTCAAATTATATTTAAAGTTGTAAATTTGAAATCAAATATCTACTTCAAATTAGAAACTTCTTAGAACAGACTTGTGGTCAGCAGAAGCATAACTTCAGAATACCCCTTAGAAAAGTGTAGTGTTTTATTACAGGGGATGAAAAGAACTGGAACATAACTGCATAATTTGTGAAGAATATTATTTTGGTGTGTTTTTCTGATTATCAAAGTGTTTCTTCAGCCATGTCATCGCTTCTATTTTTAAAAAACTGCACTGTGTAAAGCACACTTAGTCTTGCATGAACACTGTAACACCATGTATTAGTAGGGATTTCATAGGAATTCAACACAATTAGACCAGGGTTTCATGAAACAAATAGGAAGAATTTACTTAACAGCTAAGTGGCATCAAAAACCCCAAAGAATTTTGCAAACCCCATATGACACAGCAATTTCTTTTTCTACAGTCTTATTTAGGAAACATATATGTGTGATGATTATGTAACTAAAGAATGAGAATGTAAAGAAATACTATATAAATCTATGGAATGATTCTTTCAGAGAAAAAAAAAGAATGGTTATTTATTAAACTAGAAATCTTACCAGATTTAAGCATCTAATCTTCAAGAATTTGGGACACTGCAAATGGAAACCTTTTCATTAGCAGAAAGAATGGAAGGTAATTGGAAGCCAAGTTTTAACCTAACGTTTTATGAAAATTCATGGTATCTACTCTTCCCAGGCCTGCCAGATAATCAGGATTGAATCACCTATAAATCTATTAGTTTTGAAAATTTCAGAAATATCAACCATTTTAAAGTAAACTGCTAAAAAAGTCTTATTCAGCCCTAAATAAAAGAAACATCAGTTAACAACAGGATCACAGAAGTATGTTTGCCAGAGCATAACTCAGTTTAACAGCTTGCAGAAATTGCTGTTCTGCTTGGACTTATTCAACAAAACAAAAACCAAATGAAAACAAAACAACACAAAAAAGAAACACTGCAAAATGTTAAAAAGCAATTGTATTGCTTATACTGGTATATCTTTAGGGAAAAATAAATTTATTCTCTAGTCAGAATGTATTCTGCATCAAACCTGCAGCCAAATTCCATCTAAAATAATGTTACTAGACACTGTACTTGCAGAAGCTACATGGCTACCCAAACCTGCTACCTTCTGAAATGTTGTTGAAGATCTCCAAGTTCTTCAAAATTTGCTAGCAGCTATATTATTATATAACGTGAGTCGCTGAAAATACTGTGAGACCTGTATCACAAGAGGTGCATGGCAACATACCTGATGACATTAGGAAATGCAAGCTGAAAGTGAAAATGAAAAAAAAAACAAAAACAGAAGAATGATGATAATTCACCTAGATTTCTGCATGTTACAGCAAATTTCACATTCAGATTGCCAATGGAAGGTCAAAGGTAAAATTCGATACTGTGGAAGTCAGTCATAGAGGGGTCTGAATCCACATTAAGCAGGACCATCCTCTAAAAATGTGCCTCAAGGGTAATGAAGGTGAAAAAATATGTCATTTCAGTGTATCTAGTACTCAGGTAGGTTATATAACTGGTAATAATATGATAATATATTATAAATAAATAAATAAATAGCCGTGAAATTAAATTTCCAAATGTTAAAACCAGGATCTTAGATAAATAAAACAAAGTTACTGGTGCAGTGTATCAGCAAATAATAAATCATCAACCAGTCATCAGATCAAATAATAATATAATAATTTAAACATAATTATGGAATAAAATATTGATTTTCAGAAGGGAAAAAAAAAACAAATCCACAAGGTAATATTTTTAAGTAAGAATTGGGCCATAAATTTAAAAGGAAACCACAGGAAAACCGTGTGTTGACCCTCAAAAGGACTGAAAACTATGTAATTTTTTAAAATCTCTATAAACTCAGATGAAAATATGGGAAGAAATTATAATAATAGGGTCAAATATTAAACACGATTACCAAAATTACTTTACCCAACAATAAAATACACCATTGATGTTATTTTATTTATGTTTATTTTGGCAAACCAGGAAGGTTCAAGAAATTGAAGGCCATGGGGGCCTTACAGGAGGCTTGAGTAAATGGAGATGATTTGGAGTAAACTAGAATTAACATTAATTGACTTATACGTAAGGTATTTTGTATTAATCTCATATCAAATGAAAGACTGTGAAACTAAGGGAAAACTCATAGACTCACCAGCTCCAGGACAAAAGATCTCTCTCTCTCAAATAAGATACATTTTTGTACTGCTATCAAAGAGAAAGAAATTCCAGGGACAAGGTTCCCAGTTAACTCTGTTACTTACAACCTCAAAATCAGGTTGCACAACTGTAGTGGGAAAGGATTAGAGGCAAAACCTGTATTAAAGGGCTTAATCTATGGTCACAACGAAATCTTGTCTCATGGTGAGTTATTGGCCACAGAGACAGGCAACCTTCCTCTCTTGTACTCAAAAAATACCTTCTTCTTTTTTTTCTTGAAAAAACAAATTTAATTTAGGAACCATTTTAGCTGTACTAGTTCCTACACCAAATTTAGTGTACTTAGAAGTAGATTGCCCTTTTCTAGATGGTACTAGCCAGAGATACATAAGGCACATGAATCATTCTGTACACTACCATCAATACATTATTTTTATATAATTATAATATAATTATAGATTCTTTTTTTATTTTTTCCACAAAAATCCCACAAGAAATGTACTTTTGACCTCTGAAAAAAGGACTTATCCTAAGATTTGCAGAGCCCTTCAGTAGTCCATACTGGTCAGAGTCATTATGGGGAAGTCCAAGGGTCCACTCATCTTCCACAACCAATTTAGTTCCTTGAAAAGTTGTGTTACCACGAAATAACACAGAACACTGGAACACCTTTCTTGGAATCATCCACACAGGAACAACCACAAAAACCCACTAAACCAAACCAAACCAAACCAACAAACCAGAAAACCCCACCAAACAAACAAAAAATCCACAACATTTTGGTTCAAACAACAGCTTTTCTTAATGATACTAGAAATATCTTCACCAAAATCAAAAAGGAACAAATATAAAATTGATGCTGTCCATACTAACTCTACCATGTAGTTCTTTCAAGCCTCAAAACAGAAAATGCATTTCTTATCTAGAGGCAAAAGAAGCACTTGTAGTATTGCTTTACAGTCTGCCAGCTTTTGAACTGTGCAGATTTCAATTTAACTTTGAAATGATAACATTTTTTACATATTGTCTTTCAGAAGATAAATTAACCCAGTTAAATAACTGTGTTTTTAAAGAAAGAACTCTTTCTTCTGGTAAAGAACTTAAGTCCTTCACTTCTAAATAAGAAATCATACACTTAGTAAACAAAATATATTTAGGTTTTTTTCCTCAACTGTGTATGTCATAAATGGTCAGTCCTGTTAAGAAAATGCTGGGTCATGTGGTATCCCTGAGAGGCAAGGAAAATACATCATCCCCTGCTTTGAAATTTATCTGTTCCAAGCAGAGAAATTTCTAGGAGTCCCAGGGTCTGGCAGTTAAAGGAAGGGACCAGATGTTTCAAGTTCAGTCAAAGGCACTTGGCCAGATATCTGGTAAAAAGACGAAAGTCTCAGAAGATCTGAGAGTTTCCATATAAGCACAGTCTTCTGCAGGTACAGTCTTCTGAGGGCAGCAGATGACCAGGCTTGGCTAACATTACCCCTCAGCACCAGAGAAGTTTCTACAGATTTACATAGGAATTTAGGAAGCCATTGAGCTGACAGAAGAAAAACCTGGAAGTAAAGGATCATCCCACAAAGAATCCTACATTAAATCACGTAATTCCCCTTTAAACCATCAAGTATTGATGCGTCATTATCATATCAGAGGAGTAAGAATCAATCTTAGCAACAGTGAACATCTTCCTATACTGCACAAGGAACTAATTCCAAAGATTTAAAACATTACCAGTAAAACATACTTCTTAAAAGTTCTTCATGTTCATGAAACTTGGGTATGAGAGAGGAAGGCTTTCATTTTTGTGTGGACATTGTCCAAGGCATTGCACATATTTCTAAGATGTTGACAAAAGAAAGAAAACATCTGCTTGATTTGCACCAAAAGGAATTCGACTTCAGAACTTACATCTACAGTATACAGTTACACGAAAGTTAGATATTTAGAGAAAAATTATTTAAAGGATGAGAGCTATGTGCTCATTCAGTGATTTGCTACGTGTGAACTTAGAGAAATCATTTAAGTCCTCATCAGTCCCAAGACAGTGAAACACTTCTGACCTGGTATGCTCAATTGAAATTATTGCCTGCAGTATTCCTCTATACAGAGTTAAAAATGTGTATAGTCACCCATGTGACTATATTTTTCAGAATACAATATCTTTCCTTATTCTGAGATCTGTGAAAAGCTTTCTGACATATTTACAATGAAAATCTGTTCCTGGCCAGAGATTTCCTTTGTCCTGATTATATGCATCTGAAACAGGGAGAATTTAATTTGATTTGGGATATTTTATGCCACTACAAAAAAAAAATTCTGCTTATACCTCTGTATGTTATGAAGGGGGGAATTTCCATTAATTTTTTATTCTTTGAAGTATATTTTGTCATCATGCTACTTTTATTGCCAAATATTTATAGAAAAATATATGTAAAGTAAAACATAATTTTTACTTTCCTAGCAAGGTTTCCAGATTCAGAAAAAGCAGTATTGAACATCTGTAATTTTCAGTCAAGCTGATTAAAGTAAATATTCTTTCTGAAAGCAATTGGTTACAAATGTCTTTGAAATATCCAGCATTAGTAAAGATATTTGACTTGTAGTTTCTTCTACTGGGGGAAGCTCAGGGTCTTAGAAGTAAATTATTTGCCAGTTGAGAGGAAGCCAGATGTTCAGAAATATTCCCTGCTGCTGGAGTTTTTAAAAAATATTTTAGATAGATATTAGAATTAGCAATTAGTATTCAGTAAGCTACTCTTCAAACATCAGTGGTATAAACCTATTTGCTTTAAAAATTATTCATATATGAGAAGGGTGGAAAAAAAAACCCTCTTAGTTAGACTTTAATTAGAGCTTAGCAGTCATTTATTGAATGTGGCCTCAAAGCCTAATCCATCAAATTGTAACTAGCATCATCACTGGTTTAAAAACTATGTATTAACAAAAAGTTTTACAAAAATTGGACAGAAAAGCAGCAGGGAACTGTGGCACTATGAGTTCCAAGTCTGTGAGCCAGGTCTGATTCCCTTGGAGAATCTAATTCTGTGAAGGCTGCTGGAGTCTTATTGTAAGCAAGCTGGGGGTTGGTCTAATGCTTCTGATTCTTAGAAATGCAAGAAAATATCTGAATTATCACAAGTAGTTTATGACAGTAAGATTAACTACCTGCTGAAGTTCATAGAATAATTATGAAGATTACCTGTACATTTTTAAAAATATTTCAATAACTGATAATTGACACTCAGAGTCTTAGTAAAATCATAACACTGAAATCCTAAGTATATGAGTCACTGCTACTTTTTAGAGTAACTGAATTAAAGCACAAAACCATGAAATATATATATAAAGTTGGATTTTGCAGAGGAAAAACATGCTTTTATGAACTACTAGGATCATTAGAAAAGTCTTTAAAGGGAAGAATAACAGAAAAATCTATACTGATCAGAATTTTAGGAAAAGAATTGGTGTATTATGAACAGAAGACAGAGATAATGTGTGTAACTTGTAGACAATGCATAGATCAGCTGCACTTATCAACTAGAAACTTACTAAGCATAATGTAAATATTATTACCTTACCTTGGACATATGCAATTAATGTGTGGCTGCATCCCAGAAAGCTAATTGTATCTTGAACTGCATCAAAAGAAGTGTGACCAAAAAGTGTAGGAGCTGATTCTTCCCCTCTTCCCTAATGAGGCCCCAGCTGGGAGTGCTGTATCCAGGACTGGGGCCCTCAACATAAGTGCAGCAGCCTGCTGGAGGGAGTTCAGAGGAGAGCCATAAAGATGATCAGAGTGTTGGAGCACCTTTCCAATGAGGAAAAACTGAGAGAATTGGGATATTTTAGCCTGGAGAAGAGAATGCTCTGGGGAGATATTATAACAGCCTTTAAGTTTCTGAATAGAGCCCACAATGAAGATAGAGAGGAACTATTCAAAAGGGCATGTAGTGATAGAACAAGGGATAATGTCTTTAAACTGAAAGATGGTAAATTTAGATTTGTTATTAGGAAGGAATTCTTTACTGTGAGGGTGGTGAGAACATATTATCCCAGAGCAGCTGTGGATGTCCAATCCCCACGTGTCTGAGGCCAGGCTGGATGGAGCTCTGAGCAACCTGGTCTAGTGAAAAGTATCCCTGTCCATGGCAAGGCAGTTGAAACCAGATAATCTTTAAGGTCCCTTCCAAACCAAACCATTCTATGATTCCATTATTAAATACCTAACTCCCAAAGAAGACCAGCAGATAAGTGTGGTGTTTGAACTGGAAGTGCTGAGAACTGACATGTGGAATAGTTGTCATGTGGAAGATCATATATACCTCTTTATGCATTAGCTTTTATGTCAATCATCCTCAAACATAATCACAAGGTCTAAAAACGTAAAACAAGAAAACAAAGGTTGCTTGCACAGGTATTTGTCTCTAAGAGATCGCTAGGAATGTAT
This sequence comes from Cisticola juncidis, assembly GCA_013400215.1. NCBI lineage: Eukaryota > Metazoa > Chordata > Aves > Passeriformes > Cisticolidae > Cisticola > Cisticola juncidis. Next base: position 125,012 of record VXBR01012336.1, read on the forward strand.
AGCATTTTTAATTTTTTTTCGAAAAAATTAAGTGATAAATGTTTTAATGTTGCCACTTTATGCTGAGATATGCTTGAGATATACTATGTTGCCTCTGAAAACTCCTTGCCTGTAAATCTTTGTCCACATAATTCAGCAAATCTATTGAGAACAACTTTTTCGTCCATGGCAAAATCTCCAGGAAGTGCTGCATAACATTTCTTTATGTGAAATATCATTTGAAGTATTTTTTTAATGAAACTGCAGAGAGGTGTTCCTAGCTGTTCAGTAAAAACTACCACTCTGTTAATCATGCATACATGACTCCTATAATTCTTAACTAGAATTTAAGCATGTGAACCAGATTAGGCATAGCTTTAAAATATGGTGTCTTTTTATGCAGGTTGCTCATGTTCAGTCATAACAGACTGAATTTCAGATATTGTACCTCTAACAATGCTACTGCCACCTCAAGCTTCAGGTTACAACCCTTATACATAATGTCATAATAGGTTGTCCTTATATGAAATGGAATTTAAGAATGAAATTCAGGGTGATGGAGGGAGGAAACAAAACAAAAGAAGCCAAACCCTTCAGATGTCAGCTTAGATTGGAACTTGCTATAAATAAGTATCAAATATGATTTAACATTTGTTAGCAGAATGTTAAGGAAAACATGATGAAGCCAAAGTATTATTCCCCTGGAAACTCTTCTTTAACTTACAACTCTGCATTCAGGCCCAGATTTCTGTAAAACTGAATACAAATAAATGCTGATTGCAAGTCTGGTAGAATTAAAATGAATCTATTGTACATTGAATAACTGGGATGATGATTATACTTAGTAGATAGTGACTTCTTCTGTGCCTGTCATTTATTCTGAATTCCTATTAACCAGATGGAAACTTTATACTAGTGAACTAAGAAAAGTATATATCAGAGCTTTTGATTAAAGCTAATTGAAAAGGAAACAATTTGTTGCACATGTGTGGCAGCTTTCTCCCTTTATAGCTGCTGACACACAAGATTATTATTTGGAAGAACTTACTTCTCCATGAGTTACAAACAGAAAAGCAATGTTATCTAGGGCTGAAATTCTGGTTGCAAAAACAGTTAAATTTGCTGTGGATTAATTCCTTCTCGATGCCTAGGTAAATCATAAGTTGATAGAATCACAGAATGGTTTGAATTGGAAGGGACATTATATACTTCCAAGACCTCTGTCATGGACAGGAATACCTTTCACTGCATCCAACCTGGCGTTGAAAACTTCCATAGTAGGGCATCCACAGCTTCTCTGGGCAACTCCTTCCAGGGCCTCATTGCCCTCGCACTGAAGAATTTCTTCCTAATATCTAATCTAAACTGACCCTCCTTCAGTTTTAAGCCATTTCCCCTTGTCCTATGACCAGATTCTCTTGTAAATTGTCTGTCTCCAGATTTCTTGTAGGCCCACGTCAGGAAACTGAAAGCTGTTAGAAGTTCTTCTTGAAGCCTTCTCTCCTCCAGGCTGAAAAACCCCAACTCTCTCAGTTTGTCTTCATAAGAGAGGTGCTTCAATGCTTTGATCATCTTTTGGGCCCTCCTCTGCAGGTACTCCAAAAGGTCCATATCCTTCCTTTGTTGGGACAACCTCAATGTTGTATTCCAGGTGGGACCTCATGAGAGACTATTAGAGGGGGAGAATCATCTTCCTCGACCTCCTGGTCACACTTCTTTTGAGCAGCCCAGGATACAGTTGATTTTTTACATTTGTCTGAGCATAATTTACAGAAGGGTCTGCTCCATTGTCTCTCCAGGAACAGAGCAGAGACTTACAGGCCTGTACTTCCATGGGTCTTTCTCCTTTCCCTTTCTAAAAACTGGGGTTAGATTTTCCTTTTCCACAAGGTGGGAACTTCACTTGACTGCCACAACTTCTCAAATATGATGAATATTCTATGGTCACTGCAGCACTTGAGCTGCCCTTGAACTTTGCAATCCCCACCAGTCTCTCCTCATGGTCCGGCACATCTCCTCATTGCCTTCTTTATCACCTGGAGAAGGAATTTATCCTCAGTGCATTCCAAGAACCTCCTGGATTCCTTATGCCATGCAGTTGCACCTCCAACAGATAATTTGGGTAGAGTAAGTTCCCAATGTGGAGTAGAGGGACCACGTGAATGTGAGGCTATTCCTGTCACTCTATAGAGGGCCTCCTCCACTTTGCCATCCTGACAGGGAGCCTGTAATGTTTCCCCACTATAATGTCACCTGTTCCTGCTCTTACTTTAATCCTGACCCATAGGATCTAAGCTAGCTCCTTATCTACATCCAAGCGTAGCTCCATGCATTCTGGCTGGTCGTTGACAGTGAGGGCAACACTACCTCCTCGTCTTCCCCACTTGTCCTTCCTGAGAATCTGTTGTTCTTCCATTCCAACACTGCAGGAGCCACCCAACCATGTCTCTGGTGCCAGTAAGATTACAGCCCTGTAGGTGTGTTCATGTCTCTAACTTGTTTTACCTCATGCTGCATGCTTTTGAGTAGAGGCCTTGGGTCGTGACCCCAGTAAAGTGACTTAGTGGATGAAACAGCAGGAATTCCTTTGTGCTGCAGACAAATTTTAAGTGTTGGCCACTTGCTGTGAGAAATCAATGGTTGCAGGTAAATTTAGGAGAGGCTCCATATCAACCTTGACATGCTTGTGCTGTCTGTAGGCTTTAAGTTCTAGGAACATAGCTGGTCAGGACACCTAACAAAAAAAGTGTAGCATAGTCATCACAGAACTCCACAATACACTATTGCATATAGTAATGTTACCTAGCACATTCGTAATTCAACTCATAAATCACAAAGACTGGTCTTTGCAGGCATGACTAAATCAGAACTTCACTGAAGGAAAGATAAAAAGGGAAATTAACAGACCAATACATAATTACTCATTCCATAGTCTATAACAGCAAAATTTACTTAAAATTGTTTTAAAAATATTTAAATACTGTTTTGCTGTATCTTGGATCTTGCCCAGCAGCAAAACCTTGCCACACTGCAGGAAGAACAACCACTTCAGCTCCACTACCTGCTCTGCCTAGTCACCACTAATCACTAGCTGCTAATGGTGGTTACTTTTGGGTTTCAGTAGCAGTAAACAGCATAGAAAACATAGTTGCCTGTCATGGGTTTTTTTGTTGGTTTTTTTTTGTGGGGGTTTGTTTGTTTGTTTGTTTGTTTGTTTGTTTGTTTGTTTGTTTGTTTGTTTGTTTGTTTGTTTGTTTGTTTGTTTGTTTGTTTGTTTGTTTGTTTGTTTGTTTGTTTGTTTGTTTGTTTGTTTGTTTGTTTGTTTGTTTGTTTGTTTGTTTGTTTGTTTGTTTGTTTGTTTGTTTGTTTGTTTGTTTGTTTGTTTGTTTGTTTGTTTGTTTGTTTGTTTGTTTTATGGCTCACCTCTTCTGCCCTCAAAATCATAGAATTAATGGCTTCAGAATTCTTTTTAGACTAATTCCTATAATTTAAGTACCTTTCAACTCAGGCGTGCTTAGATATATTTTCCCCAGTTTTGCGTACTCTCTGATATAGATACTGTCCTGTATGTTATGGCAGACCAACTTTTTAAATAGAAATTTATGATACATAATTACAAATGTTCTGTGTTAATTGAGCAGGTTTAAGGCCTATACTCTTGCTCACTTCCATTTATTTCCCAGCCAGGTTTTAAAAATATTCCTTTCCTTCTTAGCAGTCAAGGGATTACTTTTTAAAGTCTCCACCACTAGGCTTATTAATACCAAGAAAATATGCACTGTGAGTTTACAGTGAGCATTCAAGTCAGTGGTGTTAATTGTCTTGTGGTTATGGAGGAAATGAAGGTGCTAATCAGATCTGAAGTATATTTAGGTCCCTAGCCCACTTTGATTCTTTGAAGGGAAAAAAAGAAAAGGAAAAAAACCACCCAACAACAACCAAAAAACCACACCAAAACAAAACCACCACCACCAAAAACCACCAAAAAATACCAAAACCATCACAGTAAAGATTTAGCTGTTTGTTTAGGCCAGAAAACTTTTGGCAGTCTTGATTTCTCTGTATCTTGTGTCCTCTTTTGCTCCATATCATTGTAACTTATTTCTTAACATTGTGGATATTTTAAGAATTATTTCATTAATACAAATAAATTGAAGTATAATGAAATGGGAGCAGTATAACTTTCTAAAAGAATTAGACACTAGTATAACCTCATTAATGAATCTTGTGCTGAAACTAGCAATGCCTTGGTTGGTAGCCCATTACTGTCACTGCTTTAAGTAATAAAATAATAGAGTATGTCTTAAAAATCAATGTAATGTTACCAGGAGAAAGTAGTTGTGCCTTGAAATACTGCAGGGCAGCCCTATTATGTACACTATTGGCTCTGACAATTCTGTGGGTTCAGGAGAAATGAGTGAAACTCTCTTCCTTTTCTAAATGTCTTTAGCATTAGGCACTGTATACAGAGAGTGTGCAAAGCTGAAGTATGTGTCATGCTATTTTTTTTTCCTCTAAAAATCTCAACCAAAGGAAGTGGATTTAGATTTATTGTAAGTAGTTCTCTTAAAAAATCTTTATTAAACTAGGGAAAATATATCTGTTTACTGAAATACTTACTTTTTAAATATTTTATGTTGTTCAAAGAATTTGAATGCTAAAATTCCCAAGATAATGTGTCTAAGCAAAATGCATGATAAAACTATAAACTTATGTACTAGTGCAGAGCTAACCTTCAGCATTTTTATATAATTCCAGTTTGGATGCAATCAGTGCAGGTCAGGCCTATGTCTTATTTCACAAATGAAGAACAATCTTCTGTGTATACAATTCTAATAATTTTGTTGTTCTTTCTATTTTTTTCTCTCATTTTTCTTTGACCATGAACAAAACCCCAGAGTTTATCTTCACTCATTGCTGTTGTTTCAACACTTTCTCAGGAATTTGACTTGGACTTACTGAATATCCATATTGACCAAAAAAAAAGTCTGATTGAGTCAAGCAAACTTTTGGGGATGGTTTTAAGACAGATTAAACTTCTCATGGTAAAGCTGAAATATAATCTGGAAATGTAAAAAATGAATAATATGTAAGTATTTCAATTTCCTTGGTATTAATTTAAAACATGTTTGATCCATCCTAAATATATCTCTTACTTTAAAATTACTATGACTGCTTTATTTCTATTATATGTAGACTGAGAAGGAAAACATGAAGGCCACAAGGAATCAAAGACATATTGTCTTGCTACAGACAAACAAAGACAATGAAAAATGTCTAATTAAAAAAAAACAAAAACTAATTACATTTTTATCAGGGAAAACAAGAATAATCTACAAATGTATACACTTTGTCAGCTATTCCTGTTAATCTATATTTGCCCTGTGAAATATTGCAAGACACTCCAGACAAACGCCACAATTCACAAAGTAAAGACAAAGACTGAGACAGCAGCATTCAGAGATTTTCAAAATGACAGCTGTCTGTCCTAAGAAGAACACATGTGAATGTTCATTTATCATTTATAGAAACTGAAACACCTGGCAAATAAAAACCTACTTGAGATGTGTACAAATAGCTACAGGCACGAAATTATTTCTCAAAGTAACACAGTACAATGATAATCTTAAAGAGTACAAAATTAACACTATGCCAAAAATGATGAGGGTAAATTTGACAAGCAATAGCCATTGGCAGCTGAAGACAAAGACAAGATTTATGTATATGCAAACCTTGTTTTGGAAGGTTATGTTATTTGCCAAATGTCAAAAATGACGAAGCACAGATCTGAATTTGCTGAGAGCCTGTCATTTAATTTTAGAGAGTAAGATGACGGGTGTAAAACGGGAATGGTGTGTCAACACTGTGGATCTATAGGGATTAATCTTAAAATTTGCATGGTTTTCTTTCTATAAAGCCATTATCAGAATATTGAAAAAAAAAAAAAGTAGATTCATTTTTCTTTTTAGTAAAACATAAAGCTTTGAGGAACAAACATTTCCTTTTGCAACTTCTCTGCAGTGTGATGAGCATTTTAAATAAGCATCAAAGAGAAAACAGAGAAAAACATCCAGACACATCTGAAATTAAGCCTTGCATGAGGCATCATTTCAGATGTCATTATTAATAATGAGAAAAAATAAAAGAAGAGATAAATAAGAATCAAGCCTGGAATATGAAACATGCATCAAATGTAATTCATGTTTCTCAAAATGCAAGCTTACCATAAGTAAAATTTTGCTGACTAATACCATTAATAAAAACATGTTCATATGCTTTTGGGATCCTAAATAGAACTAAGAATATCTTTAAGCAATTTAATGAAAAAAAAAGTTGTATCAATAAAATTTAATATAGGCACATTTCCTGTCTTCATTAAAAAGAGAGTTTGAATTATGAATTTTGGGTTAGTAAAAAGAAATTAGTATTATGTTAGCTATCTTTTTACAAAGAAAAGAAACACAAAATAATAATTGAAATATCATTCTAGTTTAGATTCTCTTGAACAGCTTTGAAAATCCAAAAAGAAAATATGTCAGTAGTTGCAGATAAAATTTTCTCTTGTTTTTTGATAGCAATGACGCTAACGTACTGCCAATATCTTGAAGCAAAAGTCTTAAATTAAAAATACATAAGAAAGTACATAGATTAAGAAATCTACTGTCCTAATATTTCAGGAAAATCAGAATTAATTCTAGATGGACCACAATTGTTAAAAGAGTTATATTTATTTAGAAAGGTGCTGACTTCAATAGAAGTTGATTTGAAACAGAAATTAACATTCTGAGTACAAGGAAGATAAACAGGAGGTAGATGAAAATGCAAGAAATTATCCAAATCAGGAAATGAATTAGAAAATGAGGCATTAATTATTTCCCATCTAGGAGATAATCAGTTGTTGCAGTGACACCTGCAAAAATAAAATCTGATGGGAACTAGATCTAGCAAACATGTCTTTCACATTGTCCTAATATTTCATATTTGGTTTCAGAGACATGCTCGTTATTTAATGCTTATGTGCATCTTTACTTAGTTCTGCAGAAAAAAAATGTATTTTTACATTAGCAACAAGGAGAACCTGTACATGTAATTAAAAATATGAAGCTTAAATATCAAAAGGTACAGATGAAAGGTACAGCAGAAAAGTGATATCAACTGTTTTCAGTTTTTGTCCTTTGTTCTTGACTCCACTTGGAAGGCAAGTGAAAAAAACAAATGAGGACAAATCCCTCCTTGCACTGTACATACCTGAGATCCCTTGATATTATTTAGAATGTATTTCCCTTTTCTTTTAAATTTTCTTAGTGTTTCTTTTGCTTTTAATTTCACTTTGGTATTTAATTAAGTTTTCTATGTTCATGATGCTTCAACATATCATCACAAACTATAAAACAGTTGCTCGAAAAGCACAGATGAATGTAAACCTTTTATTTATTTACTTACTTATTTAGGCATTGTACCAAACAAAACCACACAGCCTTTCATTTTAATAGTTGACATTTAACAGGTACTTTATCAGACTGCAGTCACCAGTGAGCACCCAAGAGTAACTGCAGAATCAATTTCTTTTGATTGTTTTACTTTTAAAATTTTTTCTGTGTAACAATTCCATGTGAAGAAAGAGACTGAAGCTTTCAGTAGAGGTTTGAGGCTGAATGTCCTTCTCTTTAGTGACTCATGGACAACTGTAGAGCCACTGGTTTGCAGGACTGCAAACCTGCAGGTTCTCCCATGCGTCTTTATCTCAGTAATGGTTGGTGTCATTGAAAATTTCCCCCTATATTTTCTTGCTCCTGAAAACATTGATGTCAGCTGAGTATTTGAGGATACAAATAATCTCATAAGATCAAATAAACCAGGAATACTTATAAAGTATTGTGTAAAGCATTTATTGTCTTCAAGACTTAATTTTGACTGGAAATAGGGTTATTAAGTACCATAAACATGCGTTTAAAATCCAATAGCACACTGTATCTCTCACTATAGGAATTGTACTTGGGAATAGAATTTAAGAGATTGCAGTACTCTTTGGGAACAGATGGAGTCCTGAGTAATGTTCAGGACAATAAAGGATAATGCACTGGCATTTCACAAAGCATATACTTCTGCAACATATTGTAGAAATCTAGCCATCATTTAAACTGTAGAGGGACTTGACATAGATTTTAATGTAGTTAGGATTTCAGTTGACACTCTTAAAACATGAAAAAAAGACATTGTGTTCTTGAATTCAAAAGTCAGTACAAAAGACAAAGAATCAGAGGGTATGAAAACAGTTTTTATCTTGCCAGTACTCAGTGTAAGGTAATTGGCTTTCACCCATGAGAAATTGAATGATAGGTAGAGAGAAAGAGATCTGTGGAGAGAAGAAGGAAATAAATTTAATGAGCTGTGCAGCTAAAGAAAAGGAGTTTTAAGCCACAAAAAGAAAACTTACTTCCAAAATAGCAGGCATAAAAAAGGAGCTGAAAATAAAGAACACTTGGATATATTCATCCTCCAAAACAAACAATGAGAACGTATGACCACCATTTAATGGAACAGGTAAGCAGATTTTAGTCACTATTGTGCTACATTAAGAGCGGACTAACTGCAGTTCAAGGAAAACAGAAACTAAAAGAGAAAAACCATATTTATAAAATAAGTGTTTATACTAAGTTTTATATAAATTTGCTGATGATACTTAATTAAGAGGAGTTAACTCACTTGAAGATGGAGAGGCTGAGCAGAGACATATGGATAAACTGGAGGGCTGAGCAAACATCAGCTATAGGAAGTTTAACAAAAGCAAGAGCTGGATTCTGCACCTGGGATGGTGCAACTCTGGATGTATGTACAGACTGGGAAATAAGGGGCTGGGGAAAAAAAAAAAAACAGTGCTGCAGAAAGGGACCTGCAAGTCCTGGTCAATGGCGACATGAACATGAGCCAGCAGTGCCCTGGCAGCCAGGAGGGCCAACCCTGTCCTGGGGGGCATCAGGCACAGCATGGCCAGGTGGGCAAGGGAGGGGATTGTCCTGCTCTGCTCTGAGCTGGGGCAGCCTCACCTCCAGTGCTGGGGCAGGTTTGGGTGCCACAGTATAAAAATGACATTAAAGTATTAGAGAGTGTCCAAAGGAAGGCAATGAGGAAGGTGAAGGGCCTTGAGGAGAATACATATAAGGAGCAGCTGAGGTCACTTGGTCTGTTCATCCTGGAGGAGACTGAGGGGAAATCTTAATATAAATACAACTTCCTAATGAGGGGAAGAGGAGACGCAGGCACTGATCTCTTCTCTGTGGTTACCAGTGACACTGATCTCTTCTCTGTGGTGATCAGTGACAGGACCCAAGGGAATGGCCTAAAGTTGTGTCAGGAGAGGTTTAGGTTGGATATTAGGAAAAGGTTTTTCACCCAGAGACTGACTGGGAACTGGAACAGCTCCCCAGGGAAGTGGTCGCAACCTGTCAGACACTCTCCTAGAGGATGCTCAACACACTGCTGGCTGCCTTCAACATGGGGACAAAAAAATACTTAGTTTATGTGCAAGTAGAGAACCTGAGTTTTGCAATAATCATGTGCATAAGGCTTTCATGATGATGGTTGATAACAACAAGAAAAGTTGTAATTCATTTACAGTGAAATAACTCTGTGAACTTGAACCCAAAGCATGATGCTACACTGTATGACCAGGTTTTTAATCTATTTTTGGTGAAATTGATGTCTTATAAATATTTTCTACAAATGGACGAGATGGCCTTCCCCATCTCTCTCTTCTTTTAAATTTAAACAGTAATTTAATCCATTGCAGACTATTAAGGAAAAATCACTGCTTGAAATTTCAAAATATGGTCCTCAAATCTGAAATTGTATTTTTAACTTTTTAAGGTGTCTTCCTCTGTCTAAAAAGTTACTATAGAGTTTCAGATTATAACTAGAAAATGGATGAGGATTGGTATTTTTTCCTCTTGGTTGAAAACATGACTCATTTCCAATCCTATGATGCTCATCTTGTCTGATAAAAAGTGAGTCTTTTTTTAAGAAAAAAGTTTATATTTGTTACTGTTTTTTTTTTCCAGATAGAACTTCCTATATTTCATAGTCATATATTTAGAGGTACCCTCAAGCTTGGTGATTTCTTTAAAACCTACTTAAAATTTGGTTTTATTAATCACTCTGGTAACTGTGTTGATACTCTGATGTTCACTAAAAGTCACAAAATGTTCATTCAATTACCAGAAACAAAGAAACACAGAAAGAAGTTCACATTGAATTTCTGCTGTCCTTCAAACACATGCGCACTGTTAAGCAGAAAAAGTTCACAATGAGAATGATATTAAGAGCAGTGAAGGCTTCTAGTCTGAACTGAAGGTCTAAGAAAAGTAAATAGTCTACTTAGATTTACATCACTATAGAAAATATTAAACTCAGATTTTTCAAGTTGTAAACTTAAATAACTATTTGAATTTGACTTTCTCCTGCTTTGATCTGTATTTTGTAACAACTCCTCTAAAGTTCCTTACAATAAATGTAGGTGACTACTTTTTTGTCCTTTTTCCTCTTAAAGCCGTGTCTTTTGCAGTCATACCATATTGGCAAATAGATTATCAACAATATTTAAACACTGTTCCTTGAGAAGATGGAAAAAATAATCAGGATTTCTATTCATGCAACTAAATACCTTTGCTCTTATTCCTAAAAGTCTTTAAGGACTAAGTTATCTGGCTATATCTGGTCACAGAGATGCCACATTCCTGCAAGTTTTATTCTGATTAAATTGAAGATTTATGACTAATTTTAAAATTATTTCACAATTCAATAAAACTCTCAAAAAACAATGACATAAGACCCCCTTTAAAATCTATTAGTATGTGTAAATTAGTCCTTTAGAATGCCTACTGATGTACAAATTAATTGCTATTTCAAAGACTTTTTTTAAAAGTGCATACTATTCTGATTTGTAGGGTGCAGTAACTTGAAATCCAGACAGCTAGAGAGGTCATTTACTACTTAAATTTTACTACTTAAAAATTAAAGTACTTATGAAATAGAGAAATTTTAATTTTTTACTTTTCTATTCTAATCTTGTAAAAAAACCCTGATAAATAGTAACCTAAATCTACATGAATACTATAAGGTAAAATAAAAAAGGAATTAATAATTATTTGAGAAAAAACCCAAGTGTGTCTTTTTTAATTGATATCTTCTTGAAAGTATGTGTCTTTCCACTCTTCTATCAGAAATTTGTATCACACAACAGATGAAGAGACTATGCACAATCCCTCAGCTTTATCAGGAAAAAGGGTTCTAGGGTCATTCATTCATTCCAGTGTTTGGGAATCCAGATAAAAGCAAATAGTAAAAAAACTCTAAGTAGTACTAATGATTTAGTATGCAAATATGAAAATACCACTTGTAATCAATGGTTTTCATTTGACAGGAAAAGAGCTGTTAGTTGTCTCAATGGGTTCTGATCATATTTTGTCTCAGGAGGATGTACTAATTATGCATTTTGCCATCATTCATTTGAGCTAGGAAAGAATTTATCTAAATTGTTATTAGTATTTCCATCTCTGGCCTTCCAAATAACTTGCAAAGGCATGTGATGTTGCTAGACCTTCCTCTTTTGAACAGTTTCAAGGCAAAGATTATATCTGCCACATAAAACTTGCTGTCATCTTTAGAGCACTCATCAGTTTAGGCTTCACATGTGTTTATTTTTACAGGCTCTGCTGTTGCTGCACTCCTCTCTCTGCAGTGCAGTAGCTGTACCCTGGGGTTCAGCCAGCTTCATACTGCAGAACCTCTGCCTGGCTCCTTTCAAGGACAAATATGTTATGAATACTTAAAAATTGTATTGCCCCCATTTCCTGCTTCATGTACCTTTTCTGCAACACTCTAAGAATGTGAAAAACTGTTTCAATGTCTGTTTATGAAAATAGGTTACTGCTTCTCTCTTCAGCTCCTCTGTTCTATCAATCAACATCAAAATATTTATCAATAAATTCTTGTGTCAGTACTTTCCCATCAAAGAACTGTGAGAAGGAATACTGTGAGAAGTATAATACAATTGAAGTGAGCCAAGGAACGTATATCTAGAAGCTACGCAATACATTTAAAAGGCTTTGAAAATCCCTCTACTTTGCTAAGCTCCTGAAGCAAGTTCTATGAGAGAGTATGAAGTGAAAGATGTTTCCTGTGTTCACAGTCCCTTAAAGTATTAACTCAAAAGTAAAAATGTTCAGCTGCAACTGTAATTCAGAGAGATAATAAGTTCCACTGCCACAATAAAGTAATTTATACTGCATAGTTCACATAAACCTACATTTAATATTACCCCAGAACAGGTTGCACAGTGTTAATTAAATATGTAAGTCAGATTTTTATTGAATGGGCTTTGCTGCACAATCTGTAACAAACCCACTTCTATAACAGAGTTAGTTTTTGCTTACTGAAAGGAACATGATGGAGTAACTGAGTTTCTGCAGTCCACAATGTCCACAATTCTGTAACCTGCAGGGGTCCTATGTATGAGAGGATGTCTAGGCGATAGATCATCAAAGTGTGTTTTGTTTCTGACAATTAGCATTTAATCTGATGGCAAGGAAAAGCTGGACAATAAAACTCATTTTAATGAAGTTGTGATAGTTCATAAAATGAAAGTCTAATACATTCCAGCATAGATAAATTTAATTAACACACCCTGTTAGGTGACTTAGAATTCTGGACCCATTTATCTCACACTCTGTGGGGAGTTATGACATTTGATTCATTATATGCTTCTGAGGGAGAAGTTGAATTTAGCAAAGGATCCAGAACCTTTAGAAACACAGAGTGACCATATAACAACAAAATCGTAAATGTGTTTATATGGTAATTCTTACAAATATTCACTCTGAATTGAAAATTTGTATTTTTTTTTTCCTCTTGAAAGAGTGAAGGGGAATTTCTTTATTCTCCTTGATGCAGAAGAATGCTCTTTTCAAATATCAAGTACCTCTTCCTTTTCAGGCTGGAGTACATCAGCATTGCTCTAGTGTTCATTGTTCTCTCAGAGAAGCCATTAGGAAAACTTCGACGTGCTGAAGTTTTTCTTAAACAACAACTACAAAAAACCCATTCACATTCTTTTTCTTATAATGAACTTGTTAACTCTCCAGTTGTGGATCCTGGTGCTACTGTTACCTTTGAGGATATGTACAATTTCTACAGTGCCTGATCCTTTGATAATTTACTTCAGTGAGTAATGTCGGAAGCACTCTGCCTTCTATGTCTGTTATTTTGAGAGAGAATCCTTGATATCCTCAAGGTCTTTTCATTACAAACTCTCTGCTATTCCCTCTTCCTGTAGTAGGTAGTGCAAAAAATTGCCTGATAAAAATATGTGGACTATGCTTATCCAATAGCTCTTCAAGAAACTTAAAAAAACCTTAGCAAGTCTCATTATCATAACCACACCTTAGGGAGAGTCTGCAAAATTATTTTCAGTTTTCAGAGTATCTTTCCCTGCTGTGCTTTTCCAGCTTTCCTTCTTTTCTCATACCACTCACGTAGACACACTCTTTTCAAGAGTTCTTGTCAATATTGCCATGTTACATGTTTTTCAGAAAAAAAAAAAAAAAAGATAGATTCCTATCACTACTTTTGAGACACTTGCCAAAGAAACACATTAAAATGCATTAACCTATTTTCTATAAGAATAGAATTCTGCAGTGTGAGCTTGTGCATTGCTACTGTCTCGTCTCTGTCTCCTCTGAAAACTGGCACAAATATTATTGCCTTATGTGTAAAGCACTTGGCAAACATTTAACAAGGCTCATTTCTAAGGCTGCTATTCTGATCCAATTTTAAGATGAATTCTCTACAGAATTATTTTTTGTTTGTTTGTTTGTTTGTTTTCCTGAGAATACAGGAAATATTAAGTAATTTCAAAGGCACACAGTCACAGAAATAGTTTGAATAGTCTTACAAGTATGTTGTTTTTTCTGTCTTTCCCATCCTCAACATGTGGTTCTTTCACATGACACTTGAAGCACCATCTGCCTGATCATATTAAATAATTGTAAACTATCATTCGTGTAATACTATAAAAAATTCTCATCATCTCAATAGCAGAAAATTTAACTTTCTTTTTTGATTGTTTTTGTTCTTCATTGTATAAATTGAAGGCAGAGAATTCTTTTATTGTTCTTAGATTAACTGCTCTCTCCCTCCACCTTCCTCACTGTGTCTCTTGTTCCAGTAAAAAAATTATATCTTTCTAATGTGTGAAGGTTATTTTAGATTAAAAAAACCCAAAGCTTTCTAACATTTATTTCTAACAAGTTCTGATATTTTAAATAATCCTTGAAATACAGTGTTCAAAGAAAAAGTATTCAGGATTTTTCTGAGTGAAAATGAAATCACAGGGGGTTTTTTCTTATCTCTTCTAATATGTTTGGACACTTTATACTTTTGTTGCTTCCTTTGATTTCAGAAATAGGATTTTTTAATACTGTAGACTGGAGAATACAAATCTTTTCATATGAAGTGTTTGCATAGGTTTACAAAATACAGCCAGCAGAGACAACACATGGAGAGAACCTGGGAAAAAGCCTTCCGTTTATCCTTTAAAATACACTGTACAGTAATTACAACAGAATGGTAGGGCAGAATAGTGTTAATGAATGCAATGCAATAAAGAAAGAAAGAAACAACACTTGGGATGTTCTTGTATGCATGTTTTATGTTGCCAGCAGTATGACATGTCTCTAAAGTAAATGGCCCAAAGGGGAAAGCAATTATTGCAGTAAAGGACAATAAGGCAAGTGTTGACTAGCCTAAAATGAGAGCTGAGAAAAAGCTGATCTAATGACACTGGCATAAAAATTGTTGTATGACTATTGTAGCATGAAAGACAGTGAAAGATTTTTAATAGTATTGTGATGCTATTTTTGTCAAATGTATAGAGAGATAATACCATAAACTGTGAATAATACAATCAATATTCTTGCTACCTCTTCATTTATGGTAGCAGCAACAGCAACAGAATCCTTTCTGTAACAAGCTTTTTTCAATACATTTAGTAGCAGAAGTACTTTGAGAAACTTTCTTGAAAGATACAGTTCTCTTTCAAGAGATGCACCCGAGAAAAATAGTGGTGTATATTTTATAGTATTGAAGTTTTTGACCCTAGTCTTCTCAGGTTCTCAGGTAAATAAGTATTTTCCTTAAGAGATAAAAATATTGCCTTTTTTTCAATAATTCTCAGGATTCTGGAGATAATTTTGAAAGTTAGAATGCTTGCATATTGCATCCAACCGTTAGACAAGAAGAAGCTGCAGGTAGAATTTCTTTATCTAAAGTATCTAAAGTACATCCATACAAAAACCCACAAACAAACAAACAAACAAACAAAAAATTAAAAAAACCCACCAACAACAAAAACATAGGTGCCAGAATTATTTAAATATAAAAAAGGTAAAAACTGAAAAATCATACCTTTTTCTCACCCAAACTCCAAGATGCAGCCTTGGTGGAAGATCACGTCAGGAAATATTTAGGCAAATTTTACAAACGTAAATCCATGTGCCCTGATGGGGTGCAGCTGCGAGTGCTGAGGAAGCTGCCTGGTGACATTTCAAGACCACTGTCACTCATCTACGATGTCCACCAGCTTTCTCTGCAGTCATAGATGCATCCCCTCAAAGCCTGTGAACCTGTGCATATCAGCTATGTCTAGGTGTTTGTCTTGGGGTGATTTGTGATGCTTAGTGTAGTCCCCAATCCTCTGTTTTATGCCCAAAAATGGTTGCTGTATCTTTAAAGTGCAGCCAGGGGAGGGAGGAGACTTAGGGTCTTTGTTACCTTTCCCAAAACCTCAGTCCCCAGGAATCAGGGATGTGGTGCAGTCTGGGTTTTGTTTGGCTGGTTTGGTTTTGTAAGCCCAGGCAAGAAGGTTTTTTTCCCCTCTCCTGGCTGTGGATAAGATGCAAGCAGCAGTTCTGCAACTTTTTGAGGTGACAGCTTGTTAGTCTGAGACCAGAAAAAATGGGACCTACAGGAGAAGGACCAGCAGGAGAGGGACTGTTCCACCCCCAAAACTGGGAAAGCTGAGCCAGGGAGAGAAAACACACCCAGAGCTCCAGCCCAGCTCCTTCATCTGCTGTGGAGAGGAGGTCTATGCCAGAGACTAACCAGATTTTCATCTGTTGCCCAAATTGCTGCATGAAGCTTCTGTTTGTTTTTTGGGTTTTTTTTTTGTTTTTTNGTGCCATCTTCCACCCCATGGCATGAGCCGGTATTTTTTCCTGGAATTCTGGGGTTTTGTTCTGGTGTGTGTGGTAGGGGGGGTGGGGTAGGGTTTAATATCTTAGAGTTTAGTATCTAGCATTTATTTACTTTTTTTCTACTTGCCTTGTGGGCATTCTGTTTGTTAATAAACTATTGGGCTTTTTTTGTTGTTGTTCTTTGGGGTTTTTTTCACTTTCATCCATTAGTATTCATTTCCTATTGGTGGAAAGGGATTGTTGGAATCCTTTTAGAGGAGACAACATATTCCAGTGTGTCTTCTCCTAAATTTGCCTCTGAACTGAGACAATGTTCTCTAATGTTGAGGTTCATTATATGACCTGATATAACAGAAGGAAATGTGAGACAGAAACGTTCCAAGGAATTCCAGGACACAATTAGAGAACAACATAGTGCAGCCATCAGGCATACCATGACTGATAATTCTTTCACAGTGCAGACCTACTGCCAGTTTTTGTGCTTCACAACTGTATCTGTATTAAACCTTACTAGTCACTGCAGAATACCACTGCTTTAGCTAAAAGAAGAAACAAGTCAGTTTTGAAGTGTCTTATTTACTTTTTTTAGCGATGCTTCATATTTTATTGAAATACTGTGAAGAAAGATATCCCTTTGGAAACCAAAATGTACTGTCATGCACCTCACATAGGAGGTCACATTTAACCCTGCTTTCGTGTATCATCTTGAAATCCAAGTAGAGAGCTGCAAGAATGGCAAGAAATGTGTTGCTTGTTTTTTAAAGTGAGACAAGAAAAAGGGAAATCATTAAATTACTATTAGCAATAAAGAAAAGGGACTATTCAGTGAGACTGAGCATATATCAGATAGAGACATGCCCTTTTCCCTCCCTAACAGACCAGGTTATCAGTCAGAGTGAATTAGCAGCCCTTTTTTATGTAGTCCTGCAGAATCACAGTTTAGCAAAAGGAGATGCTTTTGCAAGTGAACCTCAAGCACTCTTTCTCCCATCCCCCCTGAAGCTTGATAAACCTTTTTTAGTGTTAAGGCACTGACTTTTTATCTCCAAACTCCAGGCAAAGTAGTAATTTTATGTTTTGCACTATATCCTTCTCAATAAATTCCAAATGACTACATTTCCTCTTGCCCAGGGATCAACTGCTTCACTCTAGTATAAAATACATTTCAGCACTGTCAAATACCCCTTTCCTACCAGTACCATCTCCACCACAACAGATGTGGAAAGTAAACATCAGACACAATTGGCAGACCAAGATTTTACCTTCACAACAGTTATGTAAACTATATACCTATGTGGATAAATGAGGGGATCTCAATAAAACACAAATGTAAAAATAAAACATACAAGAGATGAAAGCAGGGAGATGAGTTAGGATAAATATAATGACATTGTCAAACCTCACAAGAATTAGGTTAGACCAGACAGTGTGGCTCAAGGACTAATAAAGGGGTCAATATGGTTCATGATATTTATTCATGACTTGGTGATGATCAAGTCTGTGATGATTCAAAATTTTAGGGAGCTGTTCATACACCATGTTTGTGCTGCCATTAAGATGGGCAATTCAGACCCTGCAGCAGTACGTGCTGGAGGACAAGAGGCTGGAAATGAGCCTTGAAAATCTGGCATTGGGATCCTGGAAGACTACAAATTTAACAGGTTCCACTGATGTTTCCAGTAGCAATACAGTCAAAAACATTTGGAACAGTACTACAGGAGAACTGTCAGCCAGTTAAGGGGAGGTGACCACTCTGCTTTACTGATGAGATCACATCTAGAGTTCTGGGTCCATTCTGGACTTCTCAGTGTGAGAAAATAAGTGGACACAGTGGAGTGTGTCTGGTAAGAGACCATAGAAATTATTAAAGGGCTGCAGGATCTGTCCTACGAGAGGCTGAAAGAGATGGGACTGCTCTGACTGCAGAGGCTGAGCCTCGGAGGGCTAGGGAGGGAGAAGAAGGACATAAGGAGATGATAAGGCTATTACAGTAATTTTGTTCCTTGTTTTTCTGTTTTTCTCATTTGGGAGTAAAACCTAAATCCCAAAACCCAACAAACCAATATGTAACAAACAAAAAAACCCATACCAAGGATGGCACCTTAATACCTTTGAAGTGATCTTGACTAGGAGAACAGAAGAAACCATTTACCAATCTCCATGAAGAAAAAGAAATAAAAAATCAGACTGCAAACAACATGCCCTTTGTAACTCTAAGGAAAACTGAAAACAAATGGAAAAAAAAAGAAACCTAAAAATAATCTTGGAAAAAAATTGTTTACTACTGTCTCCAGTGAACATATACTATCAGGTCCAGAAGTGCACTTTCCCCTTCCACAAGATTACCTTGCTGGACTCAGGGTCAGCTTGCTGATTAAAATTGTTGCAAAAAGCCAGAACAAGCCTCAATGAGGGCTCAGTTCTGCTTTTTTTAGGAACTGTTTTTAAGCTGATGTCTTTGTTCTTGTCTCCCAGCTGAACTATTTGTCACAGAGCAGTGAGAAGAGGCTGCTCTAAACCAAGGTAAGCCCGGCACAGAGAATCCCCTCAGTGACCTCACCAACATGGAAACAGTCCACAGTGCCCAAGAAAGAAGAATGATTCTGAGACTATGCAGATCAGCCATCACTCAGTAAGAATACAGTAAGAAGACAAAGTCAAGATTGAAAAGTAAGTCAAACCTACAGGCTAGGATCAGGAAGGTATAAAAGCATCTGGAGTGCCAGAGCAGGCACAGTGCAGCTTACAGGAGGTCTTGCAGGTAGGTCCCAAGCAAAATGGTGGAAGGCAATGTCTGCTGAGGCTTCCTCCTGCTTTTCACTGCAGTTCTTTCTACTTGACAACCTGACAGAAAGCTAAATTCCTAGAAGGAGGGAAGTGAACTCCAGGTCCTGACACATAACATAAGAATTCCCATTAAGATAATGACTCTTCAGTCAAGGAAATAACTCTCCTAGAAAACATATCCTAACCTTCTGAGGGCAAAATGTAGACGGTTGAGCAGAATTTGGTGAGACAGACTCAAAAGCAAATAAAAACAAGTTTAGTTATTTTCTTTGTCTCTGAGGAAGAAATAATAAGTCCATATATTTTACACTGCTCACACTTTTTTATTTATTCCCTATTACTCATGTGGCTTAATTACTAGCCTGCCCTTCACTGCACAAAAAGAAACATTTTTATTTCTCATTACATCTAAATCTCAATCCATCATAACTGAGTAGGGTTTCGATCCTGGAGAAATTTCTAGGCAACCTAGAAACTACCAAACTTCAATCAATATTCCTGATGGGGAGATGTTAATCTTGTGCTGAATATTCCTGATTATATAAAAGCAGGTATTTTTATAAATATACATGGTTACTAATTAAGATTGAAAATTAGTCCATTAATCAAAATCCTAATAACCTTATTCTCACTATTCTTAACCGTATTTCAGGTTTAATAACAGCAGTCACTGGATGTGATTCAGATTTATTTGCAACCTTATATTTGTAAGTTTCTCGGTATTAAGTACATTTAAAATAGGTATTTGCAAATATATTGAAAAATATTCTCATCTGACCTGTTTGTTAGATAACTTCTACTCTATTGGGCAGGTGGTTCTATTTAAAAAATTACTGTTACATGTTACATTTTTGGGGGGGGTTTCTGTTTGGTCGATTTGGTTTGGCTGTGTGTTTTGATTTGTTTTAGTTTTGGGATTTTTTTTGCCAGTGAACTTTCGAGGAAAACTTAAACTGCCTTAAATCAGAAAGATTATGACTATGACTTCAAGGACTAAAAAAGCCAGTGAACACATGCAATGAAGCATGACTGAAGATGAGTTTCTCCTGTCATATGGTTACAGCCTTCTCTGCTACACAGGACACATAATTTCCTGCAGTAGGAAATACACTTGGACCCTGTGCACACTATCTTTTTGCCTCATTACAAGTGTGGCATTCACATGTTAACCCCTGTCTTCAACAGTACTGTAACTCTGCCATTCATTAGCAATTTAGGGTAATGTTTGCCTGGGCTTCCTCTGTGCAAGCTAGAGAAGTAAACTAAAAATCTGTTATAAAGAATTACATTTGTTTATAGTTTCTGTTTAGTTCCTTTAAGTTTTTTTGGGCATACACTAGAAAAATCATTTATCCTGTTCAAATTGATGACATAATATTGAGCTCAAGTTTGAGTATTAGCTGTGTTTTATCAGCTTCTCTTGCTTTTGTGCCTGGAACATTTTCTATTGTCTCCATAGTTCAGCAGATGAATATTTGGATATTGTGAGCTTAAATAGTGGATGACAGTCTAAAGTTTAATCTTTTCGATAGGCCTGTTTGCCAGAATTTGAAACCTCAACAAAAATCTTTTAGGGTGTCTGTTTTTTTAAAATGCACATAGGCCCAAATCTGTAGGCCTAAATTCAATGACCATTTGCAATAAATGTTTCACAGAAGCATAGGGAGAGATATTATTTGTGCTATAACACTAATTACATTTTGCTCCTCATTGTGCAGTAAGCACATTTTCAACTTAAAATCATCATTTAGGCTGTACTGTGTATTGTAAGCATTGTACAGTGCAGAGCATCTCCACTACCATTATTTCAGAGCCACTAAGAATAATAAAAGAAATTTAAAACAACATTTTCTTCCATATAGATTTTCTTCTGAAATTTAATCTTTATACATTACCCAGAAGAAACCATGATATCCATTTTAGACACAGAAAAAGTTGAACACTGACAGCCATGCTGTCAGTCTATAAATACATTGTTACTAATTTGTTGTGAAAAGGTATGAAAATGTACATAATACACTAATCAAAACAAATAAGTTGTTCTTATCAAGCTCCAAATAATAAGAATTTAATCAAAATACAAAACCCTACTTGGACAACAAAGCCCATAAAAGGGGACAATTGAGTATTTGCAGGCAAACATCATCATTAGCTCAAGATGATGTCAGATACAGTCCAGCAGTGAATGCTACTGCAGGAAAAACAAGTTTCAAAATTCACTGCAAGTTCAACATTTGTACTATTGCATTTCTCCTTTCAAAGCTGTTCCCAGTTCGGTCCTTCTGGGCCTTACAGGACAATGTTACCTAACATAATGCCACTGAAGGACCCTCCATCTTTGACCTTAATGAAAATACACTTTACTGCCTACCAGCAATAAAATTTACAATGTTCTGAGACCCCTGTGATATGCTTTGTTTAAAAAAAGCATTGTGTTAAAAATGTCTCTCTTGCACTGGGGAGTGCAATTTACCTACATTTTGCAAGACTTCAGTATGAAGAACAATAAAACTACACAATATGGGTTGTGAGGAAAATTCTGCAATTGGCAATCCCATTGTGTATTGTGGCTATTACTAGAGGCAGGTCTCAGATTATCAAACTTCTGCTCCTCAGAATTGAGATTTGTGTGACTTTGAAACTCAGCTTTGCTTTAACTAGGCTAACTACTGAAGATTTTTTTTTCCCAGCTAATTTCTTTGATTTACATTTTATCGGGCAATCTTAGTTTTATAGGCATAGTAGCCTTGAATAATTATTTTGGTTAGACAGGTATTTTTGACCATGCCAAATGATGTAAGATAGCTCAAGAGTACCCAAAGAAGGGGACACCTATGAGTCTCCAAAATACAGGCATGGGATAAAAAAATAGGCAAAGACTGATGTTGAGAACATTTATTTCTTGCCCTTTAACAACATTCTGAACTTGAAAAAAAAAAAAAAGTAACGAACAATCAAAAATCAGTTGTCATGCTGGGAACTTCAGTCAATGGTTGAAGGTCAACCTGGTGGATTTAATGTATACTGGTTACTCTTTCTATGTATATAAGTCACATTCAGACTTCCCTATTATCAGTGTTTTAGGGAACAGAAACTGCTTCCAATGAGAATTGGGTCCCATGCAAATATTTAATTTCTGAAACTACAGGCCCTAGAGCAACTGTAAATTATCATGAAGATTTTTTTTATTTTTAAATACAGTCATTAGTTTTTCTGTCTTTTACTGAAAAGCTCAGGGAAATTTAATTCTATTATGCTGGGAATTTTTACACAACTGAATTGTGAAATCAATTATTGCTCAAATTTTTAAATGTCTAGAAAAGTCTTGAGCTAGGCTGACTCTACCAAACAATGCTTATGCAATATTCAGAAATTACTACAAACATTCCAAAAAGTAGACTAGATTTGGCCATGATGTTCAGAGGAAGAAAAATATGTTTGCTGAGGAAGAAAAATGTCTAGGTGTTTATGAGCTTTTCCATGTCAGCAGGCTTTGAGAATAGCACAGCTCATAGCATTCACTAACATTCGTGTGACCCTTTGAAAGTTCTGAATTCTGTGAAAAAGACCAACTCCTGTTGCCTTAGATCAATCATAGGGGGACATAAATTTAAGGTAGATCTGGTAAATTCCCAGAAAAATGTTTATTAATTTGGAGTGCATGATCTTTGCACAGAGAAGACAAATATAGTCCTGGAAATTCTACATATTTAGTTTTACATCATTTTTTAGTGAATTATTTCTCTGACCAAGAAAACAATGATATTATAAATATTAACAGAGATGACAATAAATAATTACATTTAAATTGGTTTGCACTTTCATAACAATGTTCACCCTGAAGTTCACTAAAGCATTCAGATAGAAAATAAAGTATATTGTGATTTACGGACATTTATTCCATTATATTATGTTTGCAAACATAACTTTCATGGCTAAAGTCAAAGTCTTTGATAAATGGATATTTACCTTTTCCTATTCTCCAGCAGGTTTACCAAAACTGAGTTGAGTATCTCCAAAACTTAAATACTATATTCTATATCTTTTTTCAATAGAAAAAAATAATTTAATTAAATTGTAACATAGTTTCCTATTCTATGAAGAAAGGGATCACAGTGGGTTCTCTGATCCGACCTCTCTGCTCAGGCAGAGTCATCCTAGAGCACCTGGCACAGGACTGTGTCTGGAGAGTTCTTGAATATCTCAATTTAGAGAGACTCTATAATTTCCCTGCGCAATCTGTTCCAGTGCTCGATCACCCTCACAATGAAGTTTTTCCTCATGTTCAGGTGCAACTTCCTGTTCATGAGTTTCTGCCCATTGTCATTTGTCCTGTTACTTGGAACCACTGAGGAATAATGACAAAAACTATATAGAACTGAAGTAATTAAGTATCATTATCTTATTTATCTCTCAGAGCTTGTACCTTGGCTTCTTTCCAAGACCTTTCAGATCTAAAAGGGATTTTTTCCAATGAAAGATGAAATAAAACTGAAAAAATCTATCCTCAGTATTCTTGTATTTGCATTCAAGAATTTAAAACAAGTTTTATACATAGTTTATTTCCCCATCTGTCAAAAAAGACTTTTGTTAAGCATAGGTAAAAATAAAAATTTAGGTTTCTACATTGAATAGCTGAATATGTAGCGCTTCATTTCAAGCCTGTGAGTAGCCTGAGCATTTTAGGAATGTGTTAAATTTTGGCAGAACTTGAAACCTGAATGATGCGCTCAACAGTAGCACAATTAATAGAATCAGTGTTTAGGTGCAATGTAAAAAGCCCATTTAATTAATTCTTTCATGGGAAAGGTGTAAAATGTTGAATCCTGACTTTTTATTTTCTTTGAAGGAATTTATCAAAGCCACCTCTATGAATAGGCAAATCTGCTATTCATTATTAGATGTTCACAAGAGGTAGTCTTGTGGAGCTGCATACTCCCCATTCTGACTTTCCTTTTGTCATTGGATGCAGAAGAACTACCTTGATTATTTTTGGAATCATGACATAAGAACCACATATATTTCCTCTTTGTTAATTAAATCTGAAATTAAAAAAAAAAAAATCTCTCATACAGAATTACACTAGAAAACATATAAAAATGTGGTGCTTGCAAAGAGAACTGTTCTATGACTAATTGCTTCCTAATTTTTCCCAAAGCAAGTGAAATAAAATGAAAATCAGATGGATGCCCAGAGCTTCTTAACACAGTTTATAAAGTGTGCCTTTTATCCTAGGCTACTTTGACATTGTTTAGCTCAATGTTTAATATCTAAGCATTGGTCTCAACAATAATCTATTCAATATTAAACATATATTTAACTAGGTAACAACCATTTATTTTATCTGCTGGAAATAAGTAAGTGGAGTTCTAAATCATCATGCTCTGATAAGTTGTATCAATACATTCTTGAAACAATTTATCATACCTCCTTACAGAAATGAAGGCTAAAGAAGTATTTCCACTTACATTTGATACAAATGAAAGTTCCAGGGAGCATATGTATAATCTAAAGCTACCTTTAGACAATTCTGTGATAACATTTGTATTTTTAAATACAATTAATATTTGAGTAAATAGTTTTTAAATCATTGATTTAGTTTTCACATAAAAGTGGCTGGGATTCACAGTCATCTTCTAAAAATGTGAATCTGAAAATCCTACCTTTGCCTGAAAACAAAAAACAGACACCAAAATATCAAACCTACACCATGCACAACTTTGCCATAGTGCCTCATATATAACTACTGTTTGGTTTGCATGCAGTAGATTAGATCAGATGCAGTCAGGAAGAAAAATATCAGAGGGGTACTTGGGAAGTGAGCTCGTACTCCAATATATGCTCCTCCCATCGTATCGGGAGCCCTGTGGATAACACTGTATTCTACATGGTCGCTCTTGATAATCCATGCCTGCTCTGCTGGGCCCCAGGCTTAGGGCTTGAGCAGGCTTAGTGTGAGCAGCTTTTTTAAGGGAATGTCCCCTATTGGCTTGTCCCTGATCAGCCTGTGCTGTGTTGGTGGGTGTTAGGACAGAGATAACATTGCAAAATGTCAGTACATGGTATGTGGTTCTCTTTGTAATGCAAAACAAAGGGTACAACAGCATGGGAGGGAGAAAAGGACCTCTCCAGGAATGGGACTGGCACAGAGTGCTGTAGGAAAGTCTACCCTTGGTCTGTGCTGTGTGAAAGAAGGGTTGTCAGGATACAAAGTGTACTCTCTGAAGGGACTCAAAGTGTACTCTCTATAGTTCTTTTTATAATCTCGTATTTAAACAGCTATTTCATTGGGCCTTTTTCTATGACACCCACAAAAAGCTTTGCACAGTTCTACACCTCCCTGCTCCCACCCTCCCCTCAAGAGGAGGGAGAACACCCTAATTGCCCCTTTTCCACCCTGCAGGCCTATACAGACTCTTACACTTTCACCACCACATCTACATTCATACAATAGTCTGACCATAATTCTATTGATCTTCACTTTTATTTTCTCATGTTAATCTTTTTCTCTCTCCATGAAAATCACTTAGCTGATCCAGAGCACTCAAAACACTCGAGACATCTGCTAAATGTGTTTTGTAGGCTGCAATTAATGAGGTATTCCATATACATCTGGGAAATCAGAGATTGTTAGTTGATACTGTAATATTTCACATGAAGAATGGATGAGTTGAACTTGCTGTGAATAATACAACTTCATTGGTTGCTTCCTTTTTATTTATTTATTTTTTTTTTTTTGCATGTGCACTGAAAGATATTCAAGTGCATAAATGTGTTGTTATTTTCTGCCATCACATGACTTTCCACATACTCTTGTGTAAGCACTCAAACAAAATTTTTTCCCTGATAACTCTGTTTCTCTGAATGGACCTAGAGGTACCCCATATTGTTTATGAACACCGTATGTTTCCTTCTTGTATTGCAAACTCCAGTTTAATAGCTGGTCACTTTCTTCTTGCTATTTTTCCCCTTCAGTCTTTGACTAGAATTTTCAGGACAGTAATTCAAGACACTTAAATAAAATTGATGACTTAATAGCACCAGCTTTTGTTTATCCAAGAAGTCTGGATAGTCTGCTAGGTAGGTCATATAAGGCAGAAACTCTCTGATATGAGTCTGTAAATGTGTTTAGTGGGAGATTTTTCAATGAAGGAACTGGAAAAGAGCAACCCTTTTTGACCACTCCTAAGAGATTACACAAGAAATTACATGAGTCAAGAAGAAATCCCTATCAACCCTGTTGTCACAAGAAAATCTTGTTTAATTATCCATACATTTACTTGCTTATGCCAGATTCTGATGCTAGACTACAGTGTTCATATTTTGGTAAAAGGTTTGATCTATGCTAGCTGTCTAAGGAGGCATGTTTAGCCATGGAGTATACAGCTGGATTGCAAGTTTCTGTTCTCAGGAAAGGACTTCATTCACAAGGTCTTAATGTAATAAAAACTATTGAGAGTTTTTTAGACTGATGGATAGTCCAAACACTGAAGAAGTAGAAAATCAAGCCATCTTTTTTTTTTTTTTTTTCCAGATTCAGATGAATTTCTGCTAGAATAATTTATGAGGGAACCAGCAAAGACGGGACAGTATGTCCTCTAGAAAACCAATTAATGTATTGAACTCATTATGTTTTTAGTCAGCTTCTTTTTTGAATCAAGAGCAGAAACACAATAGTGTCAATTCCTGTCATGTAGAAACATCAGTGACTGATGCAACCTACCTTCCAAACTAAGGAGGATGGTTTGTACTTTCCCACAGTTTGTTTGAGCATGAGATTTGGTCATAATTTTCACCTGCAACTAGAATAAACAGGCTTTAAATTGACGTCCTTATGTTTTAGTGTCCCTGAATTATAAAATGAAATTCAATTTTTAAAAATAGAAAAAGAGTGTCAGTCTGTTGCAGTAAAAAAACTTACCTTGCACAATATCCTTACTGAAATTTTGTTTTTACATAGTAAAGGACTGCATATTTCTTGCATATGTGGGGAGTGAAGTGCAGAAGAAGATAAGGCATGTTTGTAGCATAGTGCAGATATTTGTTGCTGTTAGCTAATTCTGACCACTATTCTAGCTGTCCCATGTGAATCTGCTGGATATTGTATCTTCACCTCTTGTATATGAATCTATGATGTTTCCATACAAATTCATTAAAAAAAAGGCTTCAAACAAACAAAGAAAAAAAAAAATCCCAAACAATGAGCAAAACCCACAAAACCTCTCATAAGACACACAAGGTTAAATGTGTAGGAAAGAAGTTAGTTCAAGATCACAGGGGTTAGGAACACAGCCAGTGAAGCCCAATTCTCTTGATTCTTGGTTATATCAAATTTCCACAATTGCCATAAACAATTCCAGTTACAAAACACACTACTGGATTTTTCAGAGCACAAAGCCTGAGGCTTGGCATGCAGGTTCATTTCTAGACTGGGCCACGGGGGCAGTGTGTGTGTGTTTATTTTCTTTCTTTTTAAATATGTATTCTAAAACATGTAAAACGGGCAAAATTTTTAAAGTGTTCAGAATGCTACTGCAGTGCCATGTGCATGTTTATATAACTGTCATGAAAAACACAGAGAAAGATAGCTTTGAATCTGGGCTCTCCTAAACAATTTTTCTTTAACAGAGATTAAATAATGAAAAATATTTAGTTAAACTGCTGGCCAAACTCTCATTGTTTGTACCACTCCTGGTAAAGACCCTGGGGAGCAGCAGTGGAATCTGTGCTATTGATTGGCTGGTTAAAGAGAGGCCTATTAGATTGAGACAGGCTAGATTGATTATACAGCAGCAGAAGGAGCTCAGATTCAGAGCTGAGTGAACGTCAGGGTGAGAGAGAGGGAGAGCAAGCGAGAGAAAGCGCGCAATAGAGGGAGACTGTACCCACTGTAGCATCAGTGTGTGACAGCTGGTGCCTGATAACACTGATATTGAGCTGCTCCAGTGCAGAACTTGCTGAGCTACCCTTTTTTCATTTACAAGAGGAATCCAGCTCTAAGCCCGTGTAACTGATGACAGACCGGATCTTGGAATAGTTCGTTTCACTTACAATTACATCTCTCGTGTTCTGCTTCTTTGAAGAAAGGCTTATAACGGAAGACAAAAATTCATTTTCTCCCCTTATCTCATGTATTATTGATGCTATACAGAGTTTGATCTTCCAGGTAAGGAAATTATCATTTGCTTTTCTGAGCAGCTAAAAAAGGAATTATTCTTTTTGTATCTTGCATGTTAAATACAAGCTTTGGCATTTGTTCTCAGAATGCATTTACATTTGTATTTCTTTCACTCACAAATTATATGTATTGATTATAATGTACACCTAAAGACAATTAACAGGACATGGTTTGTGTATTGCATTTATCATGCTTAACCCTTTAGGTGAATGGAATGAAACAAACAGAAAAGATTATTTCTAACTATTTGGAATGTTTTAACATAACTTGTCCCACACATGCTAAACAGTCTGGAGTAATAATGGCACATAAGCTCTCCCAAAATATGAATCCATTAGCGTACATATTGTGAAGCCAGGTAAAGAGAATATTTACCTGAAGGATTTCTCAGTGCTCATCACTAGTTTGAAATAGTATCTGTCTTTCGACTGCAAGCTTGTTACTGCTGAGCAAATATGGTCAGCCTTAAATAATTTATCATTAGATTACCATTTTTAATAGATATAGTAGTTATTGTGAGCATTCTGCCTGCAAAGCAAAGATCAAGGCTTATGACTTGAAATGCAAAACCTAGGATGTTCTGTTGCACTGTGCTACATGTTTGAGCAGCCATCCCGTGGACTGATTGCCTGTTTTGATATGACATTGACTCTACTGTGTCCTAACTGCAGAGCTCTACATAAAGTTTCTGTGTATTTCCTGCAGCTGTGTTTTAAGTGGTTTTGCAGTCATAGGTGGTAGGTTCTGATAGATTGCTGTGATTTTGAAGGTGATAGACTGTATGTGAAATAACCCAGCTTTTGGATTTGAGGTAAGTCAGGAAGTTGATTGACTGGGGGTTTACAGGCCACGGGAGCATAACGCTAAGACAGCTCCTTCATTAACAGCACATTCCTTCCAGCTATGACAACATGCGCCACCTTTCCTCATCAGTTTGTGCACTCTGCTCCTTGTTCCAAACTGGAGAGTTTTTCATATGCCAGGTATTGTGATTATTCTCTCTGGGTGAAATAGAGGCATTGATCTATTAATGCAAGCATTTAAGCAGACTTTGACCCAGCCAAGTACAGATCTCCAATGTTTTGGCCAGTTAAGAAACTGCCTATAGCAAGGTCTTGCTGCTAGGAGGTGGACCTATGTGTAATCCTATTTATCCAATAACTAAAGAATCACAACTACAGAAAAACACTTTTTTTCCTTTGCCAATAAATTTTTAATAAATTTCCATCAGACACCATACTTCAATAATTAATGACTTCTGAAAAGCCCAAATAGGAAGTGTAGTCGTCAAAATGATTACTTATAATTTTTTAAAGGACATATAAGAATTGAGGATCTTAGGTATACAGAGATTTTTTGTACAAACTAACAATAATTTGAAGAGGATGTCTAAGTGACCGCATGGATAAATATGCAATGCTTAAGGGAAAGATTTGTCTTCTATAATGTATCATATGAATAAGCACTGGCAAAACAGGAGCTAAACTGATGACCCAAACTAAAGGCTTATTTCAACTATAGCATGTGCTATTTTGATACCTTGTATCTTCTATGTGAAAAGTGTTTATGCTATTTCTTATATACACAAATGTCAGCAATTTTGATGTTTCCTTCTGAAACTCTTTCCAGATACCCAGAAATTCTCTTGGGGGAACATTTTGCCACCATAGTGTTATTGAGTGGCATTTTACTCCATAAAATACTGCTGAAGGTGAGCACTGCATACATTGACTATGGAGTCAGAGTGCAGAATGTCACCATAAATAAGGGAAAGAAACTCTTTAGATCTTAAATACTTGACTGAAAATTTTAACACTGAGAAGAAGACATGGGTATTGAAAGCTAGATTTATCAAGCATAGACATTATTTTATAAGGATATAAGATAACTGAATGTCTTAGTATTCTTACAAAGCTGAAGGAGGCCTGTCTCGGCATATTTCATGTGCAGTTTGACTAGCAAAAAAAGTCCTTTATGTACGCTCAAAAGCTTTCCTACAGCCCTTATTATCTCTCTTTTCTCTCTGAAAATCTTGTTCACTATACCCATGCGCTTTAAATATACCTTATAATTTTCTGACTAGAAAAAAATCGTGGTAATTCTGTGATTTCAAAGACAGCAATATTTTTTCCCTTCAGATTAGTGCCTGCTACTAGGCAGGTTACATCTAAGCCATGAAACTCCAAATAACACTAAAAAGTGTTTATTTTTGCAATGAGAATATTTCATTAGAACCTTAAATTTATTTTTTTAAAGCTTAAAAGAGAATCAGAAACCCAAACAATCATTATGCTTACACTCATATTTTTCTACTCATAAGATTTTTTATTTATGTCAACATTGAATATTATAAGCACCATTTTTTGTCAGATCCAGAAAAAATACGTGAAAAGAAACCACGAATCAGAAAGAGTTAAGAGTTTACATATTACAAACTGTGCATTTTCTTTTAGATCTTTAAAGTTGCTAATATTTGTCTGGACTTTTTGCAACACTTTAAACTGATTCAGTTATGTCACCATTTTCTCAAAAGATTAATTTTACCTTTTTGAAATGAATGTTGCATCCCTTTCCAGTCTGAAGTCACAGAATGTGAAATTTATTTTTATTTTCCTAGCTAACTTAAAGCCATTAGGGGGCTCTTTCCTCCTATGATATCACACAGCAAGCTGCAATAGAGAGATACAACAAGTTCTTAGACTTGTTATCAAAAATTTCTTCTTGAATTAATTTATTTTGGGTGTAGACCATATTAATAATACAGAATGGCTAACAATCTATTTTTTGTTTGTTTGTTGGAGAGGGTTCTGTTTGTTTGAGGTACTTTTATTGCACATAATTGAAATCTTTTTCTGTCAGTTAATGGTTATGTCTAGAAGTTACTTTATGTCCCATAAAGGAGAAGCAGGGAACATGTTCAACAAAAATTTCAAAGTAATCCCTGGGATTACTAAATCTAATTAACAACCTGAATATGAAGTATCACTTAAATCCAAACTGTTTGTTCTTATTATTTATTCTAATAATTGTGAATAATGGTGCAACTACCATTAAAAAAAAAAAAAATCTGTTGAATACTGTTATATCAGACTGAAAAGAATCTAGAACATCTAGAAGTGATATACTCTTCCCTTACACCATTTGCTTTCAGAATTGCTAAGGATGTGACCGGGGGTTTGGATCACTCTATTTCACCACATGAGTAAGTTTCAATTCTGAAAATATTTACTCATATGAGCAGCTAGACTGAAGTTACCATGGGCCAAATTCCAAATCTTTGTTCTGCCTATTACCCTTTAGTTTCTGTAAATTCATTGCACCACTGGACCTGAAATCTGTTGTGAAATTTCTACTATTTCTTGTGTGGTTGTAAAAGTTGTACAATTACTTGTGGGACTCCTTGGAAAGAATTACAGAATAGTCTACTGCAGACTAAGGAAAAAAAATGTTGTAAAGCACAGCAAGGTAGCTGCAAACACTGCAATATCATGCTGAGGTGAGGCCAGGAGAAACATGAGTGTCGAAAGACAAGCAAAATAATTGTCGCTCTGTTCTAGTTTTGAAGAATTTTCTTACTTGTGCCATCTTTGCAAGAAAAAAATCCCAAGCTGATAAATGATTTTACCCACCCCAAACCAACTTGCTAGTTTATATTGTTTAGCTTAGAGAGATTTTAATACTACCAAATCCATTCAAGAAAGAAAAAGAAAATAAAAAGGACACACACATTTTGTGATGCTTGACATTCACAATGAAGGAGTATAATATAGCCAAGATAGATTTAAAAAAACAAAGTTATTTCTTGGTTTACTACGTTTCTGAATAATTTTGCATCCTCTAATAGCAACTATCTTATGACATATCAATGAAGAACTTTGTTCTACTAAACAGCATCTAAAATTCTAACAAGGATTTCAGAACACTGCTTATTCCTCTGCATAGACAGGAGTTCATGCAATAAAATGAAATTGGTAAAAATATAGAATAAATCAAGTTTTATTTCTGAGATAGATAATTGATGTATCAAACTCAAAGATGATCTTCATTAGATGTATTATTAGCACATTGCAAATTCAGCACCATACAAATTATCTTTCTGTTAGTAGAAGAGTGCGTATTCATTACTAAAAGGTGGCTAAAGTTAACTAAGATTTGCTTGCATTTCAAGTAATTAATTATGTACACATGAACAGTCATCAAAGCTGAGATGGCAATATTATTAGTACTTCATCAGGAACAGCATTGCCAGGCAGTCAAAGCAGGCGATTGTTCCACTCTCTTCTGCACTGGGGTGGACTCACCTGGAGTCTTGTGAGCAGTTTTGAGTACCAAAACATAAAAAAGGTATAAATCCACTAGGGAACATCCAAAGAAGGGCCACAAAGATGGTGAAAGGTGAATGGGCGGGGAGGGTATGTTAGGAGTGGCTGAGGTCACTTGGTCTGTTCCACCTGGAGAAGGCCTGGAGAAGAGGAGACTGAGGGGAGACCTCGCAGTTACAACTTCCTCATGAGGGGAAGAGGAGGGGCAGACACTGATCTCTTCTCTGTGGTGACCAGTGACAGGACCTGAGGGAATGGCCTGAAATTGGTTTAGGTTGGATAATAAGAAGACGTTCTTCTCCCACAGGGTTTGTGTGCACTGGAAAAGGCTGCCCAGAGAAGTGGTCACAGCATCAAACCTAACAGAGATCAAGAAGAGTTTGGACAATGCTCCCAGGCACATGGGGTGTTTCTTAGGTTGTCCTGTTCAGGGCCAGGATTTGGACTTTGATAACCCTTTTGGTTCCCTTCCAAATTAGGGTATTCTATGATCATATGACTTTATTTAAGGCTCAAGTCAGACCAAGCAAATTGCTGGAAGAATGACAGGAAGTGTAGCAGAAGCAATGAGCAGAGACCACTTCTTGGCTGGAGTCAAGCACCAAGACTCTTTTCTCCTCTATAAAACACAGTTCAATTTAATTGTATGCTTTGCTTCCTTGAAATCAATGAAATTTTATGTAAAAGATAAAAATTAAACCCATATAAGATTCTGGCACAAAGTTGCTGCAGAGCTTTACTCCAGAGGTAACTGTAATTTACTGGTTGGTTAATTTATCCCTTATATAAACACACTATGCGAAACACTTTGAAATACTTTTGAATGAAAACTGTTGTGTAAATGTAAAGTATTATTATGGCAAACAGAAGTCACTCAAAGTTAACAAAAGTCACTTCAGCTAATGAAAACTGCAAGAAGCTGGGGTGCTTTATTAAGCATGAACAAATAATTAATCTGATGAATGTTTAAAGACAGAAAAACAGTTCTTCAGACATGCACTCAAATAAGAAATAATTTTCTTTTTCTTATTTCATTTTTTCTATAATATATGAAGGGAATAATTCAAATGACTTTAGATGTAGACTTTAGATGTAGAAAAGTTTGCAAAAGCAATTATTATATGTACTGTTGAAATATTTTAAAGAGAAACAATAACAATGTAATCTAAAATACACATCATAATACAATGAAATGCAGAACATTTTGCTTGTTTTTAAACATTTTTCTATTACTTTTACTGGGAAAAAAGACAAAGGAAATGAAATTTTATTGAAACAGCACCTGCAGCTTCCTCAAGTTTATATACAATCCTATATATATATATATATATGTGGTGGCATCTCTGCTCATGGCAGAAGTGTTGCAACTACATGATCTTTAGGGTCACTTCCAACCCAAGCCTTTCTATGGTATGAGTCTGTTATATATGTGCATATATATGTATGTGTACCTCTATTTATGCTTATCCTTTACTGTCTGTATTTCACACAGAAGTATATACCCCTGTTAAAGAAAATTTGCAATTTTTAGGAATACAGCCATGTAGAGCCCAAACATACTCCCTGAGTACCATGAAAGAATAGGATTTGTTGGTTGTGAAACCACTGGAGGGTACAAGTTGTAAGACAGGTGTCATCAAGAAATGCAGATCATCAGACACCAGGATCTTACCAAAATACTTTTTTCCTTGATATGGAAAACAATTTGTTCATATAATGTGCTTTAATGCTGTGATGAAATTACAAAAAGGCTTTGCTGAGCAGCATGCAACTACCTACCATCAAAACACACAGTACAGTTAGAAGCTCTTTAAATTTTTGGGTTTGCTTGAATTTCAAAATATTTAGAAGTGAGCCAGAAGTGTTGTTGCTTTACAAAACACTGATTATGTTTGGCTCTGGGACAAGACATGGATAAATCCTGGTCTGATCAGTGACTATTAACCCTGGTCTGTGGAATATAAAGTGAGTGAACGAAGTTCTGCAGAGCAGCTGATAGTGATAAGTAATTCATTGTCCTCCAGTGGATTTGTAACACTGACAGTGAATGTGCTTACAGCAGTGACAAGCTGTGGTAACACCTCGAGTATTTGTACATGTTCTTTTTTCCCTCAGAATTTTCTTTGACTGATTTAAGATATACAGTTGAAAGTTGTGTTCCTTCCTTCCAATTATCAGATATTAAACAGTGAAACAAAACCAACCAAACAAACAAAACACAAAAAAATATCCCACACCAAATCCCTGTCAAATTTACTTTTGGGCAATCTGTTAAGGTAAACTAAATGAACTGTGAAAATTAAATTAAATTAAATTATGATGCTTTTTTTCATTGAACATAATCAAACAATATTTTTGTTCTTAATACTATGTAATGATCAGAAGGTAGAAGCTCTTTGTTGCCCAGAATGTTTAACAGTGACAGTATAAATATTTTGTAGCATATGGAAATTATGTACACCAGAAGGAAACAATCTATGATATTCCTTTAAATTCCATAAATTTGAGTTCTAGAAGTCTGTTTTTCATAGGGGTACATAGATTTCACCAACTTCTAAAAACTACCAAAAATATATTGTAGTGTTTTGCAAGATGCATTAATAGTTCCTAATTCTATGCATGACAACCGTTCTGATATGTGTAAGGGCAGTTCTGAAATTAATGTTGCAATTTTCAAGTGTAAATAAGAACAAACTCATCTGAAAGTTCCTGCTACTGGTGCATTTGTTTGAACTGGATTAAATAATATAAACATATCCTTCATATATATTTTTTAATTTAATTTACATCCGACTGTACCTTCTTAATACTGTGTGTGGAACCAGAATTTGAACATATCTTCTTAAATGAAATCATGAGAAACTTCTGATAGGGAAACACTTTCAAGTTCCCTGCCCTATTTTAAGACACAGGAAATTCAAAGCAGCTTCAGGTGACCTTGGATGATATTCAAGGGACTCAGTCTTGGATGTTTGTCCATTAATTCCAGGCACTGTCATGCATCGGGGGATATGTGCAGAATCTAACTAGCAAAATTACAGCAATGTCATCAGTACATGCTTTTTATTACCTTATGCCAATAAAAGAAATATCAGTGCCTGGGATTACAGCTGTTATGAGGTGGTTTGTCATCAGCAAAGCTGGAGCAAAGTGTGAAAGCTCTACAGTGCCCATCAAAAATGGAAAATCATCCCTGAATTGCAGGACCAGGAGCGTGATCCAGGAGATTTGTCATACAGACATTATTCTGAAGATTAGGTACAATACTCTGGGGAAAGAAGTTTCTTTTTTCACTCTGTATCTATATATTGTTTGACTGCCACAATATCTCTAAGACCTTGGAAAAAAGCTTACAGCTCTTAGATCTGACTAACTCTCAGACACAGGGATCACGAAGACAGTGAAATGATGCAGATATACAATCAGTAGTTCTCACAAATTTTGTACTGTTTAGGAAAATTGTTCAAATTGAAGTTGTATCTTACTCTAAAATGGCAGAGTCTAGTGGTTTTTTCTTTACAGGGCAACAACTAAATAATTATACATACCTGCCTCCAATGTGAGATGAAATCTCCTCCCCACTCTAGCTCTTCTTTTCAATGTCTTACCCAAGGGCAGCAAAAAGCATCATGCCTGGGATATATTAAACTTCTTAATAATAGACTTCTTAATACACAGATAGTAAATATGCATAAAACCTGTCCAACTATATTACATATCAATCTAAAATCCTTTCTCTGATGATTCTATAATTCTCTTAGGCGTCTAGATTTCTACCTTTCTTTTGCTGTTGTTCATATATATATATATATATACACATGCATCTGAAACTCATTAACTTTTTCACCTGTTTTTATAAATAAGTGTTCCTGCTTAAAAATTTTGGAGAAGCCCTACTGCAAGAACTGCTGTCACTTTGTGTGGTTGATCCACACTAGAGTGTTGGAGGAGTGAATGTCAAGATATACAGGACGAAGATTAACTTATCCAAAAGCTTTTATCATGCAAAACAGTTTAAATTCCTTTTGTTGAGGAGAGGTACCTTTCATTACTTAGTATAATCCTTGCCATAAGAATATGCCTATAGATATTTACCAAGAAATAAATTATATACTGTGAACCTCCATTCTGGTTTACCATCATGTGTTTTCTTTAACTCTGTCATAGGTTAACATTCTCAAGAAGAAACAAAAACTACTTTATCTATAAAAATTTTTCAGAGAGTGATTTGTGGACCAGTTTTATTATCTATGCATATCTCAGGAACATCATTACAGTCTTTCTTACTTCTATAACTATTTGTCATCTTCACTTCCATAAGATAGCTGCAGATGTTTTAGATTTATGCTAAAATCCAGAGAAAAATTCTGTAGAATATGTGAAAGTATTCCATGTAGAAAACGTGTATATATCTGAAAGTAAAAAACAAAACAAAACAACAAACAAACAACCAAACAAACAACAACAACAAAACCAAAACAAAACAAAACAAAACAAAAAAAAAAAACACCAAAAAAACCCCAAAACACCCCACCTGAAACTGACAGTATCAAGTATTTCGGCTTGTGTAGTATTTGAAGAGGTTATGGATCCCTGATACTTTTGCCATTGATTTTACACAATTTTGCAAATCTTGAACTTGTGCTGAAAAGAATTTGCACTTTCTTCTATGGCACAGTTTCAAGTGTTATGTGCTGAAGACACCTATTTTAAAAACAAAACTTCTTTGCAAGTCTCCTGCACCCAGGACTGGAAAACTGTGTAACATAATTCTCTTCCCTTCCCGGAACTTCCCTTGCCTTTCCTTCCTGGAACTTACTTCCCTTCTATTTTGTTTCTCAAAATGCAGACAGTAAAGTCTGTATCACTTTTCTCCAGTTTTCCCTTATTTTGAGAGATTTTTTTTCCCTTTCTCTATTAGGAGGAAGATTGTGGGACAGACTGGGCAAGGTGGGAAACTGATAGTATCTTTCATTAGGAAAAGTACATAAGGTCAGCCACTGCAGTCTATAGTTACTTGGAAATTCTAATTTTGGGAGATAGGAATGTTGAAGAATGTGAGGGGTTTGGTTAGATTTGTTTGTGTTTTGTTTGGGTTTTTTTAATTGGTTTTTTTTAGCTGATGAGTCTCTAGATACTAAAGTGATAGGTTCTCTACACTTTGATTAGATAAATATTTCACATGGGCAAAATATGCTGCTCTGCCTTTTGAAAAAGCTTTACTTTGTTAATGATAAACACATTAATGATAGTCACATTTTATTAATGATAGACACACTCTTCAATAAATCACTGACTTGTGTATGAAATTAAATATAATTAGGTCACCCTATAACACACTTTTATTGTAGATGATGTGGAGACCACTCTGGATTTAGCTGCTCTTTTGCACTTAGTATGTGTCAACTACGAAAATTCAACATAACACATGTGCTCTGCCCTCAGCAATGATAACATCAGTTTGGAAATACAGTATGTGAACTCTTATGGACATTAAAGTATAATCTTTAGGGAGTAAAACAATCCAACTATGTTCACAACTATAGCTAGTAGGTGAACTAGAACAATAGTTAAACTACTACATGTTCTACTTAAAAAATAAAATTGAAATTACCATAAAAAAAAAAAAAAAAGTAAAAGCAAAATTATAAAACATTTCACAAATTAGGTTGTCTTGGTAGTATTATCTTGAACCAAAATAAGATATACGATATAGAGCTGTTTTGCATGACATTTTTTTAAATCTCTCATTCATTTTAGACATATATGTATGCACAACTGAGTAACTACAGAATTTCTTTTTGAGATCTCAGCCATTTTATCCACCACTTAGTTTCATTTCAGATAAAATGCAGAGTACACTGAAAATTTCATCCTTATCCTCCAAAAAGTAGCATGAATAAACAAAGCCATTGATTAAATTACCTAAGTCCCTAATTCTCACAGGGAGTCTACTTCTCTTGAAATCAGATCCTAAACATCATTTGCTTCCAGTGTTCCAAGAATCAGGATGGTTAATTTCCCTGAGCCAGCAAAACTTTTCTTGAATAAAGCAGCATATAAATTTTGGCTAATGTACTATATGTCAGATGACATTTTATCATAATAATTTACATGACTTTTAATTATTTCTCGTTCATTATATTTTAAAGTATTGAAGCCAGCAGTAACATAATTTTGTGATTTTGTACCACTGTCTTTTTATCATCATGAACACAGGTGCTGTTCCTTGTACCTAATGCTGTGCATTATTCACAATATTATATACAAAAAGATATATATTCTTAAGAATTTTGTACACAGTTTTAACAAATAATGAAAAAATGCTCTCTATAAGGTTCCGTGTTTAGGAAATGGAAAACAAGACGTAAAGAAGGCCCTAATTTTTATTGCTGTTTTGTCTCGCAACTCTTTCTTAAAAATTTAATCAGTTCTTTAACACAGATCATACTCAGGATTTTTAATCTTGACAAGGACCAAAGAAATATAACACCACCTTTGAACCTCTGTTATATTTTCTGGCAAATCTACATGTTATTCTTTTGTATTCATGGACATTTTTACTCTCTTTCTCCCATTATCTTCTCTGGAACAAAATAGTCCTAGAGGAATAATGCTTTTAGTGAATAGATGTAAATATATTTTTTCTAGCAATAATTCATAAAATTTAGGAAGCCCCAAAACACTGTTGAAAATGTTCTACAACAGCATAAAACTTTTAGGATGTGAAATAATATTTAATGTATCTATGTCATCAGAGATGCAAAATTTATTTCACACTACCAGCTATGGATGCAAACCACCAA
This sequence comes from Cisticola juncidis, assembly GCA_013400215.1. Taxonomy (NCBI): domain Eukaryota; kingdom Metazoa; phylum Chordata; class Aves; order Passeriformes; family Cisticolidae; genus Cisticola; species Cisticola juncidis. The sequence continues at coordinate 164,331 of VXBR01012336.1, forward strand.
AAAAACATTCAAGGTTTAATTTGAACTATGAAAAAACATGGAGATAACTATGCTCTGCTTTTATCATGCAGCATGGTTTTTTCAACATAGTGACTTACATTAAAAATTACTAACAATAAAACCTGAAGATTTGTTTTAAATTTCCTTTGAATATTGGTGATTTTGCCAATTACAGAATGAATTATACAAGGGAATCTTTACAGTTATCTAGATAATAGTCCCCTTAATGTATTTCCAGAATAAAAATAATCAATTCAACTAACTTTTCTAGTTGCCTTAATTTAAAGTTTGCCTATTTTCCTACGCATTATCTAGCCTGAGAATTCCATTTAACATGCAAAGATTTACCCTCCATGGTAATTACAGCTACAGTTTATTTACAAGTAATCACACAAGTGCATATATATATATATATATATGCATCTACAGTTGTAGATATCACTGTCCATATAACCACATTTCAGAAGCTTCTATTTGAAAATTGAAAATTCCCAATGCTCCAGGACTCTAAAAATTAAAATTTATCCCCCAAGAAAACTGAAATGAAAACAAAATGTGGATCAGAATAAAAGAGTTGGCCTGTCCTGCAGTAGTATTTTGCTGTGAATGAGCCCCTTCCCTGCATTTAGCATGTTGATTACTCAGACCACTGAAGCACAGGGTGTTGTGCAGAGCCATCAGTCAATAAGGTAATTTATAATGATCACCCTTCTGGGCAAACCAGGGGATGAACTAGTCATTGCTTTTTCTTCTAGCTGAGAAATCTGTTCCCCTGTTGATAAATATTCACCGAACAAACAGAAAATCCACCAGCCTCTCTAACATTTTCTTCTTACAAACAAGTGAGAGGCTGTAGTTGAAACTGATTGTGCTTGAATACACCTTAATAACAAGAAGCGTCTCTTTTTAACCTGCGAGACTCTGATCGATGTGTTCATCAATAACATAATTGGTTTAAAGATACAAGAACCTGCTGTTAGGGGGCCTTCAAGTTAGGGAAAACGACTTCCCTTAAGTGTGTTGGAAGAAATGTACAAACTGATGGCCAGCACTCTCCGAAGCAGAGAGCAGAACATGGTTTTATCTCACACACTTCCCCTGACTGTAGCTGAATGTCCCTGGCAGGCATGCGAAGGGGTGCTTCGTTTGAGCCCCCTGCCAAGGCTCCCTTTGTGGGGCAAGTAACACCCTGGCATGGCTCAGGGCCAGGGCTGGAACTGGAGGCTGGGGCCAGGGGCCGAGGCTGGGGCTGCCTATAGAAACTTCTGGAAAATTGCTGCCAGTGTGTGAAGGAGGTGCCCGTACCATACACAGGGCACTTGGGGCAAGGAGAACAGCTGGGCAGGGCCAAGGGCAATGGAGGGCAGTCTCGTGCCCTAGCGTGGCTGTGGGAGCCATCTCCTGTCCCATGATGGAAGGAGTGGGGAGGAGGTAAGGATGTGGGGAGAGCCCTGCGAGTCACCTGCTTTGCTTTCTACTATTCTGTGGGGGGGCCCCTGCCTTTACAAGCCTCTCCTGTGGCCGTGTACCTTGCTGTTTGTATCACCTGCCCTGGTGCCAGGCACTGTTTGCTGCTGGGTTTGCTGTGGGAGGAGTGTTTTGGTGATCCTGGCTGCATTTGCCGAGGGGGCAGCCAGCCTAGCAGGGGACAAGAGTGAGGTTTTTGCAGAACCCAGGAGTTAAATCTCAGGGAAAATTGCCAGAGAAACTGCAACCAAGACCTGTTTGTGCTGGATGAGATTCCAGGCACTAAGGATAAATTCTTCTAGATAAGAAGAGATTTAGGAGCAAAAGGGGAAGAGGTAGGGGCAGACCCTGGAGGTAGTGAATGCAAGAGTGCTAGAGGACCAGACCTGTAGCATAAGAGTTGCAGGTAGCAATACAATTTGCTAAATAAGGCGATGTTGTGGGTCCTTGTCTTGAGGGCTGTATTGTGTCTTGACACTTCTGGATGGTGGTAAGATAAGGAAGTAAAAAGTATTCAGCTCTCAAGATGGGGGTTGTGGTGGTTGTATTTAGTTTCCCTTTCCTCTTTTTTCCAAAAAGCTAAATCATGTTGAATGACACTCTCCTCTGTAGCTGGTAAACCAGTCTAATCTGTGTGTTTCAGACTTGGAGTGCTGTTTGGTCAGTGTGCAAATCCAAATGAAACAACAGCAAGAGAGCCTCAGATGTGCGGCTGAGGCACGTTTCACAGACTCGTGTGCTGAGTTAATTCAGCCAGCCTGCTGGCAGATGGAGGGGGTCTCTGGCCTTTGCCTCACTTAATCTTGCCATCCCATTGACAGTGGCCAGAGTAGCCCTTGAACAAGCTGTCATTCCTCATTGCTGCCAGACCTGTTGACAGCAATTTTCACAGCACTTTGGTAACTATCCATGATCTCCTTGTTTCAGAAGTCTTTGTGTTTCCAAAATAGTTTTATTTTATTCAAGCTGTCAGTCTCTTTCAAAAATGTAGGAACATGATAGGCAGTTCACGAAATGAAAATGGCATAGGCTGACATCCAGAGATTAATTTTGCCCATCTCTCAAGCACAATATGTCATACTGATCACAAAAAAGGTTATCCTATACAGGAGAAAGAGCTTTCCTGCAATTCCCAGGTTCAGGGGGAAAGATCCAGGTAGGCTGATAATGAATTAATGGACTCAAAACTGATGCCATTTGAAACTGTTGTGAAAATACTCTTTACTGAATTGTATAATGGGAACGAGAATGACATTCTTTATGTTCTCACTCCCTAAATCTAGTGCCTAAGACTCACATTTAATTGATTAGTAAACTTCTGTATTTTATTCGAGTGATTGCTTTATAATACTGACATCAGCTAAACCGTGATAACTAAAAAATCCCCTAAACCTATATTAGACATAGGCTTTCACACATAGTACAAATTCTACCCTCTTCTTTATCAAATGTTAAACTGCAAAAAACCCAAAAAATAGACAGAGCTAGTTCTCAGTAGAATTTAGGATTGTTTCATTGGGAAATACAGTTTTGTCATGTTTCCCTCCAACTGGAGATCTACAGACTGGTGATGAAACTACTTAAAATGTACAAAAAATGTATTCTGGTTTGGCTTGGTCTCTGTCTTTATTGAGTCACCTATAAGTATATTTAAGACTTAAAATTTCCAGATTTTTTGTCTGGCTCACTGATGTTCTCCATTTTTTTCCCCAGAAAGACCTTATAAAGCAATTTGTTAGGATAAAAAAATGTACCGGTGAAAGAAAATGTAGGTGATTTCTAGAAAAAAGAACAATCTCTTTGCTCTGCTGCCATTAAAATGTTTTTTATGAATGTTTCTTCCAGTATACATGCAAAAGGATAACTTTCTATAATTGTTTTATTTCAAATGGACTCAGAATTAGTAGAAATCAGCATAATTTAGGTAAATCAAATAAGATAAATTCCTTTCTTTGTTCTAAAGATAAAAATTCCAAACTTTATCAGAGAAAGAATATCCAAAACCACCAAACAACTGAAATTTCAGAGCTTGTGTCATCTCCTACCTTAGGCCAAATGAAACATCTGCTATCTGAAGATACTTCTTCAGTTCAGCTTCTTGTAGCAAAGGGTCCATAACTTACATATAAATTATGTCTCTTAGGTTTTTATTTGACAAGTGAGAGCAGAGATTTTACTGCATTGTGGTATTGTTTACAGGCTGTCAAAATATTTGCATGGATTTGGTATTTTTTTTCCTAACAAGTGCTATCATGTACACCCATTCACTGAATTCAAAAAGCAAATAGTCTAGAAGGTTTTTTTTGTGAGCCAAGTGATACAGGACTTTATTCTTAAGAGCATTTAATTTTCCTGTTGGATTTTAATATAATGACCAAGCATTCAAATGATAATTTTTTTTTAAAATAACCTTGTGAATTATTTCCAAGTGCTGGTGGAATACATAGAGCTCTGCCATCAAAATTGCAAGTGAGGCATGGTCAGTGTAGGAGCTGTTACTTATCCTTATTATGTCTTATTTTACATTGCTGCCTGTTGTTATAATTTTCTTCTGGCCTGATGTCTTGCCCATACATTTGTGTTGTTGTAGAATACTTCCTTTTTTCTATGCAGCTAAATCTCAGCATATTTTGGTAACACTGCAACCCAGGTCTTGTTTTCCTGTCTGAGATACACGTAACAGCCAACAAGGGAGAATCCTGAATTTCATGCATAGAAAATTTCATGGAAGAGCAAAGGATTTCTTTCCAAGTTAGTAGGACATATGAATGCATATAAGGAAAACCAGTTGTTATTTAGAAAATTCCCTCAGTGAATCTGATTCTTTTTTTTAACATGGTCTTAAAAGTTTCTGTCTGTGCTTGTGGAATATTCTATTGTACATGCATCAGATAATAGCCTACAATTTCCTGCAACTAGTGGGGTTATTCTGATATAGTACAAAATCCAAGATGGTGCAGACCTAGTATTTAAATTGTAATCTGTATCAGAGTATGATATAATTTATGACTTATGCTATGTGAATTAGAAGATCTTGAATAGATGCTGATACTTAATTGATATAGTAAGCTTTTAACATTTGCCAGCTTTCATTGCAAAATTTCCCTTTATCAAAGAATATTGAAAATTTGACAAATTAACATTGATTCTGAGGCAAAACTGCACTATTGTGTCACTGGTATCAGGATTAGTGACATGTACAGTCACATGAGTTGTGTGTGGAATACAAATATGAAAACATATAGTGATATTGAAACTATAACACTAATTGCTACTAATTAAAATTAAGCCACTTTTCTGTGAAGGATTATTCATCGCATAATTTTATATAAAGACGGAGTACCTTTCACGTTTAATATTACAGTTTAAGTAAATATTGGGTGATGTGTGCAGAAAGAATAAATGAAGTTCTCTGGTTGGTTGATTGGTTGGTTGGTTGATTGTTTCGTTTGGGGTTTTTGTTCTATGCTGTGCAAGAGGATCTGTAAAGTTAAGCAAGACGATCTTCTCTGTCTTCCTTTTAACTTACTAATTTTTTGAGAAAAAAGTAGTTACTCCAATGTCTTCATAGATCATATCCCATGATACTTTCATGCTTTTTTAATGCTATAGGTTTTTTTTAATCTCAGCCTTGTGTCAGTCAGGATTTTTTTAAAGCATCATTGAACCAGATAAAATTTTTCACAGATATTTTGATATTATTCAGATGATTGCATCAGTGCTTTACGGCCTAAAGAAAGGAACAAGATATATTATCAAAAAATGAAGTACACATTTCAAAATCAGGAAGCTTGAGTGGGAATTCCAAATTGATAGGTAGCTCAGAATCTTTTTCTAATGTTGACTTTGTTTTTGTCATGTCTGTTTCTCTGTGTGAGGAAAGGTGTCTACACTGGGCATTTAGAACTCCAAAATGTTGGTATATAGAAGATAGAATATTCTAGCTTAGTAAAGCCTTAAAACACTTTCCTAGAATGTACAAGCCCTTGATTATCTCTGTAGACATTAAAAAACCACAACTGATACTCCTCAGTTCCCCATGAGTTCTGTTTTCATAGAAGGTAGGTAATGCAATGTACTCGCTATATTATTGTCATACCATTTTCTTGAAGGTGGAGGGCAATTGAAAAGCAAAGCTACCTTTACAGAATCACAGAATATTCTGAATTGCAAGGGTCTCACAAAGAATAGAGTTTTTTCTTAAAGTAGACTTGCTTGTGCTTTAAAGGAATTGTTTAATGTTGTTTGCAGAATTTTCATTCAGATTTTCTAATAAATAATGAGAGTATTTGAGAAATACTGTCTCTTGGTGTCTGAAGGACTTCTTGTGAAAATTATAATTGTAAAAGTAATTCTGTGGAGTTTCACATTAGAAAACATCAAGTATTTGACAGGAAAAAAAGATATAATTTTAAGGGGAAAAATATATTTTGCCTAGGAAAAAAATATACTGACCTGCTTTGTCTTTCAGTTTTTCAAATCTAGACAAGTTCTGAGACTACACTATAAAATAGTTATGTTTGTCTTTGTATGACATGTATCATTGAAATAGTTGGTTTATACATGTTTTCAATAAGAAAATATGGGGAGTTGCTGTTATTAAGCTAGACATGAATGTTACCTGAATGTTGTGGCAAACTTAAAGTGATCCTTAAATGCAGTCAAATATACATATATATTTATAATTATATAGAAGGAATACAGGATGATGCTCTCCCCATATTAATCTTTAGGGCGAAGAAGAGCATAAGTTATGCCAGATGCCTCTGAAGCACTTCTCCCTGTCAGGTGTGTTTATGCCACTAGAAATGACAACAAATGGAGGAAAACTTGCAAGATGCACTCAGGTGCAGCAGCCTTTTCATAAATACGATATTTTGTGTTTCGTGCCTGATTTTTTTTATGATTCTGGCACCATCAGAAGTAATTAAGAGCAATCAGAAGAGCTGTGCACAAAGAAAAAGCTTTAAATTATCTGTATGGTTTTGTGCTGTAACAATCTCAAGTGTATAACCAAGTATTTTTGTATCTTAGGAATGCAACAGGTATGGTACAGCAACTGTTGCAAGGGAAAAGGTTTCTTTTCAGGTTATGTTGTCTGTTCTCAACAAAATGAATTACACACTGTGGGTGAGTAAAGCTATCCCTGTGTTTATGATCCCTGACTCATTCCACGGGTTTTATTTGCTTCCATTTCAAAGACATTTTACTACTTTTGTACAGCAAATTGTATCTACACCATAAAGTAACAGTTGCAGCTTTTACAATTCTGGGATTACATATTCCCTGGACAGTTTTCTTTTCATAGGGACAAGCCTTGAGATATCAAAATTCTGGAAATGCAGAAAATTGTTAGAGGAAAGTTTGCCCCAGGTGACAAAAGGAAATTGGAAGACAAAAGAAGAAATAAAAAATAAATAGAGTCCTGTTGCTGCAGAGAACCAGCTGCAATAATTTTTTTTCTCTACTCCCACGTCCCACATGTTTGTGATTCTTGACCTCTCTAGTTAAAGGTGCTGGGTGGTTTTTTTGGGGTTTTTTTTTTTGGGTTTTTTGGGGGGTTTTTTGTTTGTTTGTTTGTTTGTTGTTGTTGTTCTTGTTCTTGTTCTTGTTGTACAGCTTTTTCTAGGAAGAGCTTGATAAGTGCTTGATACACATGTACATGTATAGAAAGGTGACTTGTGGTGTCAGGGCAACAGTGTGGAAAGAGACTAACATGGCTAGGGGATCAGAATAAAAGGGAAGGGGTGTAAAAAGTGCTGTAGACCTGTACTTTTTAGCCTACTTTTGCAGTTTTCACTTGCAGACCCTGTGCAATTACTTCCTCTCATTTTACATACTAAGAAAAGTAGAAGATGGACACTAAAATAAGAAATATAACTTTCTGTAACTGAATAAAATTTCCTTTTGTGCTTAATTAATGAATTTGCTGAAACTGTTTTGTTGTTGTTGTTGCAAAGTCAGTATTGAGGTGCTGGGGTTTCATTTTTCACAGTGAGTCACTGTGAACCCCCATTGATGGTGCCTGGAGGGTTGAAAGTGGCTAATGTGAATATCAATTAATAGCGTTCTAGTGACTAGGAGTTCTGCAATAATTTCTTGTTTACACTTCTGCCTTAATAAGTATATCAACATGAAAAATTACAAGATACTGCTTCAGTTTCTCTCAAAAGACTATCACTTAGAGCTTGACATAGATCTGAGAGGAGGATACAGAGGACAGAAAACTAGGAAATCCTCAGATAGCTTGATTCCTTTGTTATGAACTAGTCCTCTGGAGTCTCTGATCACATCTTAGGTGTTGTATGGACCTTGCTGTCTCATCCTGTCATGTGGTACCACAAGCAAGAATGCAAGAGATGTTCAGTCTAACAGTTAATGAACGATCACAGGATATTTTTAAATGTTCTGCAGCAAATTAGAAATCACAAGAAAGATACAGTAAAAGGCAGCTGTAGTACTTTGTAGCAGAACTCAAACACAGCATGTTCTTTTCTTGGATAAAAATCTTAGATTATTGCAGGAAATTTGTGGTACAGATGAAAACTAAAATGCTTAAAACACCCTGTTAGATTTTGGGAGACTATTTCTTCCTAATGGTAAATCTGATGACAAGTCTAATCATAAATATTTATCAGATTATCTAAAGTTTATATATAAACTTAGGTGGCAGTTTAATATTTATTTTGCAATGGCATGCTCTTGCATTGTCCTCATCTGGTGTCTAGTTACTGTAATCTGGAAAATGTTGGGAAAATGGTTTGGAAAAGCACTTAGCAGTTATTACGTATTTTGTGTTGGACCCACATCCATGTCCTACCTTTCCAAATGACCAGTGGCACTGTGTATGTTTAAGATCATTTCAAAGAACTAGTAAGCCTATTCTATTCTGAATCCTTTGAGAAAGAACATCCTTAATAATCACAATGTTTTGATACCTGTCACCTGAGCCTTGTCTTGCAAATTTAAATGTTTGTTTTCTGGAATGCCTGTGCTTTGTGACACATGCAGTTAATGGAAAGTCCTTAGAAACCCACTGCAGAATTTTTTTTTTACAGCTTATATGGTGTTTTGATGTCAGAGATGTCACTTTTAAATTTGAAATAAAGAGCAAAACAATTATGTTAAGCTCATATTTACCTGTTGCTTAGTAGAATGTTCCACTGATATAAACATATCCATGTGGAAAACTTAAATTTACATTCTTAAATAATATCAAATTTCCTCTTTCTGTGAAAGTCCTTCAGAACTGGAAACACATATTATTGACATCTCAAACAACATTTAATATGCCTTTAATTCTGCATGTCCTTCTTTATTGTCTATGCTTTACCCATTAATATGACTAACATTTCAGTGATGTAGCAGGCATTCTGAGCTTTTTGTTTGTTTTTCTTTCCCCCATAGAGTTTTCCTTCCCAAGTCCCCAACTGAGACTGAAACAGTATCAAAATGGATCAGTATAACTGAGTGTTGAGGAAAACATGTTAAATCTTTTTTATTAAAGTTTAGGGGGGAAAAGGGGGAGTTGAAATAACAATTAAGGAATTGGAAGGAAGAGTTAGAAATCATCTGAGTTTTATTATAAGTATTTAGTAAAATTTAGCCATAGATGTAATACATTTACAGAATTGTAATCTCTCTTCAGACCTCATATAAACATTGCAAAAAGCTAAATATATTGAAGATGTCATAATTAATGCATGACTTTTGATACTAAATGGTGTAAATCTTTATTGATTTATATGATGGCTGGAAGTCCATAGACACTACAGATCTAAGAAGTGTTTATCCTTCCTCTGTTTATAGCTGACCATTGAGAAAGACCTAACAAAGAGAAGAGGGCTGCAGTCATCTTAGTCTTGCAAACTCTTGAGCCAATTTACAAATGACCACTAGGTAGTGGGAGGAAAAAAGTGCTGTCCAGTGCTAAAAGGTTACTAAATCATATTAAAGAAGTAGTGATGAGTGTCTGCAGTTTACTTTCATAAAAGGCAAAAGCTTTAGGTCCACTTTGAACACCTAAACACTGGAGTTTTTACTTCCTTGCTGGTTGTCAACAGAAGCACCAATGCTTAAATACACCTTGGAATATTATTTTGAATCCTTATTCAGATATTGTCTTAAGGATGCTGCTTAATAAGAAAACAATAGTCAGACCAAGCTGATCTACTAAGAAAGCGTGCTGCAACTTTAGGAACATAGAGGCAGAAGGCTTTATCAAGACAAGTGGAATTTGGGACTGTAATATTTGTGACATTTTGAGAGGATGAAAAGTGATCAACTGGTATTGCAGTATCTCATTCTTCACTTAAAAAGCACCTAAAGCTCAAATTATTGAGGCTTGACTGTTGCCTTCTGATAAAAGGCAAGGTGACCTGGTTTCAAGAGCCAGCACAGCAGCTTGGCCTCGCCCAAGCTGCTCGGGACACAGACAACATAGACATCAATATGATGAAGGGTCAAAAATGGCGTTTATTGCTTTACCTCGTGGGGTTATATAGTCTAAGGGGGCTTTGCTACGTCAGAGGGGAAGGAAGGTCAAAAGTTAGCGGAAAACTACTGAGTTTAGAGGGGGCTGCATTCCTCAGGGATGGTTACATATCGCAGGGAGTGAGGCGGAAGGGTCCTTATCACTTTCCGTGACATCCCAAGATCTTCTGCGGTGCCTGTCCTTATCTCTCACACTTGACCTGAAATTTTTTGTTTATCTGAAATACAAGCACACTGGTGGATTGAGGATATGCTTCTAGGCAAAGCCATTATCCAAACACATTTTCTTTGCTTATAAAATGTATCTAGATGGTTATTTGGTTATTTAGCTCTGTGCATTTTCAAGGAAAAAAAACCCCACAAACTCAACAATGAACACACCCCATAATTCCTGCACACACTCACCCACACCTCTTTTCTGAAGGTGTTCACAGCACATCTGAAGCTTGCAACTGCCACCATTCATGCAATGCAATTAACAATCCTGTTTTTGCATAAAAGAAAATAAGTTTTGCTTATGTTTTGTTTATGTTTCTGTTTCTGTTTATGCATGCTGCAGAAAATAAAAACTTTTAAAGTTGAAATTAAAAGGGAACATATTTTCAAAACTGCATTACATTATCTTCTTTTTTTTTTTTTTGGTAATTGGTTATGCAAAGACATCTTACTACTTAGAATTATGTATATTTTTATTTTTTGAAAGTAAATCTTTGGTTTAGGAGGTTATTGGCAGAAATGAGAAATTGCAAGTTTGGATTGTTTTGGTTTTTTGTTTTTTTTTTACCATGCAAAGATAGCATGCAGTTTATTCCTTTTGTTATTCACAAAACAGGATAGCAAGATTAATGACAATTTAGTGTCTCTGTACAGTCAGTTCACCCCTGTCAAGGAGAATGTTGAAGCTTCCATTTTTATTCTTCCTTGTCCTCTGCGGCTGATTGTAAGAACACTAAGCAAGTTAAAGAATGTGTTTGTCAACTAGAACATCTTTCTGTTATGACCTGGATATTTATCACCATCTTACTTTAGAGGTGTGGAATATTGATAAATTTGGGTACTAGCTGGTCTAATCTGGCTGTCAACCAGCAACCTTGAGTTGAGATGCTCTTTTATCTTGTGAAACAGATTCATGAGACATTCACTCCTTAACTAAAATCAACTATTTAGCTTTTCTTCTCACATCACCAACAAGGTGTGATGGTGTTTTGAACTTAATTTATGCAGTAAACAAACTGAAATCTGTTTCTGTCAGCACTTCCATCTTGGAAAGCAGAAAACAAAAAAGAATATGGTGCAGTGATTAATGATTGTGATTAGCTCTCTAAAGGTTGTGTCTTCATGCCCCAATGATTCTTCTGTCATTACTCTGGATAAGATGCTAGATTGAGCACATATGCCTTCATCCATATGGCTTGCTAAAAACCTAGAAGTTGACCTTTAGTTTTGTATTTTTCACAAAGGCACTTTAAATGCTGAACGTGAGACTTGTGCATCCTGGTCTGAAGTAAGAGGAGTGTTGTCTCTGGGCTGAAGGAGGTGATCTTTCCCCTCTACTCAGCACTGGTGGGACTGCACCTGGAGTTCTTTGTTAATTTCAGTGCTCCCAAGAACAGCAAGGACATGAACAAATTGGAGAGGGTCAGAAGGTTGACAAAAGGACTGGAGCATCTTGCCTACAAAGAAAGGTTGAAAGAGCTGAGATTGTTGAGGCTGAAGAAGAGAAAACTCCATGAGATCTCATCCATGTGCATAAAATACCTGAAGTGAGGCTACAAAGGCAGTGGAGACTGGTTCTCTCTGCTCTCTAGTTCTGCTCTCTAGTGCTGACCGGAGGCAATGTGCACAATGTACAACGCAGAGGGTTTTCTCTGAAAATCAGGAAACACTTTTTACTGTGAGGATGACCGAGGACAGGTTTCCTGGGGAGGTTGTGGCACATTCAACACTGCCTGGACATGATCCTGTGCACCCAGCTATGGGTGTCCTTGTCGGAGCAGATAGGGCTGTACCAGATGATCTCAGCAGGTCCCTTCCAACTTCAATCATTCAGGTTTTTCCCAGTCCCCTTGTGTCATTTGTGGGGGGCAAGGAGAAGGAGGAGAAAGTGTGATTTAGTTTTTCCTTCATTTCTCAGCATCCTACTTTATTTTTAGTTGCCAATAAATTAAATTAATTTTCCTCAAGTTCCTTTGGTTTTGGGTGTTATAGTGATCTTTCTGTTTTTATTGTGAACCACAAGACTTTTTGTTTTATTTTCTCCCTTCCTCTGTTGAGGTGGAAGAATAAGAGAGTAGTTGGGTTGGGCCTGGTGGTCTGCCAAAGTCAATCCACCACAGACAGAAATAGAAATAAAACCTTTTAGCTTGATTATAGCTTATTACATTTCTAATTTTTAAAAATCAATTAGAGTGTATATTAACAGGAAAAACAGAACTGTGATTCACATACTAATTGCCACAGAATATGTCTAGAGAATGATTATGACTGTTCTTTTAATTAATCATGTTTTAAGACTAAAGAAGGAAAAAAAAATCTTAAAAGTTCTGAAGCCTTTTGTGTAGATGGTTACAAATTTCCTTGGTACTTCCTTAATAGGGAACTCATAAAAAGACTATCAGCTTAAGTTAGTCCATTAAAGAAAGCTAATTTTTCATATTCTTTCAGTCTTTAGTTGTGAAAATAAAATAGATCACTTCTTTACTACAAGAAGTCATAGAATGGCTGAATGATTTGAGTGAGAATGGACCTGTAAAGTTCCAACTCCCTGCCATAGAAAAGAACATCTTCTGCTGGCCCAGTTTTTTTAAAGCCCCATCCATCTTGTTCTTGAACACTGTTTCTCTGGGCAACCCACCCCGGGTTATCACCACCTTTATCTTAAAAGATTTTCCTCCTCATGTTCAATATAAATGGATTAGAACTGTAACTTTACCAAGGCCTGTAGTGACAGTACAAACTGCCTTTTGTACTGTCACTACAGGCCTTGATAAAAAGTGCCTTTATCATAAGCCCCACTTATAGATACTGAAAGGCCACAGTAAGGTCTTCCTGAGGCCTTCTCTTCTCCAAACTGAACTTTTCCACCTCTCTCAGCCTTTCTTCATATGAGAATTTTTCCAACCAACAAGTAAATACCTTGGTTTCTTTGGTATAGAACTCTTCTGCCTGCAAGGACATTTTATGTGCTAATTTAATTTACTTACACAGTCAAATTATGGGGAAAAATTTGTTCTTGCCCTTCTTTGCAATGTTATTACAGTTATTACATTATTTCATTTTATTAATACCCTAGTTTCTCTGCAGTTTTTATTACAAAACAAAGTGTGGTTTTAATTATACAAATAATACCGATTTAAATACCTGGATAAATTTGGGGAAATTAAAAATTTACAATTCCATTAAAAGGGTATTGTCTATTACAGCTTCTGCTTCACAAAATTTGGGTTTATGCTGAAGTAGACTCTTTCCTTGGAAAGCAAGCATTGATTTCTACACTTCAAAAAGATGACTTCATGTGCTTTTAATCGGGTTATCAAACTCTTCCAGGATACCTTGAAGTATTTTATTTCCAACATATTGCGGCCACCATTTTTTGGAAAAAATGGGGATTGGGAGTGGTAATGTTTTGGTACAGCCTTGTCTCTTATTCTAAAGACAATGTTTTGAAATTATATTTCTCTTCATGTAGTATTGATCAAGACTTTTAATATTTAAATTAATGGAACAAAGGTATTATCCAACTGTAGAATTATTATTATTATTATTATTACTACTTTTTTAACATGCTCACTTTTAGAAAAAACTTTGCAAAGTTATTGTACCAGTGATTGCAGGTTTAATCCTCCAGCAGAATTTTGTTTTTGAAATATGTCCTTTGAGCTTCAGAGCTTTCATTAATCAGCATTATTGTATGTAAAGTGTTTTGGAGAAACTTAAATTAATTTTTATAAGGAAAACTTTTTGTATAGTATTGACTTTTGTTATTGTTTCCTTTTTCTCTCTAGTATAAGAGAAACTTTTTTCTCCTCCTACCTCAGCTATTTCATGTTAGTAAATTCTACCACATCTTGCTACGATTTCGTAAATACTTTTTGAGCAATTCTGGCTCCCCTTTCTTTCTTCTTGGAAGTTAAGAACACCATTCAGTGTTTGCAGAGCTGTACTTGGCAGAAAATTATTCAGGCTTTGTTACCCAGAAGAAAAAGAGGTTGTTGCCAATGCTGGCATTCTCAGATAATGATCTTGGAGCATGGACAAACTTTTGAAAAGGTAAAGTCTATTTCCAAAATTCCATTTCTTCTCACTACCTGATGACCTGTCAGTTTGTGTACACCCAACAAGGTGTTGCATGCAAACCAGGATGTTTCAAAGTGACATTCTAAAAGTTAACATCCAAGTTCAACTGCTTAAAGAAGCTGTTTGATTGCACAAGTCATCTTCTTCTAGGAATTCTCAATAAAAATTAGACCACCTATTTTCCTAATACAGGAGCCTGTAAACATATATCCATCCAAGTGAATTTGGTTAAGTAGTGCCACTTACAGGGAATATCACCTAATTTGCTATACAAGGTTGACCTTTTTGACAATAATTTGTTAACATGCATTTGGCAAAGGTTTACAGTGTTAAGTGATTAGACAATCAATACAACTTGATGTGTAACATAATTAATGCATGTTTCACATTGCTGTGATGATTAGAATATAATCTGAACTGAGCTGAACCCTGCCTGGCTCTATTTAATGCACTTGGTTGGCTACAATATAACATGCAATGCCCGTGGAGTTCATCTGGACTGTCTGCGTCAATAAAGACTGGGACATCTTACAGTAAATTCTGTGGCTTTGGAAATAGCAAAATCAAATTAATTATTTTCAGAGGGATATTATAGATATATCACAACTTGGTCAATAGCTAATTTGGAGGAATCTTACTTATCTGTAATATATATGCAGGTTGATAAGATGTTGGGTGCTTTGAAAATGTCGCCATATGGCTTGTGAATGATGCTTAGGAAGGATGTATCCAGTGACAATAAATGCAAAAAGTTCATGCACCTTAATATGAAGGTTTACATATGCAACATTCACTTGTAAGTTCAACAAATTGTATCCATAGCTCAATAAATTAGGTTTTGCCAATATGGAGACATTGTTTGTTATGCACTGTGAACAACTCCATGTACATAAACTGGAAATAAGTTTATTCTACTCACAGATAATTTAAAAAAATTGCAGGGATTCCTTCAGCTTTTTGAAGAAAGTACAGTTAAAGATATATATTTGGATTGTTATTATGCCAGTGAATGTTTTGGAAAAGTTGACATTGAAGGCTGAAAATTTGTAATACAATTTAGATATTATTCAGTCAATAGGTATATGACACAAAGAAGTTTGGACAAAATTAGATGAAAGTTGAAAGTGATTGTCCTAGATTTTCTCGCCCCTATAACTGAAGGTAGTTGCAGAAAGTAATATATTCTGGAAACTTCCCACATTTGTCAATTTCAGTGTTCCTAGAAGTTAATAAGTTAGTCATGAAAATTACTTCATTTATGAAATGAAATGCAATTTGTTCACTTATGAAAGAATGAAAATAAAGCCCTTTGGTTGTTGGCTCTACTTTATACATACATAAAATGTCTGTAGCATTTCTATTAGTATTGCAATCCACTCATTAAATATACCTTTTTGTCTCTCATATTTAAATGATGTAATAATCTAGAAAGTGGATTGTAGGCAACAGTATATCTGAAGGATGTGACTTTAACAAAGTAATTTTAGTTCTACACAATGTTGTGTTATCATATAATAGATATTTTTTGACCTGTGTGTAGAGTGTTATTTGTTCCATGATTGAATCTTAGTTTATTTTGGCAATTTCATGTTACTATTTCATTGAACTTTGATAAAAAGAATAAAATCTAATAGAATCAAGTCCTTATAGTTCACCAAAAAATCCTTCACAATAGAAACTGTAGTCATAAGAAGATCTGGAAAACAACTCCGTTGGTTGGTTTGTTTGTCTGTTTTTATTGATGGTGATTTTTTTTTTTTTTTGTGTTTTTTTTTTTTTTTTTTTTTTTTTTTTTTTTTTTTTTTTTTTTTTTTGTAGTCGTGAGTCACTAAGCTTAAGTTAGGTAGTTATTTTGCTCAATATCACCTCTCATGTAATAATAACCTGGAGGTGAGGTTAGAAAGGGATTGAGAAGGTCATTTAGAAGTTTTATTTAAGATTTATGTGCATTAGACTTATGAGGAAAGAAGTCTCCAAGTGAGATTTATAAGCTTTCCTTGCTCCTTGTGGTCAGTTACCCTTTAAATGGTCTTTAGTGATCCTGTAAAAGGGATAGTAACAGAAGCTTTTCCCCTTACAGAAATATGAGAAATGTCACAGGGAAGCTTGTGCTTGATGCCGGAAATATTGAAAGGAAAACCTTTTTCATCTCCGACTTAATAAGATTCATGTGGTGAAGTAGATATACTCTAGATTTTTAATATTTTAGGGGCTTAATTTTTATTTTCCTTGAAAGGAGGGGTATATTCAGCATATTATTTGACAACTCAGTCCTACCTAGCAGCGGTATCCCTCCAAGACATCCTATGGTGCACTCCTGGCATTTTTTAACATTTCCTGGCAAAAGGATGCTCTCTCTGTCTGCAGTACCTTAATCAAAAACCTAGAAAGTCGGGGTAGCCACACAATCTTTCTCACTTTATTTTGACGGGCACTGGACAAAGACTGAAGAATGAGCTTTGCAAAATATTGCCAAGCTGATCAAGATAGCTGTTATTAGTGGTTGTATTGTAATGCAATTAATAAGTCACGGTGTTTATTTGAATTAGTCTTACTTAACCTTCTCACTCCAGCCTAATTTGACTCTTAAGAAAGGGGAGAGATTCCTCAAAACTAATGTAGAGTGTGTTTCTTTGTTTTAGTAGTTGTAGAATTTTTAATTTCTTCCTGTGCCGTTTAAATAGGACTTCAGACTTTTAATTCAATTGGGTATTGTTACTAACACAGGATCCCTCACAAGGCTATGTGTTAATAGCTAGAAATGTTTTGATGAATACCACTGTTTTCGCTTCTGCTGAGCAGTGCTGGCACACCACCAGCACCCTTCACCAGTAGTCCAGAGGGTGGACAAAGTCTTGGGAAATGACACAACCGGGTCAGCTGACCCAGTCAGACCAGAGGGGATATTCCATAGCATGTGATGTCAGCTCAAATACAAAAGTTAAGAAAAAGGAGGAGGAAGTAGGACATTCAGTACTTACAATATTTGCCTTCCAGACTAACTGCTACACATTCTGAAGCCGTGCTTCCTGGCAAGTGGACAAGCATTCCTTGCTGGTGGGAAATAAAGAAACTATTTTTATTTTTTCTTGCATATATGTAAGCATTGCTTTTGTTTAGTAACAGTCTTTATCTTGATCCACTAGAGTTTTTTATCCGTTTTATTTTCTCCCACCTCCTATCAAATGTCCTGCTGAAGAGGTGAGAGATAGAGTGGCTTGTTGGGTATTGGTGTCCAGCCAAGGCCAACATTCCACAGTCGTTACTTCACTTACCTCTTCTCTTGAAAGAGGAAAATTTTGGGAATTCTTCTAGAATTCTCAGGTTTCTCCTGTCCAAGATCTTTGGTGTTACTTTGATGAAGGCAAAAAATAAATTTGTAAGATTATTCGCAGTCTTACAGACAATAAGGTAGCACTAGCAAGCAGAAAGTAATAAGCATGTATGAAAATTTGAAATGCTTTGGAGAAAAAATTGTGTTGGTTTTGGGGTTTTAGTGTGAAACGTGTGAGTGTATTTATTAAAAAAAAAATTAAAATTGTATTAACTTTTTTTAAGCACAATTTTTGCGTGGTTACAGAAGCTTATCTGTGCTAGGAAGGAAACTTCATTCCGCAAAGCTAGTGATTTTTCCTCTGTATGAGATGCCTGCATTTAGAAAAAAAGTTTGTAAGTGACTGGGCACCACAGTGGGTGAATTTCAAGAATTTTCTCCTTTAACAATTCCCAGAGCAGACGATTTGGTGTGGGTTTGTTCAGTTGGCTTTTTTTGTGTGTTTGTTTTATTGTTAATTGCTAAAAAAGCACCATTAAACTGTCAGAAAGTAGGGCCTGTTTGGAAACTTAGCTTGTGGTAATTTTTGGATCAAGAATGGAGATCTGGCTGGTTCCAAAAACTGAATTTCAAGACTAAGTCACTGGGGGGTTTTTGCCAAATCATTAAATAACACTTCTAAGCGTATGGAGGGAAGGAGTTAGCTGTGTGTCTGGATCAGTGCTGAAACAGGAGGAATAGATTTATGTTTAGAATTAACCACAGATTTGAAATTATTCACTAAACATGGGATTCTCTGTGGATTTTCACTAATAATTATTTCTAAAAAGCATGGGTACTTCAACTTTCTGAACCCCCTGTCAACCAGATTAATAGCATCTTGGCAGCTGATTACAACCACCGTTATGTAGTGGCTACCAGACGAGCATTAATTTACTTTTATATTAAGCATGCAAAGCAAGTAGAGAAAATATAATCATTTGTTATTATAATAGTTCTGAGTTTTAACCAGCTGCATGATTTATGCTTCAATTAAACTATGCAGCTTGTACAAAGTCTTCTTCCTGTATTAATCATGCAAACTGGCTCATTATTTATGACAAAAAAAAGCAGATGAGCCAGGGTTTTCAGTGATGATTGGGAAAGGTTTCATATTTGCAACATCCCACATATTAAGTATGGCAGAAAAGATAAAGTATTTAATATGAAGAAAAAATTTGATCGTGTAGAATTTTCCAGTTTTGAATTGTAATACTATCAGTCTGCTGTTACTCTGAAAAATAAAGTTAAATGTTAATATAATTTATGTCCCTCAAAGCCTGCAGACTGCTCAAAGTCAGTGGCTATCAGCTAAAGTAAGTTGATTTTTTTTCCAAGAAAGAAAGAAAGACACAGTGAATGACAGAGGACATGAGAGAAAAGAGAACTAGGGATAAAGCTATGGCTTTGCTTCGCAAGTCCATTTGCATCACTTAGGTGTACTTGATTGAGTTGGTCTTGAGAAATAAAAACATTTTATGACTGAAAATATTTCTTCCACTTTACAGAAGTTCTGTGAACTTCCAGGTATTGTGTAAACTATTAGGATGATACAACTTGTCATGTTTTACAGAGAGAAAAGGTGAAGTGTTGGATTACTGGGACTTTGTTAGTTCAAAAATCTTAATTGGCATCTGTCCTGTTCTAATTTTGGCTTGAGACAACACCAGTTCTGTCCGCTGTGTGAATACACTGGGAACTTGGTGAGTGTCTGCTTGCTGAAGTATTCCTCCTATTTCTTCCTCTTGAATTATGTTAATTATAGCAAAATTTTCCCTAAAACCTGCATGTTAGGCAAAAAAAAAAAAAAAAAGCCAAAAAAAAAACCCCAAAAACAAAACCAAAAACAAACCCAAACAAAAAACACCAAAATCAAACAAACAAACAAACAAACCCCCCAAAAACCCATAAAACAACCAAACTTGAAATTCACACCAGATTACTTAACATGTAATAGATGTATTACCTATATACATATAACCTATGTATTTTTTTATAAAATAAATAACTACAACTACAACAATAAATAACTACTTTTCTTCATTCCCCTCCACACTGGGTTTTTTTTTCCCTTCCTCTTCCTGATCCATTTTTTTCCTTTTTGCCCACCTTCAACTTTCATTTTCTTAATCTCCCATTCTTCTGTCTGTCTGGGCCATCTTAAGCCCAACATTGTGATTTCTATGATGGCAAGAATAGGTTGTGAAATTGACTAAAAACAATGAATTTCATCTGTTACCAAGTTGTAGTAATTTATTGTTACAGAAATGTGACATGTACTCAGAGTTATGGTGTCACAAAATGCCTAATTTACAAGTCTAGGTCTTTGCTGCTGCAGTGCACAAACTCTGTAACTGAAAGTTCTGGAGCTTTATTTTTGTTAGTTAAATGAGATTTGTTTTTTTTCCCTATTACAAGTAATTGAATAAATGTAATTAGGCAAGTAAAAGACAGTCACCTTTTCTTTGTTTTTTCCAACATCTAAATATCAATAAGTACTAAATTTAGTGGCAAAAGTTATAGGTTCTGATATTAAAACTGAACTGAAGTTTAACTTAATTATATTATAAGAGATCTTCCTAGGGGAGTTAGGAGAAGGAGTAATGTGGAAATACTATATTACTTCTCGAGAACATTAAACAATTCAACATTTACAATGTTTACACTGTAGAACTTTACTGGAGGAGTCTGGGTTTTATTCAACATCAAATTTATTTAGAAAAGAAATTAATTAATTTCTGTTTTATCTAACACAAATTTTACTTAGACAAGGAATACCAAAACTTACAGGTATTCCATCTAAGGTTGGCATCACAACCATATATATATATATATATATATATATATATATATATATATATATATATAAGTGTG